>CM034353.1:20412591-21012591 GCA_019925275.1 Mytilus edulis
TGATACCCTCGTGGAATAAAATCTCCACAAACAGTGGTATCGACCCAGGGGTTGTAAATAAACTCATCATAGATATCAGGATTCAAATTTTGTATTTGCGCCAGACGCGCGTTTCGTCTTCTAAAGACTAATCCACTGATATTAAGAAAATAATAAAGATTGAATCGGCTGTATTTCACAGATCATGTGTAATCACTTCGTCTTCTAGGCAAAGCAGAATCAATACAGCTCAAGGCGACCAATTGGTCTTCATATGGGTCTAGCATGTTATGACACTAAAAGATAGAGAGATACTGTAAACAGCACAAATAATTCGAAAGATGTGAAATACAAACAATTCAATACAGCATAATTTGTTTATTCACTTCTTATGGCCAAAAAAGTTCAAAAACAAACAAAACTTATATGTTATGAGTGATTATGATCCATCATAATTGACCTTGTCAAAACTATCTTTCTTAGACACACAAAAAGGCTCAAAAGTACATAGAAAGGACTTAAAGATAGCAATACTAAGTAATGGCCTCTCTCGTCCATGCTTATCATTGTTTCTCGTTTTTATACGCCCGTCATAACTTTGACGGAACGTATTATGGTATACAAATGCCTCCGTCTGTCTGTCCGGCGTAAACATGTCGCACCGTTACTTGAGAACGACTTATCCAAATTACATAAAACTTAATATGGTTGTTTCTTATGATGGTCAAACTATCTGTATACTTTTTGGTGAACATAAGATTAAAACTGTTTGAGTTACGGGACTTTGCAACTAAAACGGACGCGTGTATTTTTTCACATTTCGCGCCGTATCTCAAAAAAACTTTATGATAATTGATTAAAACTTTACACATTTCTCAGTTATATTAATCTGAAGATCTGTATACTTTTTGGTGATGATTCAAAATTTCATATTTGAGTTATTGAGTATTTTGTAAAAAAGAAGGTTTTTTTTACATGTCGCACCGTATCTCAAAAACAATATATGATTATTGCTTACAAATTTACACGCTTATCTGTTATATTAATCTTAAGATCTGTATACTTTTTGGTGATGATTCAAAATTTTATTTAAGAGTTATTGAGTTTTTTGTAAAAAAAAAGGTGTGTTTTCACATGTCTCGCTGTATCTCAGACACCATTTATGATTATGGTGAAAAACTTACACACGATACGACTGGCGTATCATGCGCTAATGGCGCAGTTGTTTATTCCTTTGTTTTATATAGATTAGACCGTTGGTTTTCCAATTTAAATGGTTTAATACTAGTTATTTTGGGGACCCTTTATAGCTTGCTGCTCGATGTGAGCCAAGGCTCCGTGTTAAGGACGTTACCTTGACCTATCATAGTATTCTTTTACATATTGTGACTTGGAAGGAGAGTTGTCTTATTGGCACTCATAACTCCTTCTTATATCTATTATGATTTTCTTTGCAGTTTTATAACGTTGCAGTCATACATGATCGGAATGTGTAAGTTGCATCTGATGCCGCGTGTTGTCAAAGTGGTTTTGTGTGTAAAAAGTAAAATTACAAAAATATCGAACTCCAAGGAAAATTCATATAGCAAAGTTTCTTATAAAATGGCATTTTTAAAAACTCAAACACTTCAAACGAATGGAAAACAACTGTCATATTCCTAACTGGTGAAGGCAATTCCTTATTTAGAAACTGGTGGATTTAACCTCTCACGTATGCGAATTAAATTCCACCAAACTGACAACAATTTGTGATCAAAACAAACAGACATAATAGGTAAAACTGACAAAGTATATAACGAACAAATGTGGCAACAAAGAAAAACGAATAGCATATAGAAAAACCACATGAGTAAAATTGAAAGACAAGAATACAAAAATGCATAGCAAAATAACACAATGACGGGTGGTACCAACCCCTAAACAAAAAGGTAAAGCAATATATTTTTGACCTTTATGTTCTGTGATTTATGGCTGACCTAGTTTTATGTTTATAAGTATTTGTAATCGATAATTGAAACATATGTTACGGACATTTCACATGTTAAGTGTTCTTAATGCCATGCAAAAAACCAAACTAATACATGTTACAACAGGTTTACATTCTGTTAGTAACTTAACATATTGTTTTGCTTCAACTAACATAAACATTGAGGATACAGTTTTGTTGCGTTTGTTATTAACATTGTATGTGATCTTTGTTCATCAATTCTAATTTACCCCAGCTAATGTATATTAACTGTGTACAATTCATTTCTCAAGATTTAAGCTTAATTAGAAAACATACTTTGATTTCAAATGTTTCATTATAATTACACAATATGTATTATACAAAAAAATAAATGTTGAATGATATTGATTGATTTATTGTTGGTTGCTTAACGGCCAGTGGGCAAATATTTCATGCATGTTAAGGACCAGAACAAGTTTATAATACATACAATAGGTAGGTATTGTAATAGAGGCCATCTGGGATGAAGGTCGGGAAAATTTGGACAGTGAAAATGTATTGTGTAGGAACATAAATATTACCTTGCAACAGGCCACCTACGGACCGCCATACATTTGTTATAAGGACTCTTAACGTACAGAGAGCGCAGCACTCTCTCTACACGAAGCATAGAAAATAACGTCCTCATTATGACCGGACGTTGCTGCAAATTTGTACATTCAATACAGCTGAACGGATGCTAACTTTGGCAAGAGTTTTTCTTTGCCACAAAACCAGGTTCAACTCACCATTTTTTTCTTAAAATGCCAGTCAGGAAAATGGCCATTACTATATTATAGTTTGTTTCTGTGTGTGTTACATTTTAATGTTGTGTTTCCGTTGTGTCGTAGTTCTCTAAAAATTTGATACGTTTCCCTCAGTTTTAGTTTGTAACCCGGATTTGTTTTTTTTTCTCTGTCGATTTATGAATTTAGAACAGCGATATACAAGTGTTGCCTTTATTTACTCCCGGTCGGAAAAGACCAAGTGACCATACTTCAATTCCCAAGTCACCCGTTTGGGTGTTGACTTATACAGTGGAGATCACTTCTAACCTCTCATTAGAACTGTCAGGAGAACTGTCATAGAACTGTTCTAACCTGTCTTAGAACAGTTCTACCCTAGAACTGTTCTAAGTAGAACTGTCAGAATCAGTTCTAGGTAGAACTGACTAAATCAGTTCTAGGTAGAACTGTCAGGATCAGTTCTAGGGTAGAACTGTCTAAATCAGTTCTAGGTAGAACTGTCAACAGAACGACTAAATCAGTCAGGACTGTAGAACAGTTCTAAACTGACGTCACTGCAGTAAGGGCACTTTAGAATTTAGAAGAAATAAATCACTTCCAATTACTTTGCTATATAATAGCAGATTTTCTATATTTCTTTCTGATCATACGTTACATGCACAAATATCGAAGTGAATAGGAGGTTATCCAACTCATCGGAGAAATATTTTTATAAGATTCCATAGGAAACATCTTACCTTACCGCTGAATCTTCTTCCGTCCTTCAGCACAACCTCCATAGGAGTAGTAATCAACCTCCACCATCAAGAATATATTAACAGTTGTATGAACACAATATATACAGTTTTTTGTACACAGTGTTCCATTCACACGCGATTAGATGCTTATCTTCTAGTCCAAATAGGTGTGTGAAATGAACTCCTTTTCACCGTAGTTTTAACTGACGGCGTTAATTGTCTTATCGTACAGTATAGTGTGGAGTGACCCACGCTTACTTTGCTTTCATAATATTCGTTCATTTTCAGTTGTGATATAGCAGTATAGTGTGGTGGAACCCACGCTTACTACATATTATCATAAGTTTTGGATGGATTACATCACAGTTGTTATATTTTTAATTTAACTTTCTTTTTCTCTTTTTGTTGAATTATCGTTCTAGCTCTGATCGAATGAAGGGCAAAACACAGTTTTCGAGATATAAGTTCACAGTTCTGCTCAACTTTCTTAATCAAAATGATATCTGCCTGATGTTGGTTAATTTTCGAGCAGTCCAAAATTAATTGTAATCTGGAGTCTGTCTTGATGTTGTAAAACGATATTGATGTTTCCTTTATCAAGAAGTCATCTAGTTGTTTAAGAAACGGGTGACGTATATTTTCCAGAATTTTACACTTAAGAAGCAGATGTTCTATATCTTCGTTGTCTTCATCACATAGCTTACACGTCGGCGATTCGTGCTTGGTAAAGCTTGCATGTTTAGCCTGTGTCATGTATGTACCAGTGACCATTTTAAGTTTTATTCCTATCGATAATGCCCCTTTTGATGGATTGTTGTCATTTTTCAGATCAATGATTGGATGTCAATTTCTCGGTAAAAATGCATCACAGTTAAGATGAGTCAGTGAGGAATAGAATCTACAATCATGAGTTATTCTTTGAATCCAGTATGAATCCATCTTTTTTTGTACTAATTTCTTCCATTCATATTTACTTGGTGGATTATCCAAGAATTGAAAAATGTCACTAAATCCATATTTGTAGAGAAGTTTTTTGGTAATAACATACCAGCTGCTACTGCTGTCTAATTCGATATGTAGTTGTCTATATGCAAGTTGTTTCTCCACAGATTTTTCATCTTGTCTGCATATATTGTTGAACAGGGTTAGACATTTTGTGTCAATTGATGCTTTAATTGGAAGAACACCCGATATGATATAAATAGCTGGATCTGGGGTGTTTGGAGGAAGTGATAAAACTTTTTTCAGTAGTGATTTTTGGAACTTTTCTAATTTAGTCATGTTTGATGGACCTGGTTGTAATATTTCTAAACCATAAGTGAGAACTGGTTGAATATATGTTTTGTAGATAGATATTGATGTTACTGTCTAATAGTATAATCTCCCCCCCCCCCCCCCCCCAGTTTTTGGTGGGTTTCGTGTTGCTTATTCTTTTGTTTTCTATGTTGTGTCTTCTTTACTTTTGTTTGTCTGTTTGTCTTTTTCATTTTTAGCCATGGCATTGTCAGTTTATTTTCGATCTAGGAGTTTGACTGTCGCTCTGGTATCTTTCGTCCCTCTTTTATCAAAGATATTTGGTAAACAATATCGACGATTGTATGACCCTAGAAAATATCATATATTAACAAAAATTATTCAGCAAGGTAACTGGAAGATTTAAACACACATACATAGCGTTAAATTCATTTTAATAAAAAAAACTCATCATAGATACCAGAATTGAAATTTTGTATTTACGCCAGACGCGCATTTAATCTACAAAAGACTCATCGGTGCCG
The DNA here is from genome assembly GCA_019925275.1 of Mytilus edulis. NCBI lineage: Eukaryota > Metazoa > Mollusca > Bivalvia > Mytilida > Mytilidae > Mytilus > Mytilus edulis. Next base: position 20,417,819 of record CM034353.1, read on the forward strand.
CTCGAATAAAAAAAGTTAAAAAGGCAAAATAAAGTACGAAGTTGAAGAGCATTGAGGACTAACAACTGCTAAAAGTTTTGTCAAATACAGCTAATTTAATCTATTCCTGAGGTAGAAAAGCCTAAAGTATTTCAAAATATCATATTCTTGTAAACTGTTAATTCATAATTATAACCATATCAATGAAAATTCATGTCAACACATAAGTGCTGATTACTGGGCTGGTGATACCCTCGTGGAATAAAATCTCCACAAACTATAGTATTAATGTTGATGTGACCAATCTTACATCCCTGATTTGATGTTTCATATAGAGATAATAAGTCTTCAATATATAATTTATATAAGTCAGCACTCAATAGTCCCCCTTGTTTGACTCCTTGGTTTAGTTTAAATTCTTTTGACAGCTGGTTTTTCCATTTGATGTTACAACTGGTGTTCAAGTGGAGATAATCAATTAGTGACCAGGTTGTTGGGTCAATATCTAATAGAAATAGTTTTCTCATCAGCATATTTATAATGACAACATCAAATGCTGATTTGGCATCAAGTAAAGCTATGTAGAATGGACTGTTTTTGTCACTATATTGCCTGCACACTTCCTCAAATATAACCGCTGCATTTAAAGGCGATGTATTCGGGGTGAATCCTCTTTGTAATGGTGATTGGTTCTTCAGCAAAACTGGTCTAAAATTAATTCTTGCAATATATTCCAAAATTTTACATAGTATAGGTAGTACTACAATTCCTCTGTAGTTTTTAGATTCATTTTTGTTTCCTTTATTCTTGAATATCGGAGAAAGTAGTCCTAATTTGATAATTTCAGGTATTAATTTGTTCTTGAGTATGATATTGACTAAAGCTAGCAGATAATCAGTGAATTCATCTCCTGCATATAATATATGTTCAATGATAAACCAAAAATATCTTCAGATTTTCCAGTGTTAATTGCCTTAATGGCTTCCAAGAGTTCTGTTCTTGATACAGTTCTAGGCGGTACTTGATCGCATATAGTTTTTATTGCTTTATAGTCCATTTCACAAAGGTCTTGATGTTTGCCATCGTAGGTTGTGTTTGAAATAGGTTCAGCTAGGGTTTTAAAATGTTCATGCCAACCTTCAATTACTTCCTCATGTTCATACTTGTTATTTGCAACATGCAAGTCATTGATAAAGATGTTTTTATTGTTTCTTTGCTTCTTTATAAGTTGGTAGAACAATCTCTTATCTTGGGTGTTCGCAGTTATTATTCTATCTCTTTCGACATGTTTACGCTTGTTTTATTCTTTTCGTATTTCAGATCTGAAAACTCTCTTGTTTCTTTTTTCATTCTAACTGACGGATGATCAGGGTCATTTGGTCTACCTTCATCTTTCCAAATTTTATATGCTGTTTTGTTTTGGTGGAGACTGTCTTTTATTTGAGGATCCATATTTTTAGCTTCAATTTGTTTTTCCCGTATGATTTTTGGGCACAACATTTCTTTGCTGATATTGAAAGTATTTCATTGTTTTTTCCACTCTAATTGAATGAGTCCTCCTGAGTATTAAAATTTTTCTAATATACCGGAAATGTTATTGGATGATAATCACTATATCTATTAGTATCTACTTTATTCCATCTGATTCTTGATTGTATATTATTTTTTAAAGGGTCCTTTTTAGTAAGTTCACATGGAAGAATAACCTTGATTGGATAGTGATCAGATACATTGGAGGGTATATCAACTAGCCTTGTAGATTCGAGATTCTCAAAGTTGTTCACTTTATATATGAAATAGTCAATTCAACACTTCGACTCCTTTCATAAACTGGACCTTTTAATCTATTTTCATGTTGCATTCTTCAATAAATTTATTTAATTTACGTGCTCTTCTTGAATTATTTGTCTTTGATATATCTTCATTGAAGTCGCCTCCTATAATAACATCATGGGTTGTATCATATTTCTGGATAAGTTCAAATAATTGGTCGATACACTCACTATATTCATCATATTTGTCGTTATCTGCTTTTGTTGGTAAATAAGCTGACACAATTAGCACTGTTTTTTTTTATTGTTAACTCAATGCATCGAATTCTGTTATTGCCATCGTCTAAAGGTTTTACATATTGATCAATGGTTCTATCCCATATAACTACTACTCCTCCATATCCTCTGTGAGATCTAATAAATAAGTCACATGTGTACTCTGAGTCAACGGCTTTCCCTTTGCGCAAAATTGAGTGTGTATTTCGTCTAACAAATAAAGTTCATGATCAAATAGCCAGTGTTCTTGAAGCAATAAGATATCCATTTTGTTTTTGAAATTTTCCATGAAAGGGGAAATTGTCTTTGCATTTTTACAGTTAAAAGATAAAATTTGAAGGTTCTTTTGTTGTGAACTGGCTTCATCATGTGTTGCGCTAATTATAGTTGGTTCGGTCTTACCCCTAACAAATGGTTCTGTTGGACTGGAAAGTTAGGGTTGTTTTGGATATAATTAGAGGCAACTGGATAACCTTGTCTCAGCATGCCATGATGAAAAGAATTGTATTGAATATCATTGATATTTGGTGTTATATGAGGAGCTACATTCATATTATGTGCATTGTATCTTGACTGATTTGTCACAATAGGGACCTTATCATTGTAGAACATTGGTTGCCCAAAGATAGGTGGTGCTGGTATATGGTTTAGAGTCTCGACCCTTCTAGATTGTTGACATACTTGCGGTTGATCATTATTTTGTCTTGTTGTGGGAGGAGGATGTGTCGTTGATTTCACTGTGGTGTTTGTTGTTGTATTGTGGGTCATATGTGATCTCAGAGTCGTGTTGTTTCCCACTTCTGTTCCCTCCTTATAAAATTTTGATTAAAAAGAGGACATGCTGGCACTTTAAACTGATGTGAGGATAATTTTGTTTCCAATGTTGCTTTCCTTTATCATGTTTATATTGAACAATCCATCCTGATATAAAAATATAAGCACGCGCAATATAAAATTCTACTCGGAACAATATTCCCCAATATTCATGCAATAACCCTATAATATAGATCATTTGTATTATAATGATTATACACTCCATCCTTACATAAAAATATTACAGATTTACTATGCGACTATAAGAGTTGTATAAAAAAGAGCAAATATGGTCAGTTTTGGTTGATGTGGTCAAATATGGTCAGTTTTGGTTGATGCTGTCAAATATGGTCAGTTTTGATTGATACAGACAAATAATTTTGTAACATGAGTCAGTCTGAGGTATGAAAACTACTGATATTTGTTTCTGATGCGATATTTTGAATAAAAATAGGAAATGCTGGCACCCTCAATTAATGCGAAAAAAAAATTTGTGGACATTGATTTCCAATATTGCAGTTATTTATATACTACAGTCCCTCTCGAACTAAAATTATAACTGAATTGCTGTGCAGCTATATAGATTTACATAATAAAAAGCAAATATGGTAAGTTTTGGTTGCTGCAGTCAAAAGATTTTATTACACGACTCAGTCTGAAGTATAAAAACTACTGATATTTGTTTATGATTCAATATTTTTAATAAAACAAGGACATGCTCATTGGAGGATCAAGGGGAGGGGGTCCAGGGGTTGGAACCCCACTTTAAAAAAAAAAATGCATATGAATGGGAGCATATAGTTGGACCCCAGCCTGGATCTAGCTGCCCCTGCATGCTGGCACTATAAATTAATGTGAACAATTACATTTTTTTTCCACAATTGCTGTTACTTGTATATTACAGTCCCTCTAGACCTAACATTAAAACTGAAGTACTGTGCACCTATATAGATTTGCAGAAAGAAAAATAAAGAAAGCAAATAAAGGCAGTTTAGATTGATGCGGTCAAAAGATTTTTGTTAAACAGGTCGTCCGAGGTATGAAAACTACTCGTAAACAGATATTATATTGGTTATTGAGGTCCGATAATTTTGTTATGTGATAATGAGCCATCCTGACTCCGGGAATAACAAATGTAAAACAATTCAAATAATAATGCCCCTCCTAATACTAACGGCCTAATTTATGTACAAAAATTGAGAGAAAAACAAAAATTTATGTAACACATCAACAAAAGAAAATCACTGAATTACATGTTCAGGTTACAAAAAAAAAGGGGGGGGGGTCACTGGGCATTACTATATCTATATATCATCTAAAGAAACTTTCCTATATGAGGATAAATTTTCCAAGAATTGTCCGAGTTTCTGGAGTATGAAAATATCTTCAGAGAACATTAGCCAAATAAATTGTGATTTAATATCTAAACCACTAAAATTTTTAAACCGTTGTTTTATTTCATTTAAAAATTTGAAACGAATATTTGAAAGTTTGTGGCACTGAAGAAGAAAATGAATTTCATCCTCAACCTCAGTACCACACAATTTACAGATACGTTCTGATACTGTCAGACCTTTTGGTACCTTCCCCTCTCAATCTCTAAATCGTGAGCACTGATACGGAATTTCGTTAAGTAATATCAATATCTAAAATTTCCTGCAAAAGGTAATTTTCTAAGCAAAATCTGCTTTTAAAAGTCTATAAGTTCTAAGCTTGTTACCATATAGTTTATTGCCTCTGAAATCATTATTAAGCTCAGTTTGCCATATTAAATCATATTTTGATTGCATCTTTTTGAATAAATAGTTTTTTAACTTCGTCTTTAAATTAAGTGCATAATTTTCATTGATGCTAAAGTATTTAAATAAAGTTTGAATACTGGTATACCAGCTCTTTTTCTGCTCATCATGTAGAGATTTTGAGAGGTTGAAAGCCTCTTTTAATAATAAATCGTCAGATTTTTTTAAACGTATATAGTATGTAAACATATTTAAAAAAAAACATCCAATAAAAGAGGATATCTGCCCAGTTCACCCATAACTGCAATAGTTGTTGCTTTTTTATTTACTCCAAGTATAAATTTACAAAAGCTTAAACAGTAAAATATAATACTGAACTCAGAGGAAAATCAATTCGGAAAGTCCATAATCACATGGCAAAATAAAAAACAAAACGCATCAAAAACGGATGGACAAGAACTGTCATATTCCTGACTTGGTACAGGCATTTTCAAATGTAGAAAATGGTGGATTGAACCTAGTTTTATAGCCAGATAAACCTCTCACTTGTATGACAGTCGCATCAAATTTCATTATATTGTCACCGATGCGTGAACAAGACAAACAGACACAATAGCTATAAATGTCAAAAATAGGGGTATAGCAGTCAACATTGTGTTATTACTTAATCACTATAAAAACAACAAATGTAACGAAGAAGCACAAAAAGGCATACATCAAATTAACATCCTCATTTTGATTATATTATACGATTTTATTTGTCTATGTAAAATGCACCCATCAAGGAAGGAGGGTTTTGAGTACTGGTGGAAAATTGCGCGTTTGAAATTCGCACAGGTAGACATAAAATAATTTTGTCGTTCAAAGTATGACGGGATGCATAAATACAGTCACGCAAAATAGATATAACAAAAACTGACTTAACAGTTAAAGTAATAATAATAAATAAAATAATAGTGTGGTTCAAAGTATGACGGAATACATAAGTACAGAGTCACGTCAAATGTATATCACAAAAAAGTGGGTTAACAGTAAAAGTAATATTTATAAATAAAATATTTTGTCATTCAAAGTATTGACAAGATACATAGGTACAGAGTCACATCATAAAATAATTTTGTCGTTCAAAGTATGATGGGATATACATAAGCACAGAGTTACATCAAAAGGATATCTCAAAAAAAACAGACTTAACAGTAAAAGTAATATTTATAAAGACAAATAAAAGAATAATATAACACGTTATTAAGATGATAAACAACGTCAGTACGCAAAATCTATACTTCAAGACCATCGTGTATTATTTGTGAAGTTGATAGCCTTCTCTACTGCCAGGTCTCCACAATTTTTTTGAAATAGTTATCCCCTTGAGTGTTTAGTTTGTGAAAGTTAATGTCACCCAATATTTCACTGCCATACATTAAGACTGATTTTAATAACTGTATGGTCAAAAATATGAAGTAGAGTTTTTATTTTTGGTTTATGACCTGAGAAACATTTTGTTGGTTTAAATAAGGCCTTCAGTCCTTTATTATACATTTTGGGCATCTGTAAATTTGCCATTAATACTAAATTTGACACCCAAGTAGGTATAATTATTCCCCCGCTTTAAAAAAGGGGGGTATACTGTTTTACATCTGTCTGTCCTTCCGTCAGTCAGTCCGTCCGTCCCATGAATATTTTTCGTCGCATTTTTCTCAGGAACTACAATACAAGGATTTCTGAAATTTGGTTTCAGGGTTTATCTAAGTCATCTATACCGTGTGATGCGTTTTCAGATTGATCACTTGACAACTTCCTGTTTACCGAACACTTGTATGATTTTACACATGATAGCCAAGTTAAAAAATTTCGTCACATTTTTCTCAGGAACTACAAAAATTAGTTTTTCAGGATTTATATAAGTCAGCTATACCGTGATGATGCAATTTTTTTACACTATTAATATTATCCACTTGCGGCGGGGGTATCATCCGTGAGCAGTAGCTCGCAGTTTCACTTGTTTTTTGTGTTCGTTAGGGTGGTATTATTTAAATGAATTTTAGTAGAAAGAAATCTACCAAAATTGCTAAAAATCATGCCTTTGGATTAAGTAATATTAACTGCCAGTCCCCAATTATTGCAATAGATCTGTAGTTTATCAAGACATTTTGTAGACCCCTAGGACTTTCAGAAAGAAAATTAGATCATCTGCATACATCAGACAATTAAGTTTTGTATTTTTTAGTTTAACTGGAAAGCAATCCTCATCAAATATATCTGGAATATCATTAACAAAATGTTGTATAAGATGGGACTTAAATTATCTCCCTGTCTCACTCCTATAAAAGATGAAAAAGTGTCAGTTACATGATTAGGGTCAATTTTCACTGACAATAAAGTTTTACTATATATATCTTTAACAACATTATAAAATAAAACACATAACTAACACCAAGTTTTCTTAATTTATAAAATAAGCCTTCATGCCAAATCTTTATCAAAGCTTTTTTGAAATCAATAAAGCAGGTATACAAATGTTTTAAACCTGTTTGAATATATTTATCATTAAGACATTTCATGACAAACATATGATCTGAAGTACGCTTGCTTTGCAGAAACCAATTTGTTTAGGACAAATGATATTTCTTCAATACAAAATTTTTCTAATCTTTTAGTAAGAATTTTTGTGAATACTTTACTGAGACAACTAGTCACAGGCAGTCGACGATAATTTGATGGATCATCATTTGAACCATTTTTAAATAGGGCAGTTTAAACCATTAGCCATATCTGAGGATAGTTTCCAGTTGAAAGTATTTTATTTTAAAAAACATGATTATAACTTTTTAAATTAGAAAACTTTGACTGTTTTTTATCATTTAATTTGAAATACTGTCGGGGCCACATGATTTTTTTAATTCTTTAATGTATGAATTGCATCAGAAATTTCTTTATCTGTGATAAGGATGTCTAACTCATAAAACTTTAGCTTTCAATAGTAAAAATTCTATTATATTAGGAGAAGGAGTTACTGGTTTTTTGTTAAGATCTTTAAAATATTCAACCCACTCTGTGCAAACATGAAGTTTTTTTTTTAAATTTAGCAATAGTTTATAGTTGGACAACTTACATTTCTATAATCAATAGTAATCAATAAATAAAACATATGTTATAAACGTGTAAATGCGTACTTAATGTCACAAACTTGTTTTTCTATAATAATGTTATGTAGAAACAGGTGTACATTCTGTTATTAACGTTAACATACTTATTTGTCGTAACTCATACAGGTAAGATACTTTCAAATTTTTTTTTCTTTTTTCCTAAAAAATAAAACCAACTATATTAAAAAAAATCTCATCTTCAGCAAAATCTCTTTTATTAAATTGCAGAAGGACTGAGACAATTATTTCCAGAAAGAATAAATATATAAATTAGAACTGCTATTGGCGATTTGCGGTCTCTTTAGCTTTTAAACGTATATAACAAGTTTTTATCAATAGTTTTCAGCAATATAATTATTAACATTGGAACATTTAAAATCAAATCCTATAAAAGAGTAATCTGATCTACGAAAATTAATTCAGATCTTACATAGTATGCAGCCAACGGATATGTCGGGTTTAATATAAGACATTTTACATAACTTATAATATAGATTGAAATTTTCAGGCATTTTCGTTTAATTTAAAAGAGGTATTTTGGGAAGTTTATAATAGAGTAGCTTGGTTGTGAATAATGGGTTTTAGTCCTTTGTATGTGATATGCGAGATGTTGGTCAAGAATGTCTTCTATCACCGTTTTTATTAAAACATTTTGGTCAACAAAAATTCTTACCATTCACATACTCATATGTAACATAAATACCACACAGAGGCTGATAGATAGTAGACGTATACATTAAAAACAACCAGCTGATGAATGAACAATTTTTGTTTAGGTTAACTTAAATGATTAGGTTAAAAAAAGCTAAACATATTTTAAAAATCTTTGAAAAGATGATAGAAACCTTGCTTTCTTAAACTGAATCTCTCCTGATTGGTAGGAATACATTTAACAGAAATGTTAATGAAGCAATAAAATTCAGACTTTTTTATCTATATTTTGACAAATTTTAAATATGAGACATCTGTCTTTAGTAGGTGGTTAGCTTAGAATGAAATTCAAAACAGTGTGGCTGTGGCCATTGATTGACACATTAAATTCATCTATTGACTGGGACAATTTACGTGAACGTTTGTCTGTAACGACCACTGTTCACGACGTACCTACGATAGACATTTAAATTGTGGGGTCACCAAAGGTTTCTTAACGCCTTTAATTATAAAATAATTCGAAAAATTAATCAGGAATAACCTTTATGTTTTGATTTATATAATTGATATAAATCAAAACATCGTGTTATTTCTGATTAATTTTTTCGAATTACTTTATTAAGGTGTTGAGAACCTTTGGTGACCCCATAGTTTAAGTGTCTTTAAAAAGTACACAGTGAGCAATGGTCGTTACATACAGACGTTCACCTAAATTGTCCCAGTCAATGGATGAATTTAATGTGTCAATCAATGGCCACAGCCACACTGTTTTGAATTTCATTCTATTGATAAAAAGTCTATGATTGCTTTTTTATTTGATTTTTTTATTTGAATTTGTTTTTTGGTGTTTTCAACTTTACAAAATATTTTCTAGATAGGTAAAAGCGGAAGGTTATATGTATGTTCACTGGTTTAATCCCATCAAGTTTGTCCCGCTTATTTTCGAAACTAATTTTTATTTTCGGCACAAGACACTTGTTGAATCTGTCTAACTTAGATAATGATGAATATCCAGAGACGAATATGTTTTATAGATATAGATGGTACTCATGTCAGGGACATGGTGGTTTACTGTTTTCATGTCTGAAAAGATTTTGTCAGATAATGGTTTACTGTATTCATATCAGATGCTTGATTACACTAATTAGTTTAGTGAATTCGCGTCTGAGGAGGTTTTGTTAGATGTTAGTTTAGTGCATTCATCTCAGTGGCATTGTGGTTTAGGGTATTCATGTCAGTGGCATTGTGGTGTAGTATATTAATCTCATAGAGAGTTTTATAAGATTTTGGTGTACTGTATTCCTGTCAAAAAGAGATTTTAAGGTGTTGATGAACTGCGTATTCCTACCTTATAAAAAAATGTCAGATGTTTAAAATTTAGAAAAGAAATGGGGAATGTGTCAAAGAGACAACAACCCGACCAAAGAGCAGAACACAGCCAAAGGCCACCAATGGGTCTTCAAAACAGCGAGCAAATCCCGTTTGTTTACATTCATGTTAGATACTGGTTTACTGTTTTCATGTCTTAAATTTATGCGTTTGACTGTCCCTTTGGTATCTTTCGTCCCTCTTTTATAACCACTGGGTCGATGTCTCTGCTGGTGGACATTTTGTCCCCGAGGACATCATTCGTCCAGTAGCAAAACTACAATTGCATGAATTTACGAAGATCTAACAGGAAACTGGCTCGGACGTCGCCCAGTATCAAAAGGTCCGAAACAGACGTCATCATGGACACGGTGTCATCTGATACGGTAGGTGTCCCCTCATCACCAGACATGACAAATATCACAAACATGACTCATTCAGATCATCGTCCTAGTGACAACAGCAATATTACACATATACAGGCATGTTCAGTTCTCCTTAAAGACATTTTGGTTTTTGATGACACAGTACAACACTGTCGCATTTCGAAATGTGAGACCAAAGGCTGCAAAACTTGTGCAATTTTAATTACAGATGCTGAATCACTAGCAATTTGACCAAGAAGTCATATTTTACCAGAAGTTACGATGATCTGAATTGTAAATCGATAAATGTCGTCTACGGATTAGAGTGCAACCTTTGCGGATTGGTATACGTCGGTGAAACGAAAGGAAGGCTAAACAAACGTATGCGCGGTCATAGATCAGACATTATCCTCAATGCTAACGACATTCTACACCAGCATTTCAATCAGCCCGATCATTCCATCGTTTCCATGACAGTTCGCATTATCGAAAAGATATACCATAGCTCTAACAATCCTAATCTTTCAACAACTCTCCGTAGACAAAAAGAGGACTACTGGATTAGACAATAGGGAACTGCGACACCTTATGGTTGCAATGACAAAATTGATGGTATAGGTATTCTATCTAGTCCTTCGTGTAACTCGGTGAATGTGATGAATATTTTCAACTCGACTCCTCGACGTAGACGCAGTCATGGTCATCGTCATTATACATCACCTTCTCTGCATGATGTATCTATTAATGACTTGCTGCCATTTATACAAAAGCCGTTAGGTATTCATCTCATTCGCACGAAACTTTATTCATTACCCCTTTCAAAACTTCATTCTCTATTCAATTTATGTTTGGAATCCACTGTTTCAAACCCTCATTCAAACCAATACAAAATTACAGCTATAATTTCGGATATTGCAAGTCACAGACTTTTCAAGCCTGTCCGCATTGGCAAAGACGAAAAAGAGAAAAGATCTTTCCTTAATCTTTCCTTTGCCAACAAAGGTATCGATGGCGTCAACTTAGGCAATATCCTTCATCATAAATTAGTTCAATCGAAAATACCTTCTTATTTCAAAGACCAGTCTGTACCAATCATTTCTTATACCTATACCAAACCTATTGCAACTAAAATGTTCAATTACACACACGTTTTGCAGGATCTCGATATTGACGACTTCAAGTCTAAACCTCCTGATTGCACTTGTGCTAGTTCCCAATTCACATATAATCCTGCTGGCCACGTTATTACCGGTGACCTCAACATTGTTAATAACACTCCTCTACGAAATGTGTTATCGAAAGGTCCGAAATATCGTGAGCCTAAATCCATCAATTGGAAATACAACTTTAAAATTTTGGTGGATTCAGTTGAGGATTATGCCAGGCAATGGGTTAAACGCGAGAAGGAAGACGTCGACACTCTTTCCAAATGGATTAAGGCAGTGAGGTCGTTGATACAAATCAGAATTAAGAAACTGAATGGGTCTATCAATGCCCATGCTACGTCAATCTTTAAAGACCCAAATGTTGCAAAACACCTAGCCTACCTCCATGACAATAATGTTGTTGTCCCCGCAGATAAAGCCCCAAACAACATCGTTTTTGTATGTAAAACTCATTACATTAACTGCTTGATAAACGAATTAGATATTGACAATTCACTTGGAAACTCAACATATACCCTCACGACACTTACCAAAGAGGAAATCCTAGATAATCATAGGTCTGTTCTGTGTTCCTTTGGAATTTCAACCAAAGATGAAGAACTGGATCTGCCATCACTGTATTGGATACCTAAACTACATAAGTGTCCTTACAAACAACGGTATATTGCTGGGTCTTCCAAGTGCTCCACGAAACCTCTTTCTAAATTATTAACATCTATTTTATCAGCAATCAAAGACGGGCTTCAAAGTTATTGTGAAACTACCTATTCTAGAGGGGGCGTGAATCAGATGTGGATACTTAAAAATTCCAAAGATCTTTTAGAGTACATACAATCTAACTCTCTTTCATCTTGTAACAGCATTAAAACATTTGACTTTTCTACTCTGTACACTAGTATTCCACATTCCAAACTAAAAGACAAATCGAAAGAGTTGGTATTGCTTTGCTTCATAAAAAAGAATGGGCAACGTAGATACAAGTATCTTGTCTTAGACAAAAAAATTCTCTGAAACTGATTTTATCAAGATGCTTGATTTCTTGATCGACAACATATTTGTTACGTTCGGAGGACGTGTTTTTCAACAGACTGTCGGCCTTCCAATGGGAACAAACTGTGCCCCTCTACTTGCCGACTTGTTTCTTTATTATTATGAGGCTGACTTCATGCAGGAACTTCTTAGGAAGAAAGATAAGAAGTTAGCAATATCCTTTAACTCTAGTTTTCGATATATAGATGATGTTCTTTCACTAAATGATTCAAAATTTGGTGACTATGTGGAACGCATCTATCCAATCGAGCTAGAGATAAAGGATACTACAGATACAGTTAAGTCGGCCTCATATCTTGACGTACATCTAGAAATTGACAATGAGGGTCGGTTGAAAACAAAACTTTACGACAAAAGAGATGATTTCAGCTTTCCAATTGTGAACTTTCCATTTCTAAGTAGCAACATTCCAGCAGCACCTGCATACGGGGTATATATTTCCCAATTAATAAGATAAAGATAGAGTTATTACTGGCCTTCTTGTACTTATGCACAGTTAACCATTACATCGATATGATTGAAATACAGAAATTTGGTGATCTTGACTAATCTTGTCAATGCAAAGGGTTATCTATGCTACTGTGAAAAATATGTCTTCGCAGTCATATATCTGGTCTAAATTTTAACGTTGAATCTGATGCAATGTATTGGCCAAGTGGCTGGATATTTCCGTCTGAAAGAACACCAGTCTAGTAATCTAAGTCATTTATGAACAGACATGAAGGTTAAAGATAAGGTTTGTTTTTAAATTTATCGATAATTTATGGTTGAACAACTTACATTTCTATAACCAATAGTAATCAATAAATAAAACATGTCTAGAACGTGTAAATGCGTACTTAAGGGGGTACAGAACATATAAGGGAGCTAACTCTTTAAACTCAGCTGAGTGTTTAAATCAGATACTATTTATAATGAGAAATCAAGCTTTTCAACGATCAAAATTAGTGTTAGTCAAACTGCTATATAGCCAACCAAATTATTCCTGTTAATTGAACGGTTCCAATTTTAAGAACTTTTCATATTTTTGTAAACAGGTCAAAGAAAATAGGTTGTAAAAACTTTATGAAAATTAAACGAGCCAAATCTATTTTAGTCAAAGTGTTGGGTAGCCCCTTAATGCCACAAACTTGTTTTTCAATATATAATGTTATGTAGAAACAGGTGTACACTCCATTAGTAACTTTAACATCCTTCACTGGTATTAAAGAGATAATCGTAACTGCAATTACGATTATCCCAATATGGCGACGGTAGATATAGGTAAAATCTTACACTCATTTTTCTTAATTGTAGCATGTTTTTGTCAATAGTTACTCAGCTGCAAGGTTTATCTATACCATTTCATCATATTTGAATCGTAACGGTGCACTGGAATTGTCTAAGCGCTTTGAAAATAGCCGTTGAAAAATTCGGGATGATAATCGCAACTCGGAAAAAAGATAATCGTAATTATGGTATTTAAAAATAAAAAAGATAATCGTAACTGGAAACTGTTTTATTGATATTGACACTAAAAACGTATATCTGATAGCATATTATGAAATTATGGCGATGAATTATTTACGAAACGTCCCAACATCTTATGACATTTCTTTTTATGCATATATAATTAATTGTTCTTATGAAAACAGCTACATACTAGTATATTATAAAATTGGAAGGGTGAACAAGCTTCAAGAAATTTGGAAATGGGAAAACACGAACTTTGTTAATATACAGAAATTTATTAAACTAGGTATGCCACAAAATATGTGAATGAGCGATGGAAATTATGATACATGACAATAATTGTCAGGCGACACGCATGTGTCACCTTACATCAGATTTCTGATTAAGACAGTAAACAAAAAATAATTTATCCTGAGTGAAGTAAATAGTAAATATAGTTAATATTGTTTAGATTATTTTATTGTAGGTGGTTATATGTGCTATTTCTGCCCCCGGGAAGCCACTGCTGATTTAATTCTAGAACATACCCTATTATACCATAACGAAGTAGGAAAGACATTTAGTATTCGTCAAAAACCGTTTGACGAGAAATTAGTGGCTACAGTTTTCATGTCACTTCGATCATTTTTCATGGATGATATCACAACTTAAAAGTTATGATGAACAAGGGATAACTTTGAAAAGTGTTTTACAGTGTCATTTCTTTTATAGCTGACTATGCGGTATGGGCTTTGTTCATTGTTGAAGACCGTACGGTGACCTATATTTGTTAATTTCTGAGTCATGTTGGTCTCTTGTGGAAAGTTGTCTCATTGGCAAACATACCACATCTTTTTATTCATATTAGCTACTTCATGACTGTCACTGAAATTTCAGTATCTCAGATATAAACTATAAACAACACAAATTCAATTTTGAATTATGATAATATGACATCCTTAAAACATTTAATGCTATATAAGACTAGAGAATGTTTGGCCCTAAATGGGATTCTTTGTGTATTATGAAATTAAGTAACGTGGAGTTCATTGACAAACATGGATTTGTGTTCTTTTATAGTTTGGCCAAAAGCCCGAAAATCAAAAAATAAAATTGATGTAGCTTTAAATTTTCTTACAAGAAATACTTATTCAAAGAATGACTGCAAAGATGAGAATAAAATAACGCATATTCCGCAAAATTAGAAACAAACTTATAAAAAATTCATAAATACTCGGTATATGAAAAGTATGCTGCATACATATGCATGGAAGATATTGTAGAGAAAAATATTGAAGGTACTAAACAAGGAACATTTTTGTATTTGCATACTTGCCATATAATTAGTACTTTTCTATTAAATGAAAACATAAATTAGCCTTTCCTAATTTTCATGCATTTTTCTGAAGCACAAAATATTTGTTTTAAAATCTATAAAAATCTTTGTAATTAAACCAGTTCCGACTGTGATAATCTACATGTTTGGCCCTTTGATGTAATTTATCAATATACATATTTGTGTTTTTTTTCGTCTGTCAAATGCTTCGTAAGACTATAGGTAAGGCTAATAAAAACAAAAAATAAAAGTAACAATAAACAAAAGTAACAATAAACAAAAGTAACAAAAAACCAAAAGTGACAATAAACAATAGTAACAATAAACTGGAAACTATTCTAGATCCTTTACCATCCACACTGTTTAAAGAAACGTCCTAAAATACATGGGAATTTGATCAAAACATTTGAATTTAATTTTTAAAATCATATATCAGTATAAAATAGAAAAAAGTGAATCCAAAGGAAAAATATGGACGGCTGAATTTATTGATAAGAACTAAATCACCAGCGTATAACAGATATGATATATCATTATCATTTAACTTGGGTGGTTCACATGTTGAGTCAAAAATAGATGGTAAATCAATAATATATAAAGAAAATAATGTAGGGCTTAAAATACACCCTTGTTTTACCCCAACTGAGGAATTAAAAAAATCAGTGATACCTTCCGAGATCTTTACCAAGTACAAA
Organism: Mytilus edulis; assembly: GCA_019925275.1. Lineage (NCBI taxonomy): Eukaryota > Metazoa > Mollusca > Bivalvia > Mytilida > Mytilidae > Mytilus > Mytilus edulis. The sequence goes on from CM034353.1 coordinate 20,433,606, forward strand.
ACCTCTTTATACATATCTTTCATTATACTAAAAAAAAGGGACCATCTATGTTGTAATAAGACAATTTGTAAAAGAGGGCATCTCTATTAATAGTATCAAATGCCTTCCTGAAATCAATGAAACAGGCATATATCTTTTTTGACATATGAAAATGTGGTATACGTGACTTTCATTTTGAGCAATGAATTGAAAGGATTGCACTTTTGGAATATGGGATATAGCTAATCCATCCTTTTTCTCATCAATTAGAGATATATAGGTAAATTTATCCTAGATATTAACCTGTAAGTTTCTTCATTTATTTTTATATGCGTTAATGTCATCGTTTAATTGGGCATTTACATTTTTAACACACAAAATACCATTGAAATGCTGAAAGACACATTTATTATGTTTCAGTTACTATTATCATATAAAGAAAATTACGATTATCAAAGAAGAAAAATACCATAGAGTTACGATTATCATCCCGAATTTTTCAACGGCTATTTTCACAGCTCTTAGACAATTCCAGTGCACCGTTACGATTCAAATATGATGTAATGGTATAGATAAACCTTGCAGCTGAGTAACTATTGACAAAAACATGCTACATTTAAGAAAAACGAGTGTAAAGATTTTACCTATATCTACCGTCGCCATATTGGGATAATCGTAATTGCAGTTACTATTATCTCTTTAATACCAGTGATCCTTATTTGTTTCAGCGTACCTTACACAGGTAAGATATATTTTTTCCTCAAGAAATGAAACATACATTTCATATTTCTTTTGTTTTTCTTTGAAAGAGTACTTGTATCTTTGAGAATAAAATAAATCAGATTTTTTATGGTTTGTAGCCAACGGATATAAAGTGTTTAATGTAAGACATTTTACATAACTAACTATATAGATTGAATTTTCAGGCATTTTTGTTTAATTTTGATGAAGTATTTTAGGAAGTTGATATTTGAGGAGCTTGGTTGTAAATAATGAGTTTTAGTCCTTTGCATTTGATGTACGAAATGTTTGTCGAGGATATTCGCTATCTCCTTATTTTTATAAAAACAAAATGGTCAACAGAAATTCTTACGATTCACATACTCATATGTAATATAGATAACACTCAGATATCCGATAGATAGAAGACATATAAATTAAAAACTAACAACCAGCTGATGAACAAACATTTTTGGTTTAGGTTAAGATTTTGTTGAAAATATTCTAAAATACACCTGACGAGATGATATAAACATGATAGTTCGATAGAAACCTTGACTTTTTTTTTAAATGAATCTGTCCTGATTGGTAGGAATACATTTTATGTCTATATATTGACATTTTTGAATATGAGACAAATGTCCATCAAATATTAGTTCATTTAAAATCCTTGGATATATCAATCTGTTTTAAGGCACATTATCATAATATTAATATAGCACCGATTTTCAAATTTGTGTTCCCTTCTGTAAGTAAGCTTATTTATAACGTGTTTGAATGTTGTGGTTTTTTTGTTTTGTTCTTGGTGTGTTAAACTTTACAAAATATTGTCTAGAAGGTTGTAGATATGTTTACTGGTATCAATTCCATCTCATTTGTCAGGGTAACTTTCAAACTGATTGTCTATTTCTAAGCCTTTTTTAATAGGAAGATTCTTGTATTGTCGGTTGTTTCTGCTATTTGAATGTCCAATATTTTTGGTAATTTTTTATTTTGGTGTATGAAGTTTTTATGTCCGGTACAAGAAACTTCATGAAACATTGTCTTATACCTATCGTTTATAAGTAAAATGTGGATTTGTTTAATCTGTCGATCTTAGATTTTATGAATATCCAGGTAGAATGTGTTTTATACATATATTTCAGATGGTATTCATGTCAAAGATATGGCGGTTTACTGTATTTTTGTCTGTGCGAGTTTTACACAATGTCATGTTTGTTTACTGTATTTTTGTCTGTGCGAGTTTTACACAATGTCATGTTTGTTTACTGTATTTATGTCTGAAAAAGTTTTGTTAGATAATGATTTACTGTATTCATATAAGATCCTGGTTAACTTTAATCATGTCTCCGATGGTTTTATAATATGTAAGTCACTATAGTCGTGTCAGATGTTGGTTTATTGTTATGATATTCTGAGAGAGTTGTCAGATGTTTGTTTACCAAATTCATGTAAGATATAAGTTTGCTGCATTTATGTCATACTGTATGTTAGTTAAATGTATTCATCTCAGATGTTGGATTTATAAATATTTATATCAGATGAAAGTGGTTTTTTTTCATGTCATATGCTGGTTTACTAAATTCATGTCAGATGTTTGTTTATTGTTTTCATGTCTCAGAGAATTTTGACAGTTGTTGGTTTACTATAGTCATAACAAATATTGTTTTGCTGTATTCATGTAAGATGTGTTTATGTCAGATGATAGTGTAATGTATTCACTTCAGATGATGGTTCAGTGTATTCACGTCATGTGTTAGTTTAGTATATTCATGTAAGATGATAGTGTAATGTATTCACCTCAGATGATGGTTCAGTGTATTCACGTCATGTGTTAGTTTAGTGTATTCATGTCAAACTTGAGTTACTGTATATAATTCAGTATTCATAATAAATGTTGTTTTACTGCATTTACTGTATTCGTGTCAGATGTTGGTGTACCAAGTCAGGAATATGACATTTATTTTCATTTTGTTAAATGTGTTTCCGTTTTAAATTTTCCTCAAAGTTGGGTATTTTTGTTCTATTACTTTAGATGTATCTATGTCAGTATTTGAATTACTGTAGTTACTGTATGTATGGCAGAAGCTGGTTAACTGTATGTATGGCAGAAGCTGGTTAACTGTATGTATGGCAGAAGCTGGTTAACTGTATCCATGTCAGAAGCCGGTTTACTGTATGTATGGCAGAAGCTGGTTAACTGTATTCATGTCAGGTGATGGTTTACTGTAAACATGTCAGATGTCAATTGACTGCTTTCATTTACTGTATTCTTTTCAGAGAATTTTATCAGAATATGGTGTACTGTCAGATAGAGGTTTGTCAGATGTTGGTTAAGTGCTTTGGTGCCAGAGAAAGTTTTGTCAAATTTTGTTTATTGTAGTTCGTGTGAGAGGCATGTTGGTCCTGTCAGAAAGAGTTTTGTAAATTGTTAATGTACTGTATTCTAAGCCAGCAGAAAGAATTTTGTCAGATGCAAGTGTTATGCATTCCTGACAGAAATAGTTATCTCAGATGTAAGGGGGCTGTATCCCTGTCAGAAATAAATTTGTTTGATGTTGGTTTAGATTCATGTCAGATGACGATCAACTGTATTTATGTATAAAATAGTTTTGTCAGACGTTGGTTTACTGTCTTCTTGTCTGAGAAAGTCTGTCAGATGCAGATTAACTGTACTCGACATGTCAGAATAATTAATGCAAAACGACTTTGTGATACTATAAATTGAATTTTGAATCATTTTATACTTTGATAATTATTTTAAAAATAAAAAGATCAGCGTAGTCGGATTATAAATATGTTACGTGATTAATTGGGTTGTTAAAACACACCGTCACAAGTTGGAAGTTGACCGTTGAGTTAAGTGCATCATATCATACTTTGTTTTCTAAAAGTGTACCTAGATCAATTAAGGTAAAGCAAACAGTTATCTTGTAAACACAGATACATGTTCTATATTAATTTCCCATGAGTTTAATATATATTTATCATTAGCCTTCTTGAAATCATGTACAATTTATCAGTTAATCGATTACTGAAACATATGTTTAAAACGTATTAAAATCAGTACTTCCCGCATGTCATGATACATACCTATTATATTTCATGTACCATGTGTACACATAATTTGTTATTTTGACCGAAAACTAGATTCGGTGAAAGGTAACCAACATCAGAAGGCAGATATTGCATGATTTCCAATCAAACACCTATCCTCAAATAGACCCAAGAACTATGGCGTAAACAAGCTTTAAAACCCCGATTAACAAAATTATGGAAACATGCAGCAATAAAAACACATGATTTACCATAACGGTAAACCTTTAAACGGTTCAACATATGGCAGCAAACGACGATTCCTAGACCAAAGATGTATGGTCTTGGACAGGTACACAAAACATGTGAATGGGCTAAACAATGGTGTACCTCAGTGAAGTAGCAATCAATACACCTGAAATAGGTTTATTGTAAATACATTATAATCAGCTTGAAATAATGATATGTTCATTTCATCCAAAGATTTTAAGTATTAGCAGCATATAGGGTCATAGATACATGTATCAATAATTCGGACAGCAAAATTCTCTATGTAATGTATCAAATCTCGCAAAAACCAATGTAATATCATCAACAACGTCAACACCCTCAAATATCTCAACACAATGTGAAGTTGTAAACAGGTACGATACTTTATTGTTTCTTTAAGAAATGGCAAATGCTCTTTATTTATTCTAAAGTTATTATAACATTGTCTACGTTCTCAACTTGAAGTGGATGATGACGAAAAACAACACCACAAACATCGATTTCATCTAAAACAGACCGAAAGGTTTCCTAATTTTTCAATATTAGTATATAATAAATCTATGTACATGTCTGTATTTCCAAACTTTTTTCCTTTCTTGTAGAAATCGTAGTCCGAAAGTCCGAAATATGTGTGGTAAACAGTATATTTTGCTGGTTCTTGTAATGTCTGCAGTTCTATCAGGTAACACAAACTCTAGATAATTATACATAATTTGTCCAATGGCATGCAAACTAATTAAATACCGCAAAACAGTATCCCAAGAAAGAATAAACAAAATGTTCTCAGAATAAGGTTTCCCTGTTTATGTAATATCGTCAAGTGAAGAGAATGACCATAGAAACAGAAGGCAGAGAATATGGAATTGCACTTGGAAAAGTTTCTACATCTAAATAATTAGGCATATTGCATTTCTAAACTTAAAGAAACGAAAACTCGCAAAACTAAAAACTTAAAATTATGGAAAAAGGTGGTATTAATGTTGAACTTTTTTTTTACAAATGACCTAAATAGGCGAATTAATGAAACCATGAAGTATATAGTTTTCTGTATGATACTTTTGATTGATTTGAGTCATAATTTGACCACCACTTACTTTGCTATTTAGTATTCCATGTTGTTTTCCAAGTAAAAAATGTGGTATCATTTCATCGCTTACGATTAACTGGTTTTTTTTAACGAGTGTTAATTTGACCATTAATTTATTGAAATTTACAATCCTTACATGTATTTTTTGTATATTTTATTCCTTTTAGTCTGATGATGGACTTCGTCGCATACATTTTATTTAATTTATTTCATTTTCTTCTGTGTTTTTTGTTGTTTTTTTTTTTTTTTTTAACTTTTTTTTTTGTAGAATCAAAGCGTCTTCTTGTCGAAAATATGGAGGATACTTGTATGAATCTTCTGTGTTTTATATTCTACCCATTAAACTATTTTGTGGTAAAAAAGTATGTTGCTCGAGACATGCTTAGTGAGTAAACCGTACTGAATTTCGGATTTATACATAAATTGAGAGTGGAAATGGGGAATGTGCCAAAGAGAAACAACCGGACCATAGAAAAAACAAAGCAGAAGGTCACTAACAGTCTTTTGGTGAGGTAAATTTGTGATTTTATTGACTTTTGAAAATTTGATATTCACTGAGGCCAACGGTTAAAATGTATATCAAGTCAATGAAACCAAATACTTACCAAAACAAACTACAGTAATTGTTTTATTTTATTTTCTGAAAAAAAACCCAACCTATATTATCTAATGACAATTATTTACCAAAACCAATTAAAATAAAATTGAGAATGGAAATAGGAATTTGTCAAAGAGATAACAAAAGGCAATAGTAATATACTGCTGTTCGAAACCCATAAATCGATAAAGAAAAAAAGAAATCCGGGTTACAAAAACTGAACTGAGGGAAACGCATCAAATATAAAGGAGAAAAACGACACAACAGAAACACAACATTAAAATGTAACACACACAGAAACGAACTATAATATAACAATGGTCATTTTCCTGACAATCCGACCAAAACAGCCGGGTTTTCAACACAGCGATAAATTCTGCACCCGGAGACGTGCTTCAGCTGACCTCTTAACTAAAAGTGTGAAGTAGCATGTGACGTTTAATGCAGAAAATATCACCCTTCTTCTGGTGAATATGCTGTTTTAGTATGAAAAAAAGGATTCGTAACAATACACAATGATGGTAAAGGTATATGATAAATTAAAAGTATACGCACATACATAAAAAGGTTGTCACTATTGATTTGTCAAAAATTAGGGGCCAAAGTTCATTATTCAAAATATGTGCAATATATTTTTCTTTTCTGAATGACCAAGACCATTTATAACCAACCGTAAAAATAAAACCAAAACTCATTTTCAAACTGTCAAAGCGTTCAAATTGTATGTTTTGTATGTGTGCAGTTCACAATAATTAGCATATATTGTGTATCTTCACGTAAAAAAAATACTAGTAAGTAGAGTTTTTCCGAATCAAAACCAATGTTTAATCGAAAGCAAAACTTTGTTTTCATCAATAATATTATGTGCAATGAATAAGTTCTTGGAACTCTTTAATGTTTTTTTTAGTTGAATATTTGGACCTTGAAATTTTGCCATATCTCTTTTCACAATTCACAAAAATTTTATTTCAGATGTAGGCACAGACTGCGAGGTGGCTAATTCAGAAAGGCAATGTGCCAGTAGGCCGGAAGATTGTCCTAACGGTTTTTCTGCGGAAGATGCAACCGGAGATATATTGGGATGCTGCCCAAGTACATTATTCCCGTACTGCTGTGTCCCACAAAATAAATGAGAACGCCATAAGTCGGAAATAAACACATTGATTTAAAATCAGTTGTTTGCATGATATAGATTTATTGTTACACGGTACTAAACCCCTGACAGGAGGGATTATGATTGATTGTCATATGATGAAGACATTAGTTTTTAGTGTAATTGAGGTTTGGAGCTGGCATGTCAGTAACTAGTAGTAAGCTTTTGTTAATTTGTGTTTTAACATAATTGTCATTTTTCTTAGTTTCTTCTGTTACTTACTTATTTTAATATCAGACTCGGACTTCTTTTAGAATGGAGTTTACTCTGCGTATTGCTGTATATTTTGTTTATTCCACATTCGCTAATCTTAATGTGTGTTTAACAAAAATGTTCATTTCTATGTTTCGGAGTTAAGTGTTGCATCCATTGCGCGGAACTAGTATGCATTATTGTTTAGGGTCCAGCTCATGTCCGCCTCTATGTGCAGGATTTCCTATCTGTGTTGATGACCCATTGGTGGCATGGGTTGGTGTCTCTGTTGACACTTTCTGTGTTTCCATTCTTAATTCTATGACATAATGTTTTTTATTCTATTTCTATTTTCTCTTTTAATTTTAGTATTCATTGTCAAAGTCATTTTTTTGTGTTATAGTTTGTTTGATTTTGGTGATCACATAAGGGTTAACGAAGGGCTCAAATTTTTTGGCAAATATTTCTTCTTTCCACCCAGAAATATTCATGATATTAGTATTGATACAATATAATTTTTTTATGGTTTCAAAACTAAGATGGATCGGTTGAGCAACACAGGCTCGTTGGGAGCCTCCATGTAGCTAGTTAATTTTTATTACAATTTTGTTTCCAATAGCATGGCATGCATTGATATGTGAATTATCTTAATACTAAATATCTTTATCAGAGGTGATTCAAAGGGAAATTGTTTAACAATAAATAGCCTAAAATTTAATTTTAAAGCTTGCCTAGTAAATCTATAGCACATATCATCATAAGTAAGAAAGTTAGTATGACTCTGTGTTTTATATTTGTGTAACGTCAGTTTTGTTATTATTTTCCTGTATTCAGTTCATTTACATTAACCATCATGCATCCCTGATCCTTTATTTTTTTGTGTTTTTTTGAATTCAATATTAACCATGGCACATTTTACATGTTTTGTTTACAGAATATTTCGCATTGTAAATTACGGCCACGGAAATCTCTAAAATGGTTTTCTAGAAGAAGATATTTGTATAAATTTCATATAGAGTTTATTGAGCGGTTTTTAAGAAGACATTTGTATATTTTTCCAATATGGTTCATCAAGCAGTTTTCCAAAAGAAGACATTTGTATAAATTTCCCAATTGCAGCCGTCTTGGTTGATACAAATTAACACTACTTGGTCAGCACCTCATAAGAAACATTCATGCCATGCTTGGTTTCATTCCATTTAGTGGTTCTCTAAAAGAAAATATTTGTATGTATTGTCTACAGGGTCTGATATTAAACGAAGTCCCCCGCTGGCGGACATTTTTGATGATGCATCGACTTCAAAGTTACAACACTCATAAGGAAATGTCAAGCCATGTTTGGTGTCATACCATTGAGTGGTTCTCTAAAAAAGGCATTCGTATGTATTGTCCATATAGTTTTATGTTAAAAATAAATCCCCCGCTGACGGCCATCTTGGATAATTGATCGCCTACAAAGTTACAACATGTGGTCAGCACCTCATTAGGAACATTCATGTCATGTTTTATATCATTCACAGTGTAGATACTATTCTGTACGCTATCCGGAAGTCGCAATTTTCGAAGCGAGAACTTTTCGGATCACATTTTAAATTTGATGGGTATACTGAATTAAACGGTAAGTTGATCATCTGTACATTGCTTAATGATTAATTCAGCCGACATCGATATTCTCAAATGGTTTAGAATTAAATTCCGCACATTCATTATGTGTATCTTTGCCTTAATCAAGAGATTTCCAAGGGCATCACTAAGAAAAATCAGTCGGCGAACCTAAAAACAATCTTGTTACCCTCTTAGTGTACAAATTAAAGTAAAAACCTGACTTAATTAACTAAATGAAGTATATTTCAAGTGGTGGTAAAAGTATCAACCAGATCTTTGAAGCCAGAAATAAGAAAATTACACTTGTTTGAATTTCTCACTGTACGATCAGTCTCGCTTGTATATTTTAAAACTGTATGATCAGTCTTTATGTCACTGTATTCTAGTGGTGATTTCAAAGTTATTTACGATACATTAGAAGGTGGCATTTTTCTAAATTCACAAATATATTTCAATACATTCACATCCTGAAAACTTATGATACATGTTTTAGCTTGATAGGGTGTACTCGACTTATTACATTAAGTATAAGGATGTTTAAATGTTGCTAAAATAAGAGGGAGGTTTGATGTATACTAGTATATAAGTTTTAGAAATGTCCTCCGTTATACTTAAAATTGTACAAACACACAGATTTAGTTGTTATATAAAAATGCATGTATTTACACACATTCGAGGCCGTACCGTAGCCTATAATTGATCACAGTTCCTTCACTTTAATTAAGATGTAGAGCTGTCTTTTTGACACTCAATTGTACACCACTTTGTCAAGCGGGGGTTATAGTGATAAAGAAGTCTGTCTTTCCGTTCGTCCGTTGGACCGGTACAATATGTTTCGCCGGTTTTGTAAGCGCATCTCCTCATTAACCACTTAATATACATTGGGGGTTCCGGACATTTTTAAATGGAGAGGGGGTCCAATCCAGAAGAAAAGGAGATTCCAAATATATGTTCCCATACAAATGCATTGATAGTAAAAAAAAGGTTTCAAACTGCCGGATCCCCTTTTTTGAACCCGTCACTGATATAACTATTAATTAATCTTATTCGGTTTCCTTATCATAAATGATAACGACTGTATTGTGCACCGTCCATTTCGAATTTTAGTAAAAATCTTTTATGGGGTTACTTTATATAAGATACGGACTTGAACATTGCATTATATGGGGGCACCCATCAGGTATTTCCAACACCTCCTAAACCAATCATTAAAGTTTTCTGAAATTGTTCCATTTTTACTCGATTAATGCATTATATATGGACCTTCTATTTCTGTAAACTTACCAAAATTATATCACATGAATTATCCCCCTACGCAAAGCTGTCTTTATCCATTTTTTGTTATATTAAAAGAGACAGGCTTGATTTATGTTATCATCAATTGGTCAACGGCGGACGGTATAAATAATCTTTAAAAATGTAATAGCTAAACAGATAACTGTAACGATACACTATTACAAAGTCCACAAGCGAATCATGTATTACTTTTTAGGCATTTGATTTTAAATAAGACTGATGGCACAAAAATGCAATTATTTTGCCGTCTAAAACATTCATCAGAAATATATTTGAATTGTCTGATGAAAGTAATTACACGTTATAGTTCCCTGGATAGTTCATAATATCACATATACACATATATACCTTCAAATTGCTGTTGTTTTTTCTTCAAAATCACGACTGGTCGTACAGTCAAAAAATCTAAAATCGCTTCTAGAATACAGTCAGTTCTAGACTGATCGTACAGTAATTTATTTTAGGATCCTCAAGGAAAACATATTTTTTATGGGAAATACGAATATTCTACTTAAATACGAAAAGAATATTGAAACAGTATATATTTAACTGTAAACTGATGCACATATTTGCAATAAAAGATTATTTGCTTTGTACTACGAGAGCAAAGTTGTCCATCGATTTCATTTTTTTCTACCAAGTTGATGTGATGCACACGTATATTTTATATTCTAATGCATGTTTTTGTTACAGTTACTCATATTTATGATGCTATATATACCGCGAAGATGTTCAAAGCACTTTGTAGATATAGGAGTAAACAAATGATGAGAAAAGTTACCGTAGGCAAAACCGTCCTGTTAGTCAGTTAGAAATCATCGCTTCGAAAATCGCGACTTCCGGATAGCGTACAGAATAGTATCTAAACTGTGTCATTACATTGAGCGGATCTCTCAAAGAAGACATTTGTATTTATTGTCCATATGGTCCTATGTTAGGGGTTCGTGTTGCTTATTCATTAGTTTTCTTTAGTGTCATGTGTTCTATTGTTTGTCTGTTTGTCTTCTTTTATTTTTAGCCAGGCGTTGTCAGTTTATTTTCGATTAATGAGTTTGACTGTCCCTTTGGTATCTTTCGTCCCTCTTTTAAATGATGTCAACTGCTGACGTCCATCTTGGATGATAGATAAGCTACAAAGTAACAACACCAGGTCAGCATATCAAGGAACATTCAGGTCATGTATGATTTCATTCCAGTTGTTTAACCAGGTGCTCCGCAGGGCACAGCTTTATACGACCGCAGAGGTCGAACCCTGAACAGTTGGGACAAGTATGGACAAAACATTCAAGCGTGATACAGCTCTGAATTTGGATTGTGATAAAATTTTTGACATTATATGTTTTTTTTTACACAAAACAAATGTCAAGATTTTACAAATCAATTAAAGATTTCTTCTTCAAACTTTTTTAAATCTAAAATTAAATAGTTGATAGTTGACACAGCATAGGTTTCTGACACAGAATGAATGTGGTCTAATGAACTTAAAATTTTTTTTTTGCCTTTTAGCAATTCACTATGCTGTTGAATATTAATCCTCTCAAAAAAATGTTTGAAGAAATTTTCTTTTATTTATGAAATTTGAAATGAGAAAAATTTAACCCCCCCCCCCCATTTTTTTCACATCCCCCTTTCCCCTTTTCCAAAACTGATATCAATTCAAATTTCTAATGGAGTTTGCAACAATAACTACTCTTTTAAATACATCATAAAATATTAAAATGTAAAATAAAGTGCTTGTTATCACTGAATGGTAAAGATTGGTTGGTAGTAAAAGTAAATATACATTGTATATTGTATAAAACAATGATTTAAGTTGATTCAACTACTATTCTGAACAAAGAAAGATAACTCTAATTGAAAATTTCTTGCTATTGCACAATATTGTGCAATTAGATATTTCTTGCTATTGCGCAATACTGTGCAATTGAAAATATTTGCTATTGCACAATACTGTGCAATTGAAGATTTCTTGCTATTGCGCAATACTGTACAATTTAAAATGTCTTGCTATTGCACAATACTGTGCAATTGAAGATTTCTTGCTATTGCTGAATACTGTGCAATTGAAAATATCTTGCTATTGCACAATACTTAATATAATAATTTTGGATCCTGATTTGAACCAACTTGAAAACTGGGTCCATAATCAAAAATCTAAGTACATGTTTAGTTTCAGCATATCAAAAAAGCCCAAGAATTCATTTTTTGTTACAATCAAACTTAGTTTAATTTTGGACCCTTTGAAAACTGGACCAATAATAAAAAATCTAAGTACATTTTTATATTCGGCATATCAAAGAACCCCAAGGATTCAATTTTTGTTAAAATCAAACGAAGTTTAATTTTGGACCCTTTGGACCTTAATGTAGACCAATTTGAAAACGGGACCAAAACTTAAGAATCTACATACACAGTTAGATTCGGCATATCAAAGAACCCCAATTATTCAATTTTTGATAAAATCAAACAACGTTCAATTTTGGACCCTTTGGGCCCCTTATTCCTAAACTGTTGGGACCAAAACTCCCAAAATCAAACTCAACCTTTCTTTTATGGTCATAAACCTTGTGTTTAAATTTCATAGATTTCTCTTTACTCATACTAAAGTTATAGTGAGAAAACCAAGAATGATGCTTATTTGGGCCCCTTTTTGACCCCTAATTCCTAAACTGTTGGGACCTCAACTCCCAAAATCAATCCCAACCTTCCTTTTGTGGTCATAAACCTTGTGTTTACATTTCATTGATTTCTATTTACTTATACTAAAGTTATTGTGCAAAAACCAAGAATAATGCTTATTTGGGCCCTTTTTTGGCCCCTTATTCCTAAACTGTTGGAACAAAACATCCCAAAATCAATCCCAACCTTCCTTGTGTGGTCATAAACCTTGTGTCAAATTTTCATAGATTTTTATTTACTTAAACTAAAGTTATAGTGCGAAAACCAAGAAAATGCTTATTTGGGCCCTTTTTGGCCCCTAATTCCTAAAATATTAGGACCAAAACTCCCAAAATCAATCCAAACCTTCCTTTTGTGGTCATAAACCGTGTGTAAAAATTTCATAGATTTCTATTCATTTTTACTAAAGTTAGAGTGCGAAAACTAAAAGTATTCGGACGCCGACATCATACCAATATACGACCAAAAATTTTTCAATTTTTGCGGTCGTATAAAAATGTTAAAAAAGATAACGACCACTACGACGACAGACAACGGCGGAGGACGACAACAGATGACGGACGCCAAGTCCTTTGGCCTTTCAAAATGAAAAAAAAGCAAAAAATAATCGAAAAAATGATAAATGGTCAATAAATGACAACTAAAATTAGGAGTCGACTTTCGATTTCTGCTACATTTGACTTATTTGTAAATCTTGCTGCTCAATTTTGCTGGAAAACTTTTTCTCTCTCTAATAGTTTTCTAGAATAAAACTTGACAAACGTCATATATGTTATTTAAAGCCATCAATTCTGATAAGAAGTCGTCTGGCACAACTGGTGTGATAAAAAAGGTAAAATCACACAAATACTGAACTCCGAGGAAAATTCAAAAACGGAAAGTCCTTAACAATAACAAATCTTAATGAAACTTAAAGGACAAAACACATCAAACGAATGGACAGCAACTGTCATATTTCTGTCTAGGAACAGACATTTTAAAATGTAGGAAATGGTGGATTAAACCTGATTTTATAGCTCTTAACCTCTCACTGGTATGACAGTCGCAATTACATTTACAACGACGCGTGAAAAAAACAGACATAACAGGTAAAATTGTCAAAACAGGGGTACATCAGTCATCACTGTGTCACAGTCTCAATTAGAACAAAAATACAAACAAATATTTAACAAAGAAGCACAAAAGGCTTCTATCAAATTTAACAACCATATTCATTGCTAAGAGTCGCGATTTTGGCGTCAGAATGTAAACGTCAAAACTAAATAATTTTGTCGTTCAAAGTAATTTCAATAATTTCACATGGGGAATGGTGGTAATTTATACAGGGTTGAAAAATCAAAAGTTTTGTTAGAACTTAATTCAGAAAAAGACCGAGATTTGAAATTATGCAAAAGTTCTTCACAATTTTAAAGAATCCACATATGGTTAATACCACTACACGAGTAAACTAATTTTGTCATTCAAAGTATTTTCAAAATCATAACAACATTATGGCATTATAATAGAACAATTTACAAAATAGCGGCATATTTAAAAGTACTGACCCACGTCATATGCACCAAAAAAAAAAAAAAAACCACAAAAAAGTCACAGGTACCAAACACAACAGCAAAAATAAAAGATAATACAACCAACACATTAACGGGACGTATAAGTACTGAACCACGTCTAGTTGATATCACAGAAAACAGACCAATCAGTAAAAGTAACATTAGTAATAGAACAAGGACAAATAAAGGAACATTTTAACACGTTTGTAAGATGATAAACAACTACAGTACGCAAACAGAAGGTAGATCTCAACATTCTGAACTTAATTGATCTGCCTGATTTATTTCTCTGACAACAGCAGTTTTCAAGATAATATCCAAACCTGCATTGTATCCCTATATTCCATTTTGAGCCATGTCGTCAATGTAAGTTTTGAAGTTGGATTTTTGGAAGTTTTTTTTTAACTTAACACCCCAATAATGATTGAGGCTATGTTTGGATCAATGCGGACAAGAAGTGCAAGAGGAGAACATTTTTTAAGGCATACGAAAGACGACGATGGACGACTCACGTAGGAAATAAAGTGACGAGATAGCTCATATCTATTTTTACAAAACTATTTTCAAGGATGCCATTGACCGAGGAATTTTACATGATGCTTTCATCAAATTAATTGTGTAATAAAAAATCCAGCATCGGTTTATTTCTCTCATGTTCGATATTTAGTTGGTAATCAACACATTAATAAAATACACTAATATTCAATCAAAATGTATTTAGTTTCTAGATTCAAAACAGTGTATACGAGTACATAAATACAAATAATAAATAAAACAATATCACAAAATGAAATAGGACTGATTCGATACACTTTCAATAAAAGTATCCTGGAATGATGATTGTATGATGAGATCCAGGAAACTTAGTTGTTCGATTATGGAAAAGAATATAGACAATCGAATTCATAAAGCAAGCAGGGGGCTAGTTACCGATAAAGACCTTAATTTTTATGGATACTTTTGCAGTCATTTTGTTGGTAGACAATCTGCTTAAATGATTGACCACACCAGGTTTGCGATAATTAATGTTATTGTTATCAGAATTTTGGTAGCCTAAAATATGATCATTAAAACATTGACTTGTTTGTTCGGGGTTATCGTACGATAATTTTCGTGAAATGAGAACCGAAAGATCGACCAAAAGTGGTTTCCTATTTGCATTGTTTGTGTCTTGTAGAGTTTCTATCTACGTACTATTCACTTTAATTTACACACAAAGCTATTGCATCTTACGGCATTAAATTAGTTTAGGATAATGTAATTTATTCGTTGTTAACTGAACTTGACAATTTGGAAAAATCTTTAAAGTAAAGGCTATGATAAAGAGTGACTTTGTGTGTACTCAACTCCTTCAGTTTTAATCCTAAACGTTTGGTGACAATAATCACATTTGTACATTTTATATTAGACATGAATATCATTTTTTAATTTGTATCTCTGTCAACATGTTGAATTTATGCAACTTATTTTCTTGGTAAATTGATAGATATGCACAACATAAAGGGCAGTCAATTTTTTCTTAACGAAATATATAAAATTTCTGTATTTTGTGAAACCATTATTTGTATGTCATCGTTTTGGAACAAGAAATGTTTACAGCTCAGTAAACACTTTTGCATATTTCGATATCATTTTTTTAATTAAAACACATTCCTTAAAAGAAATAAAATTAAAACTTGGAAAACGTAAGAAATATAAAACATTCTTAAAACAACTACATGTATATTAAAGGATATACAAGTGACACACTAAACAACGAATAAGGAAATACACAATTAATCCTGAGGGTATATATATCAACTTCTTTGAACACGGGCTTTTTACAGTTTTGTCTTGTTTTAATTTTTTTTAACAACAAACCCACCAGATTTACCTAAAATTGAACACATCCATTTTGTCTTCTAGAAGCTACATTGCAATTAATTGTTTTGGGTATAATTATCCGATTTCAAAACTGTTCAGACTAGTGTCAATGGAAAACCGTATAAAATAGAGTTTTTAAAAGCAAAGACCAATTTACGTAAAGTGGGTATCACTATGTTCAGTATAAATCTACACGAATTAATCATTTCAAAATATGTTTTCTTCTTCTTTTAATTTTAATAATCTATATCTCCAAAATAATTCTTTTGCAATACTATATAGTTACGTGAAAATAAAACGAACGCATTTTACACATTTATGTAACTGATTTTTGCTTAAAATTCCTAGAGTTGATGAAAGATAAGACACGAAAATCTTTTACGGAAAAATGTTCTCCCTATGTCAACGACATTACATGGTATCAATATTTATCATTAACAGAAAGGGGATCACGACAAATAATGTCGAGTCACTGCGATATACAACAAAATATGTATCAATTCAGCTTAACCGCCTGAGAGAAATAATGAATTTTCAATTTTCAAGTATCGTCAACAGGAAGTGTAAATGCTAGATCTCAACAGCGCCTACACGTTACACGTTACAAGTAATCACTGGCAAACCACAGACCAAATATGAAGTCATTCTATTTGGAAATTAGTGACAAAAATATGAACACCATTCAGCATATTGAACAAACCAAAGTATGGACGCTTGTTCTCCGAGTCCTAAGTATAGTTTGGTAAGCTCAACCATTACATCTTACTACTTAAGTCATTTTATTCAGTATAACGTAAAAATGAGGGTGACGAATTTTTTTTGGACGAACGGACGGACAGACATGGTGATTACACTATAGACTTTCTCTTATAAAGGAGTATACTATGATTACTTTCATTCAATTGTTGATAACAAATGAACAATTCTACAATCCTCATTAGCATGCATTACTATACGATCTGTCAGTATACTAAGTCTTTTCTGGTTCTGGTTTTGGCTGTTACTTTCAGACAAGGAACTGTGATTGTCATATCTAGATGTCGCAGCATATTGTCGCGACATAATTTTTCTCGTCCGAACACATAATAAATACACTACTTAAATCACATAGTTCATCCGTTTGGTCTGTTAATATGATGTTCTGAATTACTTAAATGATGCTCAATCATTGGCTGGTATTCATCTTGCCAATTAACGTGACCGTTTGTTTTATGATTTTCATTCGGATCGTTATGAACACTTTTATTAGTTAATGGTTTAAGCTCATATTCTGATAATTTTCTTATGTCCCGCTGTTCGGCTTCTGAATTTGAATTTGAGGCAAGTGATCCTCTACCACGTGATACATATGACATCATTGTATCTCGATGTCCATTCAGTGAAGCATGCCCATGCGTGAGTCTAAATCTTCTCCATGTTTTTATTATTTCAGTTTGCACCTGCAATATTAAACGTGTTTTAAGTTAAGTTTGTCATGTTGTTACACCAAGTATCATTTTAACTTTTCACTATATGATCAAATGAAAATAAATCACTTTATTTGAAGGCGTACTGCTTGTCATAGTACCCATAGTAGAATTAAAGTATTAGATGTTGAATTACCTTTTATTCGAGAATTGAAACGAATACTTTATATATACAACAAATCTGAGTGCAACATTCAGTCACGATTTGTTTTTTTTAATGTGAGTTTTTGCATTTAATAAATCTATTTAGATACAATGACTTTATTTCAGGACCATCAAATTATTATTTCATACATTAACTGTTTGTAAAAGTACGAATTATTCGAAATGCAATGATTTTCTTATCCTAGGCATAGATTATTTTTATTTGAAAATAAATGTTTTTAAAATTAATTCCGTTTTAAAAGGTTTTTTGATACAATGTTTAGTATATACATACCTCGCCATTTAAAAAGCAAAATAACAAAGTCACAACGAAGCCCTGTAAATTATAAATGAAAAAAATATATCAAGTTTTTATAGCCTAATATATGGATTCGTTTTATTTTTGTCAATACCATATAGATAATGATGTCCTTTTTAGAATCACATAATGGTACACATGCTCACTTTTTTTTTTTAAACACGATCAATTACTTACACACACCGAGGTATATTCATTTGATATAAAAACATATGTTGGTAAGTTTGATTACCATTGCCTTTTAAGCTAGTTTTATAAACATCAGTCATTATTGCATTACGGCATAAGTTTAATGTCTAACTTGCGAAGTACACGACAATGTATTATAATTGTTTTTGACAAATTATTTTGATAAATATATTTTCGTAGTATTTTGCTATTAAACTATTAAGTAGTCACATAAACTACCTAAGCCGTATTTGGAACAACTTTTTTTGCATTTTGGGTCCCCTAGGCTCTTCAACTTTATACTGGTTTGTCTTTCTATCTATTTTCATATGAGCGTCACCGATGAGTCCTATGTATGAAAAAACGCGTATGCCGAATCAAATTATAAGTCTGGTACCTATGCTAACTAATTATTATCTTGTAAGTGAATAAAACCCTAGCGAGTTCATTAAGAGTTCTGCTAATTTTCTAGCAATACGTCAATTCCGCTGCTGGTGTACTGTTAATGCGTCAAAGCGTATTATGAAGCCATACTTTAGTTACTGTATACATTGTTGACATCATGTTTAATATATTTTTCTAAGATTTTAAAATTTGACAGAAAGAAAGACAAAATTGATCATTAACCTTGGACATTACAGTCCAACAAAGAGAAAAAAGAATCAAAATTAAAAACATTCCTCTCGGCGAAGAAGAAACATAAACCTAGTGTAAAATTACACAATAAAGATGTATTACACCAAAGCCAATGGAAAGCAGAACAATAAAGAAAGAAAACAACCGACAAGTAGCAGTACACAATGACAAATATAAAATTAACCCACGAGTAGGAATTCACAAAGAGACCTATAGTACACAATAAAGAGATAAAACACTGACCCTATGGTAGCAGAACAAATGGCAATATTTTTTATAACAAACAGGTACTAGTACCCAATGAAAGGATATACCACCAACACATAGGTAGAAATTAAAAAAATGCAAAGATATTACACCGACTCAATAATAGATATATACAATTGTAAGATAAAACACCGAGCTAATGGGAGATTTACAAAAATGTTAAACACCGATCCTTAGGTAGCAGTGTAAATTGTTGAAATATACACAAATATAGACACAAAGGTATAAGTGCACAACGAGGAGATATCACACCGACCTTGTGGTAGAATATACCATAGTGAGATATTACACAGAACCACTGGTAGAAGTACAAATAAAAAGATTTAACACCTACTCAATGGTAGTAGTATAAATAGTTAAATATAGCACCGACATACAGTTAGAAGTACATAATGAAGATATGATGCACTGCTCCTATAGTAGAAATAAACACAATATGAATTTACATCAACCCACACGTAGTAGAACACAACGAAGAGTTGTCACACCGACCCAATGGTAGAAATATAAATTACATCAATTAACATCAACCGACACATATAAGAACACTCTGAAGAGTTGTCACACCTACCCCATGGTAGAAATAAAAATTACATGAATTAACATCAACCCACACAAGGTAAAACACTTTGAAGAGATGTCACACCGACCCAATGGTAGAAATACAAATAACACGAATCAACATCAACCCACACGAAGTAGAACAATATGAAGAGTTGTCACACCTACCCAATGGTAGAAATAAGAATTACATTAATTAACACCAACCTACACGTAGTAGAACACAATAAATAGTAGTCACACACCGACCCAATGGTAGAAATATAAATAACACGAATTAACATCAACCCATGCGTAGTAGACCACAATGAAGAGTTGTTACACCGACCCAATGGTAGACAAAAACCAGGAATTAACATCAACCCATACGAAGTAGAACACAATGAAGAGTTTTCACACCGACCCCATGGTGGAAATAAAAATTTCATGAATTAGCACCAACCAACACAAAATAGAAAACAATGAATAGTTGACGCACTGACCCAATGGTAAAAATAAAAATTTCACGAATTAAAATCAACCCAAATGAAGTAGAACACAATGAAGAGTTGTCACACCGACCCAATTGTAGAAATACAAATAACACGAATTAAAAAAACCCCAAACGTAGTAGAACACTATCAAGAGTTGTCACACCTACCCAATGGTAGAAATACAAATAACACGAATTAACACCAACCCTCACGTAAAAGAACCCAATAAAGAGTTGTTACACCGACCCAATAGTAGAAAAAAAACCACAGATATTAACATCAACCCATACAAAGTACAACACAATAAAGAGTTGTCCCACCGACCCAATGGTAGAAATACAAATAACACGAATTAACATCAACCCACAGGTAGTAGAACACAATGAAGAGTTGTAACACCTACCCAATGGTAGAAGTAAAAATTACACGAATTAACATCAACCAACAGGTAGTAGTACACCATACATGTCACATCAACCTCATGGTTAAAGTACAAAGGACGTGATTTAACATCACCTCACTAGTAGAAGTACTCAATAACAAATTTTAAAACCGACCATCAGGCAGAAGTACTCAATGAACAAAAATATAATGCAGATACACATTTGTCAAATATAATGGAATTCTACGCGACTATCATGCAAGTGAAGGGTTTATCTTGCTATCAAACCGGGTTTAATCTACTATTTTCTACATATTAAGTAAATGTTGTACTAAGTTAGGAATTTGACAATTGCTTTCCATTTGTTTGATGTGTTTAAGCTTTTGATTTTGCATCTTGTTAAGGGACGATCCATTTTGAATTTTCAAGGAGTGTGGTGTATTTTGTTTTTGTTTTTAGTTTTTATTTAAGTAGTACACACTATAAAGATATTACACCGATCAAAATACCATCAAGCCAATGCTAAAGTACTATTTACTGCGCTAGATGTTTTATTTGAACTTAAACAACAGTTTCATCAACCAAGATATTAACTACTACACTAAAATTTTGAAAAGTCGAAGCTCAATTGACACACGAAGTGTATAACTCGTAACCGATACTCCGAGTCCGAAAAAAAGATGATGAATAAGAACATACTTGTATTGAATTCAAGAACATTTCAAAGTATAACTTGACTAGTTCTGCTTCTTTGCTGACATTATCAGGTAGACCGATAAACACAATATAATGCACGCCAAATAACGGAATCAACACCATTGTTGATTTAGCCAGCCGCCTGAAAGATAGGAAAAACTCATGATTTATATTTATATGTACAATGATTGAATATCAATTCCAAATTTATAAAATGTGAAGAAATAAATAATGTTACATATAATATGCCAATATATCTCATTAACTTGAATGCGAAGGTTACATTTTGGATTATTGTTTGTCAGAATTGGCAGGTTGAGATTTAAACTTTTAAAACAAGATATTTCAATTTTCACATTTCGATCTTTCGATTGTTATGCATAAACATTCTAGCAGCGACTGCACATGGAGTATACGTGTCTCTGAGTTGATACGAATTTAAGGGCGTATATCTGCCCTCCTGATAACCGAAGTAGATGGATATTTAAGCCTTTGAACCAAGGGTTTAAAAATGAGAGTCATTCCTTCGAAAGACTTGTTGATGATCATTTGTTTATTATTAAAGAAATCACATATGCCCGTTGAAAAAAAAACTAAATGTATATCGTCCTACCCTTTTAAAATCATTAATGACCTAGGTAATAGCCGATAAAAATGTCTTTATATCGTCTTATGACGCTGGAAAAGCTTATCACATAAACACAGTTGTTTTATCACTCTTGTGCAGTGGTTGCAGACTTAACATTGTTGTGCTGATATTTAGAGTATACTTAAAGTTTTATATAGTACTAAACATACATTAGTTAACTAAAAAGTTGTAAACTGATTAAAAAGATATCTACAGAAATAACAGGCTTTTCAGGATGAACTACTTATGAGCAAATTGTCTTAATTTGTTAAACAAAAGCACCTCTGCAACTACCCAATATAACAGTAATGATCTAGATCTACTTTTAAATAAGTTGTTTTGGGGAATTTTTCACTTTGCCAAATACTAATAACACCTTTTATTGGTATGCTTAGCGGTATAATATTTAGATAAACGAGAAGTTAAAGAATAAATAGTTGGAAACAAAATAAAAAAAAATGCTTACAAAATAGCAAATTAACATAGGTCGTTTCTGCCTTTCAAGAAACGAAACATTACGTTCAAAACATGATTGTAATCCATTTAAAACAACCATTTGTATTACAGTCGAAGAATATAATTTTCGAATCATGATTCAGGGTAACATCCGATAGACCAATATGTAAATATTTACTATCAACCGACAAAACAAGTAAATAGAAAATTCAAAATAAATATCATAATAAGTTATTCAACGATCAATAGTCAAATAGAAAGTTGATAAGGGATATGTAACAAAACCTTTTTCGACAGGTTTCTATATGTCTACTCTATAACCACCCAGATAGTATTTAAACAAACATCATAAATGGGAAATATAGTATTTTATAACAGTGGGTTTTATTAGTTTCTTTAATTTGCAAACGCCATCTGTGCATACCCTATGTTGTTAGACATAATAGTTATAATGCTGATAGTTTTAAGTTAACTAAGTATTTTCTTATCAAAGGAATAGATTACCTTAGCAGTATTCGGCACAACTTTTTGAAATTTTGGGTTCTCAATGCTCTTCAACTTTGTACTTATTTGGCTTTATAACTATTTTGATCTGAGCGTCACTGATGAGTATTATGTAGACGAAACCCGCGTCTGGCGTATTAAATTGTAATCCTATTACCTTTGATAACTTTTTAACTATCATTCAGAAACATCAGTTAGGATGTTACATCATCGAATTTGAAACTACCATCAACAATATGACTTATATCACATGTGAAACAGAGTAATCCTTACCTTTACGGAGCACCTGGGATTACGCTTGTTTTTGATAGGGTTAATGTTCGTCTGTCTAGTTTCTTGTGTTGTTTGTTGAAGAATGTTATTTCGTCGTGTGCTTTTCGTCATTGCTTTTATTGTTTTCTTTCGACCTATGCATTTTGGTTGTCCCTTTGATATCTTCCACTCTTTTTATAATATGATTATCGACAACGATGCCGGAAGATCCCAAGGTAACATTACCAACAATCAATTAGAAAATTCGCCGATATCGAATGTCCGATATAAATGAAGGTGCTATGACATAAAGAAAAGGACAAAAAATATCAACCAAGAGAAAAGAACTTGAGGCAGAAGCATATGCTGTTATCGGGTGTCAATATTAAACCATTCCAACGAAACATAAGAAAAGTACAATGTACATATTCGTTTCATTTGGAATTCAAGCATCTCCCTTAGATTTTGTTTTAATTTTGTCTTGATTTATATATTCTAAATAGATTTACCAGTTTGAACTCCAAATGAATAGTATTGCCACCAAATACAAAAATAATGTGTAGCAGGTAAAAGATATGACCTCGATTAATGTAATAACAACAGGTGCTTAAAAGAACTCAATTACTGTCAAATAGTGAATATGAAATAAATCAGTGACACGAATGAGCCAAAAGTAATTAACAATCATTAGTATCATCCATTTGTATAGCCGTGATGTTTCTCTATCAAAATGTTTCGGCTATAATTATATTATGACAGTTTGATGTGGTTGCTTTCAAAAATTTGAAGTTCTGACTGTTTAGGTGATGTTATCAAATAATATAATGTAGCTTCGACCCTTGAATAGCTTCAATTTCCAAAATAAATTTGTATGGTCTGATAGGAAGATACATAGTGCAATGGTCTATGGTGTAGAGCTGGTATTCAAGAGCTTGCAGCTGCTACTCAAATTTTGTAAAATGTCATAATGTCTGAGCAGAAAGTTGATGAGCCAGGGGTATGTCAAAGAACATTTCAACATTTCCTCTTTTTTCTAAAACAGTTTACCAGAACGTACCAATTCCTTGTTGATAAATATTCCATATCGACATCACGAATAATACACAATGGTGCAATGATAAATTTATGTATGCTTGTCTTTCATTTTTGCTTATGTGTTTTTTCTATAAGCCTTTTTGTTTTACTTTGTTACATATTTGTTTGTTTTTATAGTATTCACACACTTTTACATTGTATTGTTGTATCCCAATTTTGACATTTTTACCTATTATGTCTGGTTTTTTTTTGTTCAACCATCAGTATAATGGATTTTTATGCGACTGTCATAAAAGTGATAGGTTTAGCTAGCTAAAACACAGATTTAATCCACAATTTTCTGCATATGAAAATGCCTGTACCAAATCAAGAATATACTCTTAATTCGGTATTTTTGTGATTTCCCTTTTTTTCTCACACTTCCTTCGTAATCGATTGAATAATTGGTAATTTTTATGTAATATCATGTCTTATTATATATATAAGAAGGGATAGGAACGGAGAAATTTTATTCCAAATCGTGATTCACACAAAAGGAATGAGGTTTTCTTTTTGAACGAGGAACGGTCTGAATGGAAAGTTACATGAACCAAAAACTGTATTATATTTGTTTCATCGCAGTTGAAATATTGGCTTAACCTTCAGTTACTATTTTTACGTTTATCTCCAAGCTCTCTGTTTTCTATCTACCTCTGAGTGTCGTTTACCTTTTTTAAATTAAATTATCGAATGACTTTCGTCGGGCAATATATTGTTCCTCGTCCTAGTTTGGGGACGACATTCTTGAGAAATCCTACTTAAGTGTGTGTGAAATAATATTTTGGGACTCAATAATGCCTTTCAGTTGCTAAGTTTTGATGGGATTGATTGATTGATTTTTAGTGTTCTCACTCCATTTTTAAGCACTGCTTTTAGACTATTTCGTGGCGGCCAGTTTTTATTGGTGGAAGAAGCAGGAGTGCCCGGAGAAAACCACCGATCTTCGATAGGAAAACTGACAATCCTAGTCGAATAAGATTAGAGTCGAGTGCATCCGCACGAGCGGGGTTCGATCTCACAACCTCAGTGTTGACTGGCTAGTGATAACAGTAGTAACTACTTAGAGCACTCGGCCACCGAGGCTTTGATAGGAAGATTTGTTTGTTACATGATGCAAGATATGAAAACATCCAAAAAGGGTACATGTTATGGTGACCTGCTAGTGTTGCAAACAAATTAAATCTTTTCCTACATAGGTATTGATATTGTGGTCTATGAAATTCAAACCAAATTTTGCGTTTATTACGAAACATTCTAAATATAGTACAGACAAAATGGTATGAATCAATGCAATGTCCTGACATCGTTCCGATTTTGATTCACCAGCCTGATATTAAATCTTCCCCAATGAAAGATTTTTGGATTGTTTAATGAACAGCGGTAAACTACTATTGCTTTTATTTACATGTACATATACTTTTATCTTACTGTTACTAGATTTTCAGAAACTTGTTTCATAAGTTAAAAACTGATAATTCTTCAAACATAGAACAATAACAAATAACAAACCACACAAAAGCAGGGATCCAACACAAAGTGCATTGCAGCATATAGCATATGTGATGTGTTAAATAAACTAAGAGTGTATTAGGTATTATGCAGCATGAATGACATCAAGATAATTATATCAGCAAACATTTATATAACTTAATATATTTAGTTCTGTCAATATATGTAAATTCATATGAGAAATATTTATAAACTTCATCTCATTTTAGGTTAACATGTGATGAACATGTCCAATCCAATCATTCATTCAATATTTGCAAAATAAATGGTCTTTTCAAGAATTCCTAAGTAATTCATGGTCGGTTTAATGCTTTGAATGTATATCCTTTTCGTTTTGAATACCCTATATCTTGATGTCATTTTATTTATTTACAAACCAGTCTAAATATGGGAAAGACCTGCAAAACAATTTATATAAAATGCCTTTATAAAGAAAGATTTCATTTGTAACTTCATTTGCACTAATCTCCAATAGCCTAAAATGTTGCAGAGAAAAAACGTATATAAATACTAAACATGATACAAAGAAGTGTATTCAAGTTGCAAAACTAGTTCATAGATTAGCTACAGACTTTTCCCACTAAACAATGATCTCCAATGTTCGCAACATACAGCCATTTTTAGTTCTATTTGAAATGACTTGAATAAAACATGTAAATTCAAAAGTCAAAGCGCTTTCAATGTATCGTTTCATGGAAAGTGCATCATGATAAATGCTCTATTTATGTGTTATATTGTTATATATATTTTTTTTGATTTGTTAGTCTCTTTAACCAGATCAAATTTTTTATGAAATATTTTTTCATCGTTTTTCGTGAAAAATTTCTTAATTCTTATCATTACTCAATTGACGAATATCAAAATCAGTTTGGTAAAAATAAGCGTGTCGTGGTTTTATGAGAGAGAAAAAATGCGAAGGTAAAAAACAAACTTTACTTTATATATAAATAACGATGATTTATAAAATAAGCAATTCAAGCCTGTAAACACTCTAAATGGTAATGTATGTACTGAAACAAATTCTCATTTCATTATTTGATTTAATTCACCGTTGATGAGATAATCATAGAAAAACATATACCTGAAGGATATAAATAAGAAAACAAAGAAAATTCTATCGTCAAACTCGAAAACATACAGAAAACTTATACTGATGCACTTGGATACAACATATAATTTTAAGAAATTTAAGGAATGGTCCCTCTGAAAGCAATTATGTTACCAATCAGAGCTTACTAACTAGCATTTCCTATCTGCAATAACATAACATGTATGTACTCACCTGTACCTGAATTTCTTCGTTTCAAAAGAGTTGAATGCAGTTAATTTTGTAAATAAAACTCTAATTATATTCAAAAAGATCATGAAATTTATCTGAAATGAAAAGAAAACGTTCTTAATATGTCGAAAGTTCCTATTATAAAACTAGCCCTACCATAGAACCAATACTGTCTCTTTTGCTCAAGACACTTAAACTAATATCATGACTTAGTGTTTTTTGCAATTATTATTTTTTATTTCATCTCCACGATTTATATGTACATGTATGTGCATTATTTCTATGCCTGCTCTTCATTTTTCAATATCATGACTTACAAATTGACAATTTAATTTTCTTAAATTTTCTGTGGTTTTAAGGTATTTTAATAACATATAGATCCCTTTACAAAAGTATGCTGTTATAATTGATGTTGTATATATGTACTGCATATCTTTTAGTATTTTTAGTTTATTTATCTTTTATAAATCACTAATAAGTTTCGTAGATGAAATACTGATTATGTCCCCTTTGCCGATACTTTCAAAACAGTTTGAGCATATTTATTGAGTGTATTGCCTTTTTAGCGTGCAGTGATTTTGTTAATTGTCAAATGGGATGAAGAATAAACATTTTGCACCCTACTTTTATCTTGCATTCAATTATAAAATAATAATGTATCAGAATATAAGTTTATTAAATTGTAACTTTGTATATAGACATTACGGAATTTCTACTTACAGCTACAGATAAAACAATTGGTCCTCTCATGATCCAGAAATATCCTGGTCGAGTGTGAGTGTTCCAACAGCTGATAGATATAAAATAATTTAACGAATAAAGATTATTTACTGATTTCAACTCTTCTTAATAATTAATAAAAGGATATTTGTGTCTGTTTTATTTCATCTTTTTAGACTAAGTACTTATTAATTTATAGGCACAATGCTTCAAAGGTGTTGCATAGTCTTCCAATGAATGTGTGTTTGCAAAGAGCAAATATGCTGAAGATCTGCAAAATGTTCTACATTCCTCTATAAGTAAAAACTCGAAATAAAAGACAACTTACTAAGTATTTTCGTATAGTATCCGGACTATCACCCATGGACCAACAAACAGAATAGGTGAAACTGAAATATAAAAAAGATAAGACTGTTTGAACAATATCAAAATTAAGAAACCAAAACGTAGTGGGTAAGTTATGATTGTCGCTTACAAATGTTTTATTAATTTTAATCCTTTTTAGTTAAGAAATGTTGAGGCATGTAAGAGTTTGAATTAAATTGTAAACAACATCCATGTCATCGCTTTGGAAATTTCTGCGAATTGACATGTTTATATCTCATGCAGTTTACTTCGATTAATTTTTGAAAATTATAACTTTGAAATCAACAATTAAAAAAAATACTACCTCATATTTATTTATAACATTAACATATTAAATAAAATCATGAATGCATCTATATTTAACAATTTCAATGTTGTATAATCGGGTAAAATTCCACGATTTAAGATTAAACATGGTAGTTTCTTTAAATTGGAAATATTTTGAGAAATATAGTTCAAGATTTAATTCAATTCATTTTAGGTAAAAACGCTGAGTTAAGAACTTAGTTTTTTGTATCGACTAAAAGGCATTTAAAAAAGGCAATTAGTTTCTCATTTATAGATTTTAAAACTTCTACAGGATGCATTTAAACTGGATTAAGAAAAAGACGACATGCTACAATACTAATAATCTTTAATTAGACAACTATTTCGATTTTCGGCAGTTTCCATACATAAATGTTTTTTTTTTTATTTTCCTTTTGTATCTTAAGGGTTATTTTTCGATAACGCACTGAATAAAATTATGCATATATAAAAGCTGAATATTTATTACGCTTTTTTATGTTTTATTATCTTTTTATCTATGACATTTTTCCCATTTCCATTCTCAATTTCACTTAATTGCCTCTCTACGTTAAATACACAGCCGCTCATCAATCCATCTATCATTAAAATTGAGAATGGAAATAGGGAATGGGGAAAGAAACAACAACCCTACAAAAGAGCAGTAAATAGCCGAAAGCCACCAATGTGTCTTCAATACATCAAGAAAATCTCGCACCCGGAGGCGTGCTTCAGCTGACCCCTGATCCAAAATTTGAACTATTTCAGTGATAATGAACGTCATACTTAACTTCTGAATATATAAATGAACTAAAATTAAAAATCATACAAGACTAAAAAAGACAAGAGGCTCCTAACAAAAATGCACCGGGGTTCAACATGTTTTGTTTTTTTATATCTCACATCCTTCTTATACCTCTAGTAAATTTAGAAACAACAAACACACAGCAATTCACTATATTGGAACCAATGTATGAAAAAAGTAAATTTAAAAAAAAACGTTTCGCTTGAAGGTTTGTTTTATTCTTGAATTTGTTGTGCATGTATACTCGTTACCCCATTTTCAAGCAAAAAAATCAGATAAAACAGCTTTCAGTTATTATTCTGTCAGTAGTATTATATTCATTGATTAATTGCAGTTCAAAATTTTCTAAATATAGAATTTTATTCCATGATTTTGCATATATGTGTTAATATTGACTGACATATCTATAAGAGAACTTAAATTACTGATTACTAATTATTGCTAAAGTTTGGGCTTGCTTTATCTTATTTTCTGTGCCAAATATTGTGTTTGTAGAATATAAATTTATCTTATATAAGGTAGAGAAATATAAATTTTACGGTAACTTTTTTTAGCAATTTGTAATCCGTTTTGTTCATATAATGGCGTTATTTTTGTTTTTATTGTGTCTGACATATAAGATGAAGCTTTTGTGCTAAACAAAATGCACGTAACTAAACTTTCAAATGGTATGATTTAGATATTGTAAATAAATAATGAAAAAAAAACGTGGTTAAAAAATATCATAATGTTAAAAGAAAACAAAATTGTGTCCCTAGTACATGGATTCCCAATCCGCACTATCATTTCAATGGACCATGAAAATGGTGGGAAATATTTAATTGGGCATAAAGATTGGAAAGATCATATCATAAGGAACATGTTTACTAAGTTTAAAGTTGATTGGACTTAAAATTCATCAAAAACTACCGCGACCAAAACTTTAACCTGAACCAAAAACTTTAACCTGAAGCGGGACAGACGGTTGGACGAACGAACGAACGAACGGACGAACGAACGGACGAACGAACGACGCACAGACCAGAAAACATAATGATTATAAATAGGACATAATAAATGGGGCATAACAATCAGTGTCGTTCTTAGATCTATTCTACCTAACCTTACAAAGACACATCAGAGCAGAAATTAAAGTAAGGCGAAGTAAAAGGATTGGCTATTTTCTTCGAATATTCAAACGTGACATAACAAATATAACCCTTTGATGGACATCTGCAGAGGGGAAAAGAGAATGAAGGAGACCAAAACAAACATGGCGACGCACAATAAAAGTGATCTGAGAATATGGGAATGGTATGGGGGGATTAGGGCAATTTTCAAGATAAAAGGCAGAAGCGTTATAAATCACACATCGTTATTTATAAGCGATAGATGATATTTTGAATCGTTAGTGGTTTCAGTTATTTTGGTATTTTTGAAGGTCTTATATTGCTGATATATTACAAGGATGAAAAGTGTTTCAGTTTGTGTGTGTATAATTGATCATTCTTTTCTTAACATATAATTATCTAGAAAAGGAAAACAGTCATTAAGTATTGGCCTTTATATCACATAAATAATACTAGAGAAAATCATGAACATACCCCATCCGAAAAGGGTGAACCATTTTATTCCACTTTTCTCTGAGAACACAGCTACAGTTATTAACATGTTTAAGTATAATCCTTCTACAAGAATCCACATGTAATTTGTTGCCAGAATATAGTGAAATGTTGTAAAGAATAATTTACATTGCCAATGCTGAAAACATAAATATATGAATATTCAAAATTAAAGAAACGTTCATACGAACAGAAATAATCAAAGTGGTTGTATGTTTTATTAGATTACCTGAGCCGTATTTAGCACAACGTTATGGATTTCGGGTCCTCAATGCTTTTAAAATTTGTACTTGTTTGACCTTATAACTATTTTGACCTGAGCGTCCCTGATGAGTCTTACGTATACGAAACGCGCGTCTGGCGTATTAAATTATAATCCTGGTACTTTTGATAACTACTATCATGTTCCCCGTAATTATGTTTACTACATTTACTCGGATGATGGGTACTACTTAGTCTAGCTCTCTACAGCAGGTGGTTTTGGTACTGATAATGGTACTGTAATCACTTCTTTCAACCACATGCCATTCCTCAGCTGTGTCCGTCGACTAAGTAATGAGATTACATGTTTGTATAGTAAAGACGGGATCTAACCTCTCTGAAAATCTCTTTAGAACTGTCAGGAGAACTTTTCGAGAATAGACAGTGAAACAGCTCTACTGATAACTTTAGAACAGGGTCTGTTTCGCGCCCTCATGAGTTTTCTTTCGTTCTGGAATATCTGTTTCCCAGATGGCAACGAATATGTACCAAGTCAGAAATATGATCTTTGTTGTTATCTAATAGTCCGTTACTATGTATATTTGTGTTTGTTTTTGTATAATAGTTCAGTGTGCCTGTTGTTCCGTCGTTTTCCTTTTTTAGTTGATGTGTTTCCATCGGGTTTTGGTTGGTGACCCATATTTGTTTCAGTTAAATCGATTTATGACCATGGAACAGCGATATACTGCTATTGGCTTTATTTATAAATTAAGAAAAATATACATTTAAAGGTAACACTCACGTTCCCTTCGGTAATAAACTCTAAATTGCCATTAATTTCTCGAATATCTGATGGAAATCCAGTTCCATTTACCAACAAGTTCTCTTTCATGAAAGATATCGATGCCCTCAGTATAAAGGATATAAATAGATGTATGTGGATAATATTCCTAGGACATCGTAATCGTCTACAAATAAAAGTAAAATATATAAAAAAAATGATTTATTTGGTTATAATTTTTTGTATTTCTCAAACACACAGAGTTTACGGACGAACTTATTACCTCGTGCAAATCAAAATACTTCAATCACGGTCTTTATGGGGAGTTAATTTAAAACCAATATTTGTAACACCTGTTGTTTATGAAAACTCTTTTTCTCTGTGTAAAAATGTAATGGTTATCCTTCATTTTGATAACACATAAACAACAAAAGAAGGATTAAAAATAAAGCATAATGCTTAACTTCTTTGGATCATACATGGTAAAGGATGATTACTTGAAATGTTAGAAACATTAAAATATCTCAAGTTTGTATTACATTTTTACTTCAACATACAGGACAATATACTACCACAGGCAAACTGGACCTTAAATTCTAATAGTTCCTCAATCATTTAAAACAGTAGTATTACAGAGGTTTCGAATAAAGAAAAAGGGATATTCGATAAATAAGTCGAAAAAAGAAACTGACGGTGCAACTTCTAAATTATTGTATTGTGTTTGCCATTTGGCTGTAAGATTGACATATTTTGATAGAATTATAAGATTCCACATTTTAATTAAAGGGATGAAAACAATGATTTTCCTCTACATTTAAAAAACCCGAATGAATTTTGTATTAAAATGAAAAATTTTGCCTCCAAAAAGATAGATTTAATAACATTACAATTTTACTGAAAAATGGACTTGGTTAGTTTGTTAACTTCTTATCGTGTATATTTCGATTATTTCAATCCTATTATGCAATTCTTGCTTCATTTGCTTAAAGGTCCTATGCTATTCTGTTGATGAATAGCTTGGAATTTACTACCACAATTAGTGTTGGGAAATTTATATACGTTATCGTGCTTTTCATTTGGGTTTCCACTTACTCAAATTGTTATGATTTATTGCTTATTCTGCATAATTCGATTGTTACTTTATTTTGTTGCTGTCATAACCTTTTTATGATTTTCAAATTCACAAGCAAGATGGAGAGCGAGAATATACTAAAACAAACATTCGACAATCAAAATTGTTGATTGGTGGATTTTCCTATATTATGTCAACATATTTGTATGAAGAGGATTTATTTTAACTAGATCCTTTTCCATTTCGAAATGGTGGGCATACAATGGCGAATTTGATGAAGAAAATATCTTTGAACGGCATCAGAGTTGTATCGGGTAATCATATTAATATTTTTTTTCTTTTTCATCAACACATTACGAAACATGATTGCTTTATCTATATTCCCAATGTGGATAACAAAAAGTAAAATCACAAAAATACTGAACTCAGAGGAAAATCAATTCGGAAAGTCCATAATCACATGGCAAAATCAAATAACAAAACGCATCAAAACGAATGGACATTCCTAACACACAATAGGATTTATTAAAGCCAATTACAGTATGCATTTCTAAATTGGGGTCAAATTATTGGATTATAACGCAAGGTGCAATTTAATTAGGTTTAATAAATGTTTTATAATTTACAGCTGACCCTCATTTAATTACTTTAACGAGAAATGTTGAAATAAAGAAAATCTTGTAATATTTGATAGGCACATGTATATATATATATATATATATCTTTATTCTCATCACCAAATACATAGGTACAGAGAAGACTTGCTTGTATACTACAATATATTAACTACATAAACATAAATATACAATATATACCACATGTACAACATGTACACTTGGAAGAAAATGCTGTAATAAAGTCAACTGCATACGAGTTAGGGTCAAGCAACACCTTTTTCTATCTAGAGTTAGCCAAAATAATATGTTTGAATGTACATTTCGAGTTATGTCCTTCACTGGGAAAAAAATCGTCAATTATGCATACGCGCCTTTATTAAGTCATTTGCCAGATAGAAGGAATCGCCAGTATCTCTGCAGTTTTAACATTAATCAAGTGTCTTAGTGATCGGCATTGTACAGGATTAGGTAGAAATATTTTTTGTTTCCATAATGACAGCATTGCTGATTGTAAATTATAATAATTCAATTTGTCAAATAATTTATGCAATAAAGCATCAACACTCGCCCAACACGAGCACGGAAGTGACGATGCCAATAAACGCACTCATGATGTTCACTGAAACCTAAGTTTATTGGCGGAATACATCGAACTCGGAAGTTGCCATTGCTTTTAATATTCAGTATTTGAAACAAGAATGAAATAAAGAATACCTGAATGTTAACATTAATGCTGTTGCTAACACCAATGAAACCAGTGAAATTCCATATCCAATGTTAAACATTAGACGGATGTACGGCATGTGATTCTGTAAAATATGGATTATAAATAATATATTATAGTACTTATTCTAAAGTGATAATAAACGAGTAAAATTTAATACAAGTTGATAACAAATAAATTGATCACATTTTACTAGCTTTCGGTATATTATTTGTAAAAAGTCTTATGTCGATGAATTCATTTATTATGTCAGGAAAGAATTTTTTGCCTTCCCCCTTTTAAATTTTGAACTTTGAGTTTGTGATTTTGGTAGCAATTTTTTGTACTGATTTTCAACACCTGTTTGGAGCTTATACAAATATGTCCTTCGGTATCGTTTGTCACTGTTTAGAGCGTCATTGGTGAGTATTTTGCAAAAAAAAAAAATACGCCCGTCTAGCATACTAATATTAAGCATGTTATCGATGAAGATTTTATATGAACAAGTGAAAATGTTATTGTGCTGTATTAAGTTCTTGTATTCGTGTCGTTCGTTTTTGCTAATGTGATTAGTCTATATGCCTTTTTGTTTTTCTTTGTCGACTTTGGTTGTTTCTATAGTAATTAAGATTATAGAACGATATTGATTGCAGTCCCTTTTTTGATTTTTTAATATATCATGTCTGTTTGTTTTGTTCGCAAACTGTTGTCAATATAATCAAATTAAATGCGATTGTAGTGGTGTCATTTTAGTGTTATATTTAACATTGCCATAAAAGTGCGAGGTTTGTCTAGCCACAAAATCAGGTTAAACCCACAATTTTTTTTATTAAAATGTTCTGTATTATGTAAGGAAAATGGCAGTTGTTATCTTATAGTCGGTTTCTGTGTTTGTTGCATTGCCCGTTGGGTTCAGTGTTTCTGTTGTTTCGTTGTATTCCTCTTATAGTTGATGTGTTTACCTAAGTTTTAGTTTGTAAACCTGATTTGTTTTCTTTCAATCGATTTTTTACTTTCAAACAGTGGTGTTTGATGTGTTTGAGCTTTTGGTTGTGCTTTTACAGTTTTGAATTTTCCTTGGAGTTCGTTATTTAGGAGATAACTGTATTGTATTTTAAGCTCCGACGGCATTAATTGGGGATTTGATGGTCGCAAATAAAGTTTACTGGCGACGCGTTAGAGGAGACAGTAAACGGGTATTTGCGACCATCAAATCCCAATTGATGCCGTCGGAGCTTAAAATAAAATATTGTTATCTCCATTCTAATGAAACTGACAGAAAACAACGTTAAAACATGTATTAAAAATCTGTCATATGCCGTCTGCGCTTGCGCGTACGTCCCATAGCATCAATTGTCAATTGATGCCATGTAAGAAAGTGACGTTATCCTATCAAAATGAACGTTACAAACGTTGTTGCATTAGAATTATTATTATTTTACTTTTTAGACGTAGATATAAAACAAACTCACATCAACATATATGTCATAAGCTTCGTAAGTAATGCAACTTAGTAAGCTCATCATTCACAAGCTTTATGCGATTTGAACATCTACATTACAGTTACCTTTATTTACAATCATTCGTGCCTTGTTACTTATTTTTAAATTATGAGACCGATGGTGGGTTTTTTTTTTATAAAATGCCTACTCTTATTAATTCTGGTATCTCTTCTAGTGTAGACACGTATGGACATTCTCTATAATCAGTCCACGTAACATTCAAACCTAGGTGGAAAAACCAGGTCCCATTCATTGTGCAGTACTTCTTGGCGAATTCTACAAATATATCAATAATATTTATCTAATAGTCATATAAATCATTTAAAAAAAACTAACAATGATGAAGTTTGAATATGATATATACGTGTAATAAGTATGTTGTTGTTAATAAACCTATATACAGTCCTTGGATGGTGTAAACTTCCCATTAACACCATACACCATTACACCATACACCGTACATCATACACCATTACACCATACACCTTGTACCATTACACCATACACGTTACACTTTTGCACCATACACCTTACACATTACACCATACACCATTACCCATTCTATCTACACGATCCGAAATCACCCATAATACAATTAAATTTCAAATATTAAGATTATCATTATTGTTTATGTTTACAATCCGAAAATTATAATAAAAAGAACTTTGTTTTCAACTAATGAAATGTCGTACACCATTTATTCACACCATTCCCGATCGCACGTTACACAATCACACCATTTCTCATACACCATTACACCATTCCCGTTACACCATACGACAAAGCATCATACACCTTACACCATTGAACCATATGCCATGCACCATTACACCATACACGTTTTTTTGGGAGGTTTACACCATCCAAGGGCTGTACATGTTTAAATTCTTACTTTTTGTATTGAAGCCATTTAGGTAATTTGGACAGGGTATTGTTACCATGCTTCCAGATGGTGTAGGAGGCCAACATGCTATTGTATCCCATACTCTTCCACATACACTATCTGAAAACAGAACAAATAAAATAATACAGAAAAATTTTCGTCGCTCATATGTTATTCCTTTATCGTTAAAACTGGACAAACCTTTTTAAAGAAAAATCAGAACTAAACGAGAAATAACTACATCAGAAAATAACCTGATAATTTTGATGGATACATTTTTCTGGTAGATTTTGAATTTATAATCATTTATATCTTTGTTAAATTTTCTCATCTTCTAGGGTTCATTATGTTCGTATTCAGATTAATGTAGCTAGATTTAAGTTTGTAGGCTAGATTTAAGTTTGAAAACTACATTTTTGTGTATGAATCAACATGACCGCCATGACTTAATACAAAACACCAGAACAGAATCAATCTGTATATCAATCTACGAGATCGACTCATTCTAGAGTTACGATTAGACATTAAAATTAGGACAAACAGACAACGGTTATCCATAATAAAGACATATCTTTCGGTCAGTTTAATTAGGGTCTGGGGCTGTCATGTCAATAACATATTCATTTTTTTATATAAATAAGGCCGTTAGTTTTCTCGTTTGAATTGTTTTACATTGTCATATCGGAGCCTTTATAGCTGACTATGTGGTATGGGCTTTGCTCATTGTTAAAGGCCGAACGGTGACCTATAGTTGTTAATGTCTGTGTCATTTTGGTCTCTTGTGGACAGTTGTTTCATTGGCAATCATACCACATCTTCCTTTTTATATTAACTTATCTAGCATTGTCATTTTTCTTAGTTGTCTCATTGGCAATCATACCACATCTTTTTTATATTAACTTATCTATCATTGTCATTTTTCTTAGTTTTTTGCTGTTACATATTTATATGACATCATGCTTGGAGTTTTATTCAAATAATGTTAGCCGTTTTTTGACACAACCTTTTGGAATTTTTGGTCATCAATGCTCTTCAACTTTATATATAAAAAAGAAGATGTAGTATGATTGTTAATGAGACAACTGTCCACAAGGTACCAAATGACACAGACATTAACATCTTGAATTGGCAAGAGGTAAATGGAGAGGGTTGAGATCTCACAAAACGTGTTTAACCCCACCGCATTTTTGCACCTGTCACTAGTCATGATCCTCTAACCTTTGATAGTCGTGTACGTTTTTTTTTCCATTAATTTTAGTTCATTTATATGTTTTACAGTTCCGTGTGACGACTATGTATGCTGCAATGGTGAACTTTGTTGCTTAAAGGCCAGCTGAAGCCCGCCTCCAGCTGCCAGATTTCTTGCTGTGTGAAAGACCCATTGGTGGCCTTTGACTGTTTTCTGCTGTTTGGTCGGGTTGTTTTCTCAATGACACATTCCCCACATTTTTTTTCAAAATATTTCTTGAAAAAACGTCATAATCAAAATATGGTTATTTAGAATTCCTGTCACAATATCCTTATCTGTAGCTGTCTTTGGTGGATTAGATATGTTTATTAGAAATTATAATTCTAGTAATGACGACTTTTATATCCGAAAGTCTTCCTGTTACTTCTTATTTAGACTAGAATATTTCGAATTTGCTGAGACTATACAACCATTAGCAAATGTCATCGGAAAAAGATAATATAATTAAGTTCGTTACCGTAATATTGAAACATTTATTAGAAAACAAGTCCGGATATATTTGCAATGTTATATTTTTTCAATCATATATATCTGTCTATCCTTCAACTTTAAAAAAAACCTTGTTTTTCGTACCTGTTTGATCCGGCCTGTGTATGCATGGATAATGCGCTTGGTGATGTTTTAGCAACTATGGTTCCGTTTTTGTTAAAAATTGTAGTACCAAATAACATGCCATATTTAACTTTATAAGAAAATGGTTGTTACTTGTAGCGACCACTGTTAAGCTTTTCAGGGCACCTTAGGTCAATGAGTTGATGGGTGAGTTTTTTTATCCTCTATGGATTATGATTTGTTTTACAAATGTATGTAGATAAGTTAAAATAATTTGTGTTTCCTTTTCGAGCTTTTGTTTTTGTCTTTTTAGCTCGTCAATCCGTGGCTTAATGTATTAACCAAAAGAACTACACTCAAATTAAACGATGTTTATAATTAGATGACCAAAAATTCAATTTTGACTTTGTTGTGTTGAATTTGGAATTTTTGGTTAGTTATATTTATGCATTTGTCCCTAACATTTTATTAACTATGCATTTGCATTCAGGTATCGCAGATCAAATTTATTCGTCATAGTGTGTTCATTTACGTTTTTTGATTGAGTTAAGTCTTCCAATTGATATTTTATCGTGTGTTTTTCTATGTTGTGATGTTATACTATTGTTTCAGAAAAAGGGAGAAGGTTTGATACCATTAAAACGTTTAATCCCGCTGAAAATGTTTGCACCTGTCCTAAGTCAAGAATCTGATGTACAGTAGTTGTCGTTTGTTTATGTAATTTATACGTGTTTCTCGCTTCTCGTTTTTTTTTATATAGATTAGACCGTTGGTTTTCCCGTTTGAATGGTTTTACACTAGTAATTTTGGGATCCTTATTGCTTGTTGTTTGGTGTGAGCCAAGGCTCCATGTTGAAGGTTGTACATTGACCTATAATGGTAACTTTTTTTGTTATTGGATGGTGAATTGGCTCATTGGCACTCATACCACATCTTCCTATATCTATTGTTTGACAAAATTATCAATAAAAGCATAACATTGTGGTTAATGTCTTCTGGTATTGATGTAAAAGTATAGAATTGATATTGAATAGGTAGGTTACCTATACTAAAAGATATATGAAAACGTATATCGATACATCTCCTACTAGAGGTTTCCCGATTTGCTACGTATCAGGTACGGTTGGTACGTAACACAACCGTTGGTGCACTTTTAGAGGTATCATTTGACGCATGAAATTATCTTATTAATCACGATGAAATTTAAAGAATTGATTTGCGTATCACCAAAAAACTAGCTTAACGATTTATTTGATAGCGATTTTAACGTTTCTAGAACACTTTGTTTATGATTCGTTATGGAATAACTTTGTTATGCACAAGTGGATGAATCAACCAGACCTTAAACGAACTGAGTTGAAATTGACACGACCTTTAGATTCTAAATATAGATTTGTGTTTCTGTTTGTTGTAGGTATTTTGTTTTGTTTAGGGTTTTTTTTTATATAGAAAAAAGATTGTTTACATACAGACAAATGAATTAAAATTAAAATAATAACTATAAACTACTTTCTAAAACACATGATACTGGTGTTGGTTATATTTGTTAGCGGGTCAAAATTACGTAGTTTTCGTATCCTAATTAGTTGTTGCATGATTATGAATTTAGTTTTTATTATTAAAATTATTTATTTCGATCATTATACAGTATTTTTTGTTTGAGAGAATAAGGGAGCTGAGATTTCATTTTGAGTGAGAAAAGGGAATTCTTCGATATTGTACTGACACTTGTGTTCTTTGAATATTTTATGTGTGTATCTTTAATTTGATACTTTATTCGTACTTTTAACTTTTGGTAAAAATACTCATACGTCTGAATGATGATTTTGCAACTTGCAGAAAAATATAAGAATGGTACTTAAGATAAGTGAATTTGAACAACTGAATTAACCTACAATTTGGAATTATATCTAAATGGAAAGAATCCTCCTGATAATTTATTAAAATCCAAGTCACATCATCAAAGCTGTTCCGTTGTGCTTATAATTATTCAATGTGCAGTACCTTGCGTACACTTTCTAAAAACATTTCAGCGACCTTAATATTGAAACAGGTTTTGTATTTACCTTTAACATTTTACATTTTGAAAGGGGTCAATTTTGAATGTTAAAAAAGCTCTTATTCTATTATCTTTTCTTAAAACCTTCCCCTAAAGTATGCCAACCTTTTCATTTTATACTATAACATTAATATAACAGTCAAACATAAGATAAATTATGAATGTGCTAAATATATATATAGCTTGTATTTGCCTGTGGAATTTCAGGGGAAGTAAATCTTAATTACAAACGGTTACTAGCAACGGCTTGTTGAAAGCATAATCGAGTACACACAATATCGTTTGTTATGAATAGGTAAGATATCTACATAAAAAATATACCAAGTTGTAGCTAAAAATCATTCAAATACTTTTTTATAATGATTCATAAAAAATACATTGACATTAAGGACATATATGAATTAATTTCAAAAGATCAATGACGGCTCCCAGTTCGTACTACGGTTGGTACGGTAGCAAATCTGGAAACCTCTATTATGACATAGACTATTTATTTCATGTTTCACGTAGCTGTTATTGAAGTATTTAACATTTTTACTTGTTGAGCTTGATTCTGTAATGAACTGCGTGATAAAATGATAAAACTTCAATAGAAACGTTTTAACATATAAGCTCTATTTTTTAAACTTTAAATTCACCATTTTTCTGATTTCCTTCATTTTCTACTAGTCCTTGACAAATCTGACTAGCTTCGGCAATGCCTCGATTTTGTTCATTCAACGAAATGTCCACAATTACCTATGAATAAAAAAAAATATTTTACTGATTTAGATATTCATTTCTATATTATAAATACTCCAATGCAGTTAAAAAACGAACACTATAATTATAAAAATATACATGTATATTTGTATGCGTGTGTATGAAAAAAAAAACCATAACGTAAATGATAATTCAATTTCCCAAACTATTTTACAAAATGCAGTGATCTTATCCCTGAAGTTAGAGTAAGCACATACACACAGACGGTTTTTTGGTAGTTCCTTGGCCAATTTTGTCGTAAAAGTTCTATTTTTTGTGATTTAGTTCATATTCGTTTAATATTTTTTTTTATTTTGCTGTTTTCCTCATGCAAATGATAAACTTTGACTGTCCCAAACTTTTGGATCTGAGAGTCCGAGATCAAGACCGATAATAATTAACAACAAGATTATTGCTTCGGAGAGTAGGTAATTATAATTGGTACCAGTATTGCGGCGTTTTGCATTTGCGCCGATCTGCATTTCATTTGCGCCGATTTTTTCTTTCATTTGCGCCGATTGTTTCTTTCATTTGCGCCGATTTTTTTTTCATTTGCGCCGATTTTTTTACAGGTAAATTACAGGTGAATAGATATAAGAAGATGTGGTATGAGTGCCAATGAGAGAACTCTCCATCCAAGTCATGTTATTTTTCATTCATCATTATAGACCTCTTCCGTTAGCCACTTGTACAGATTTAATGATTGTCAATCATAACATGTATATAACTGTTGTCCCCTGCTCACAATGGGGAGGTGGAAGAAGACCTACAAGCCATGATACATCTCCAGACTTTTTTCTTGGCCGTACCCATAGTTCTTTAGCCTCTGTCTTTCGGACATCTGCTACATGATTATGCTCGTTTTGCGTTTTGACAATAGAATCCGTGGTGACTCTGGCTTTACACGATTTTATGGTACATTTGTAGGATATGTTGTTATGTTTCAGGACACTAACCTTCCAATATGTATGGCCCTCTTTGGCTCGTTTCAGTGTGCAATATGTCCATCGTGTTACAACGAAGTTCCAGAACAATATGAATCAAAATTAACATAAATGAACAACATTTATAACCATTATAAAGTATAGTAAATGTACAAGTATTAACGTACCTGTAAATCTAATTAGGAGCAAATATAAAATCGGCGCAAATGAAAAAATGAAATCGGCGCAAATGAAAGAATGAATATTTTCAAAATCGGCGCAAATGTCATACGCCCCAGTATTGTTCTACAACTCCAGTTCCCGGTGCATGTCAAAACAAAATGTGAAAATAAATAATCCATTTGTTAAGAATTCGTTCACGGTTTTCTATTTGCTTAAACATTGATGCTGAATTGAAACATCTGTCTGTATGTTGGGACACAAAAATAAGAAAATGGGATGATATCGTATAAACTCCCACTGTTAGGGACTAGTAAAAACAGAATAAAGAAAGAACAGAAAATATGAAAAAAAACCAGCTTTGTCTATCTACCTTTAGGTGTTACTTTTAATAATTGGGATAATAGCACAATAATTACATTAGATTTATGTTTCATTATAATACTTTATTCTGATTGGCTAACTGCACATCACGTGTTATTCCGTAAGCAGATGCATTGCTCAATACAACTTTTCATTTATGATAACATGCGGTCTAACAATAAAGTGCACAGGTGAATTAAATAAAAAAAAAATTCGTGTTTTTTATGATTATAGCTAAAAAATGTAATTATAAGAATTGAATGCTTCTTTTTGTAAATTTATTGGGGTGTAAAAACACCCCAATAAATTTACAAAAAGAAGCATTCAATTCTTAAATGTTGACTCCTGTGTTATTGACTTTTTTACCTATTATGTCTCTTTGTTTAGTTCACGCGTCGTTGTCAATGTAATGGGATTTGATGTAACTTTCATACAAGTGAGAGGTTTAGCTAGCTATGAAATCAAGGTTCAATCCACTATTTTCTACATAAGAAAATGCCTGTACCAAGTCAGGAATATGACAGTTGTTATCCATTCTGTCGATGTGTTCCAGTTTTTGATTTTGCCATTTGATTAGTGACTTTCTGTTTTGATTTTCCTCGGAGTTCGGTATTTTTGTGATTTGACTTTTTATTCTACAGTAGATTTAAACATCTAAAGCAAAATTATTTTCCTCTATTTTTATTATAGTAATAAATTGAAGTAATGATTAAATGTTTTTTTTTTTTTTTAAACATTAAAATGAAACATTTTCAATTGTACAGAAAGTACATTCTTTGTACGTTATTTGTGACCCTCATTATTAAAAACAATCATGCACTTTTACATGAGTATATGCTTTGGAAATAAAACGCACTGCATAGACATTTTGCCTTAAGAGCGTAGTTTTATCGCAGCTGCAGCATGGTCTTTAATATTTAAGCTAATGAATTTTATAGATTACACCATAATATATACTCAAAAAAGTAATGAATTTAAAATGCAGATTTCAAAAACAATTCAATTAGAAAATAAAAGCCAGTCGGCGTAAAGGAAGTAGTTTGTAATCATCCATAGCGGCATAAAGTGCATGTTTTGTTTCACTAAATTTTAAAAGTATTTTTGTGTTAAAAATATAATACAGAATCGACAAAAAGTATTTCAAAAGATTCATGGTAATAGAAGTTCTGCATTATATATGCAAATTCAATTTACGGTTGGAATCTTCCTTAATGTTAATCATTATGGATTTTAATGACGGCGATCGTATATTCAAAAGACTATGATAGTATATTGAAGCACATGATATGACTCATGAATTTAATCCGATTTAATTTGAATGTTGATTATTGTTGGCCATTTGTAAATCAGTTCTGATCATTGGACAGTTGTCCTTGGTTTGTAATGGCATTAAGGGTTTTCAATATTTGAAACTGTTTGAAAGTACCGTTTTGGTAATCTTCTTCTTCTGTTTAGTTCAATTGCACTTACCATTGAATAAGGTAATTCGTTAATGCAAACGACATATGAACCCTATAAAATAATACTTAAAAACTTTGCAACATAATATATGGATATTCTTGCGCGTTCACAAAACATAATTGAATACAAACATTTTCATACTTTCAGACAGAAAAATCTTAAGCAAAGGCTAATAAACAGCAATGCAAAACAAAAATACATGAATCAATTTAGACATGAAAGGTAACTAAATAATAAACATAATCACAGC
The DNA here is from genome assembly GCA_019925275.1 of Mytilus edulis. Taxonomy (NCBI): domain Eukaryota; kingdom Metazoa; phylum Mollusca; class Bivalvia; order Mytilida; family Mytilidae; genus Mytilus; species Mytilus edulis. The sequence goes on from CM034353.1 coordinate 20,477,762, forward strand.
TTTTTCTACGCATGCATAGGGAATGAATTGTCGCCTTTATGGAGCTAGAAACATACGTGTAAAAACGTTGACGAGAGTCAATAAGTATCATTATTTAACTTTAATAATACAAAAAATACAAGGAAAAAAACCCATCACAATCAGCAATACTTGAGATTTTATCAAATCGAAATAAAACCGGCCCCATGTTAGAAGTTTGCCGGATGAATGCAACAGTATTTTCCCTTTGGTGAACTCTCCAACCAAATATACAAAATAAACCGTGAATACATTTAGTTAAACGTAAACGAAAAGACAAAACCTTAACAATCAGATGAGTATGAGTGAGTTATGAAGATACAACATGTACTTTAAAGAGCAGCCATACAGGCACTCTAGTATCCAGGTGCGGATCCAGAGGGGGGGGGGGGTTCCGGGGGTTGGAACCCCCTTTTTTTGGACGATCAATGCATTTGAATGGGGACATGTAATTGGAACCCCCCTTTGTCCTGGGTCAGGAACCCCCCCTTTTTAAATGGCTGGATCCGCCCTGAGTATCAGGTATGAACTAACTATATTATTAACAGACAGCAAGAGTTTCTGTTTGAGAGATGATTGTAAACAGCAAAACTTTCCGAGCGAAAATTGGTCTATTACTGGTGCAATAACAATCCCACTGTAGGATTAACTGGAAAATCATAATGAGAACGCATTCCAACAGCACATGCATTTTTTGTATATACTATAAGGAACAAGCGACATGAACTATACAGGAATTACATTATTTTAGCTGTTGCACAAATTTAATAAGTCAAAAGAGACAAAAGAAAAAAAGTTTCTGATAGCTATATATAAAGTAGACAACTTTTCATCAGATACAATAAAATGTATTGACTGCCCTTTCCTATCAATTTCGACATGGAATAAGAGAAAAGGTAACACAAATCTAGAAACTTAAACCAAAAACACACGACTGTCTTCATATACAACAAATACCTCCTCTAAACAAAAATATATATATATATATATTGGAATGGCCGATAAACTCATTAGTATTTGGTGAAAAATCTGTAGCACACAAACAAAGATCAAATCACCAGGCAACATATATCAGAGGAATTCCTAATTCTGTCACACCTTTATTCAATTAAAGAAGAGAAAAGAAAGAAATGCAAAGAAACTTGGATTGTTATGCCACAGTTAAAGTTATCTTTGATGCCCACAAAGAGGACAAAAACCAAGCTATCGTCTTCAATGGATATTTTCTCACCAGTACAATATAATATTCAAAATTTCAGGCAGAACAACCAGTTGAAGCTATGAGGTGTTAAAACTGCATCAAATTTTGACACAAAGCCATAGTCATGCACCACCTACATCTAGCAACCTGTTTTAACTCTGGGGGAACAGACTTAATGTAATAGTTCCATGGACACAATGATATGTCAACATAAATGGCAAGAGTGTGATATCTTTGCAAGATAATAACAAAGGAAGCAAAGAACAACGACCGGAGAATAACATCATTACACTCAAGCACGTCATACAAGCAAGTCGAGATTTTTTTTAGAATCCAACATTCAACCATTGATCAGTTATATATTAGCACAAGATACTGTGATTCGGAGGTAATGTAACATTTCAGTAAGAACTTGATATGTAATATAATCTGGGGATTTTACAAAGTAATGCACAGCCTCATTGCCATACCATCTGAAATTTTGATACCAACAGTCAGTAGAACAAGACAAAATTATCCAAATACTTATAGACATATACGAACCACAAAGGAAACATATAAGTGGTCATTTTTCCCACACACCATCATACAATGGAACATGCTACATATAGCCACAGTACAGTCAACCACAGTTGACAGTTTCAGAGCACACCTTACACAAGGTGTTCCCTGCAAACTGATATAAATCAAGTCAATAAATTTTTGTATATATTTTCTTTTCTTTTTGGCATTTACACGAAATTTAAGTTTAAACACGCGCATGCACAACAGCAAGTTATCTTTCTTGATTGACAACATATTTGAAACGTTCGGAGGACGTGTTTTTCAACAGACTGTCGGTATCCCAATGGGAACAAACAGTGCCCCTCTACTTGCCGACTAGTTTCTTTATTATTATGAGGCTGACTTCATGCAGGAACTTCTTAGGAAGAAAGATAAGAAGTTAACAATATCCTTTAACTCTACTTTCCGCTATATAGTTGACGTTCTTTCACTAAACAATTCAAAATTTGGTGACTATGTGGAACGCATCTATCCCATCGAATTGGAGATAAAGGATACTACAGATACAGTTAAGTCGGCTTCATATCTTGACTTACATCTAGAAATTGACAATGAGGGTCGGTTGAAAACAAAACTTTACGACAAAAGAGATGATTTCAGCTTTCCAATTGTGAACTTTCCATTTCTAAGTAGCAACATTCCAGCAGCACCTGCATACGGGGTATATATCTCCCAATTGATACGATATTCCCGTGCTTGCATTTCCTATCATGATTTTCTTGATAGAGGGTTACTGCTCACAAGGAAGCTATTAAACCAAGAGTTCCAAATGGTGAAGTTGAAATCATCCCTTCGTAAATTTTACGGACGCCATCACGAGTTGGTTGACCGTTATGGAATAACCGTTTCACAAATGATATCGGATATGTTCCTTACGTCGTAACTACAATCCCCTTCCCTTTCATGAATGTGACCTACCGAATTAGACTATTTACCGGATTTGTAATCACATAAGTAACACGACGGATGCCACATGTGGAGCAGGATCTGCTTACCCTTTCGGAGCACCTGAGATCACCCCTAGTTTTTGGTGGGGTTCGTGTTGTTTATTCTTTAGTTTTCTATGTTGTGTCATGTGTACTATTGTTTTTCTGTTTGTCTTTTTCATTTTTAGCCATGGCGTTGTCAGTTTGTTTTAGATTTATGAGTTTGACTGTCCCTTTGGTATCTTTCGTCCCTCTTTTATCCTCAGTATCCTGAAGTTTTGTTGAACAACTGAAGAAGAAGGGGAACTTGTATTGTTGAAAGTATTATCTTGCAGAGGTTTAAAAAAAGTAATATTAATAAACTCAACATAGATTAAAACAGGGAGGTCCGTGACACATAAATAATGTACACCATCATTTTCAAAAGGCGTTATTATACAGATAACAATGAGGAAAGTTGGGTTTTTTTTCTGGGCAGGGCGTTGGTGTTTGAAATATTATGTTCCTACATATACAATATAAGTTTGGGGTATAGACTTCATGCATTTACTCGAAGATCACTCGGGTCGTCAAATCGTGTTAAAAATTGTGTAACTAGAACGAACATATCAATATTGAAATTCAGTTAAATAATTTAAATTCCAACCATCCAGATTTTCCATTAAGAAAACATAGTTTGGCATTTTGTCTCAGAGCTTAATTAGTTTACTCTTGTAGTTTAATTATGTTTTATTGAACTTCAATTACCCAGTATAATCGAAATGTAAACGAGTTTGTGTGCACAATGCCATTTACGGAAGCCAATACATGATGGAAACCTTACTTTTATTTATGAATTCGTTATGTACAAGGATTTATACAGAGCACATATTGCATAACAATATAAAGCTGGATTAGCAAATTAGAATAGAACTCTTATAAAGAAGCAATTCCTTTAACGTCAAATTAAAATTATTTAATTCGGTTTCCATATTGGTAAGAAGAAAAATAAGATGAATGAAGCACATGCTATAGTATAGGAAAAATATTATATAATTACGATTCCTACTATAAAAAAGTGTTTCACAGATTTACATAGAAATTAAGTTTGTACCACAAATAAAATGCAATCTTTTGTCGAGAATTTACATGTTGAAATTCGTATAGGAAACAGTACGCGAGTATCTGACGAAACACGCTTAGTCCTTGATACTCAACAGAAAATGTTCAGGTCATTCTTTTTTTTCTTTTTTTTTAAAAGTAGATGCAATTTGAGAACTTATAACTTCCTGTAATGCAAATGATTGTTAAGATAGATTCAATTCATTCTTATTCTTTGAAATTTGCGGGTCCATTGATATTGATTCACATATTTAATTTAAATCTACCTTCTATGAAATTGTTTTTAAAACCAAAATTATATGACCAGTGATTGAGTACAAAAGTATGCGAGCTCCAGGATTTAAAAGTTGAAACAATTTCTGCAGAAAAGTTTTGATTCAAATATAATTAAGTTGTGGGATTATTCAATTTGTTTTCTAATTGTTATATTGAATTTAAAGAACGATGATGTCTAAATATTTAAGTTCTGTTTATATGAGAACAACCATACATTGATTGATTGATGGATTGTTGATTGTTGACGCTTAAGAAGAAGACTGAGATTCTACCGATGTTAGAAACAGGAACTGAGAGTTATAAAATGAACATGAAATAATGACAAAATATGCTAGCATTGGGCAATGAGAGGGGATATTTTTTGTCAGCCCAAAGATACTAAGAGAAAGTGCCTGTACCAAGTCAGGAATATGACAGTTGTAATCAATTCGTTTAATGTGTATGAGTTTTCGATTTTGGTTTTGGAGGTCAGTTTTTTTGTGATTTTATTCTTTATTGCATTTGTAGGGATAGCAATTTTGATTGTTGAAGGTGTAATACCCCCAAATCATAGTATATCACATACGGCTGTATACGAAAAAGGGTCGAAACAAACATTTTTCTTGAATTTGACAGTAATAGGTAATGAATGTTTCATTGCAGTAAACAAAATTCTGTGTCATCAACATATAATAAAGCACCAATTTTTAATTTGATGTTTCCATATATTGGAAAATTGAGAAACATGCTTTCTAAAACTGGTACACAGGTAAAAAAAGAGGTGAACATTTGATTGGTTATCTTCCAGTGATTTTTATTTTCTTTTGTGCAATGAAACGTTATGCACACTTTGGTCTATAGTACTGCACAGGATAAAACTTGACTCATGCCAAATATTTCCTTATTTGTAACAAAGATAAATTCTGCACATATTTTTGAATGAATGGTGCAATTTAACAAAGACTAATAGGGAAAATCAATAATGGTATTACAACTGTATTTAGTGACATACCCTTTTCCTTTTTATCTAAATTAATATGCACAAAACGTGACTATTCCAATCAGATTCCCCCATCATGGTTCCCCGATGTTTTACGTGTATATCTTGGCTAATGTTGAAACCAATCTTGGCATTTTTCTGTTCAGTGATGAGTTATCTTTCTTTTGACATTTTTTTTATCGATTCTGAGAAAATAGTTTTCATTTTATCAATATGATATTAATTATTTACTAGTGTGATTTTATTCATCAATTAATCGCCTTCTACAAGTATATGTATGTCTATTAACTGAATGAACAGTTTGAGATTAATATTGCATAAAAACGAAATCTATAGCTTACCCCCATTGTTTCTGTCGACATCAGTAGTACAAAACATGATAAATGTAGACTCATTGCACCTGAAAAAGATATGTTTGTTTAATATCATTGCAAGATTTCAATCAAAACGCTATATAGTATCTGCACAAACTCTTTTCAAAAACTAATAAAAGAATCTTTTTTTTAATTTGCCACTTGTCAAAATTCAAACTTAATCATACGACAAGAAAAATAACGAAAAAGCTAGAAGTCATTTTACCATCATTGATATACATTCAGTACAAAAAAAAGAGCATCTATTAACGGCACTGACGATTATACTGTCAATCAGCATAACCTTCGATTGAACAGTTTCTGAACAACTTAATGTACTGAAAAATTGACTTGAAAATGCAAGTGAATAATGATTAAGCTTCAGACAAAAAGAAATAATAAAATATTTATATGTCTGAAAACTTGTATGTCATTGATATTTTTTAATTATGTTTAAATATAGAATCTTCAAATATACATTTTAAAGAATTTCAGTTGTTTGAGACAACATTTTCGTGTGATAAGACTGGTACCAATTATCTAAATAGCCATACCTACTCTATATGCTACATTTTAAATATGTATCAATACAAATTTGAAATATAAAATTTCGTGTGAGTTAAAAAGTAAAATAACAAACATACCGAACTCCGAGGAAAGTTCTAACCGGAAAGTCCCTAAGCAAATGACAAAAAATCAAAAGCTTAAACACATCAAACTAATGGATAACAACTATCATATTTCTGACTAAGTACAGGCATTGACTTATGTAGAAAATTATGTATTTAATCTAGTTTAAATTTCAATGAGACTATAGTCCCAAAATATAAGTTGAACTACAATAGAGATGTATTTCAAGACGGAGAAGATATCTAGGGGCATCAAAAATAATTAAAATTATACTGAAATTAAAGTTGCAACTAAGGTATCTTAAGTTGAGTTTATACGATTAATGGCCATACGTTGTAAAATCAGTTTGGTTGCATAGTACCTGAGGTACTTTCCAAACATTGGCACTGAGCCGTTTGGGTCAAATTAAATACATGTTTATGTATTGAGCGCACATACTGTTATGATTGACTTTGATGTAATACCTGACAGTTTATACTATAAATTGTTTCATCCTGTAATCTTCTATAGATGTTATTAGAATGAATAAATTGAGATTTGTGTAGACGTCAATGAGATACAAATAACCAAAAGACATTTAGGGGCCAACACAAACTTTTCAAATATTATAGACAGAGTGACGTCTTTTAAATATCATGAACTGTTACTAACGAATGGAGTCTTCTTAACATCAATTAATTTACCGAAACTGACAAAGATCCACCATCGACACCAAATTCTATCAGCACATAAAGAGATTACATGAGACAACAACGGACGAAGTACCAAACTTTGAACATCCATATAAGTATATGGCACGGTAAAACAAGATTTTGATATCTAATTCCTAATATGTTACTTTTGTAGACATAAAAAACTACTCACAATAATATCGGTACTTATACATCTCGTCAATGTGTTTGTATTAGCTTTCCTTATTTTTTGTGGTTTGTTTTGTATTTGCGACTTTTTGTATATCTTTTGTTCTTATAACGTGGCTCTATACTTGAAAAGATCCCGTCAGTATGATATTGTTCTATTATATGTCATTATGATATATTTCTATTATGAATTACAATATACGTTGAACCACAAACGTCAAAATCATTCAATCGCGTAGTGAAATTAACTATTTTTGGATTCTTATAAATTCTATATATTACTTTTGGACTAGTTTAAATCTCGGTCTATTTCTTAAATTTATTCTTACATACTTTTGATTTTTTAACCCTGTATGCTAACATTCCCAGGAAAAAAAAATTAAAATTGTTTGTACGCACATTGAACGACAAATTTATGTGACGTTTTAAATTTTCTGACGTCAGACACTCAAATCAATAAATGTGTTCGTAGATAGTAGATGTTTTTGTGTTCTGTTAAATTGTTCCTTTTAAAATTGTTAAACGATGATGACTGATGTACCCATATTTTGACTATTATATTTATTGTGTCTGTTTATTTAACGCATCAATGTAAAAATATCGGAAATTGATGAGACTGTCATTAAAGTGAGAGGGTTAGCGCTATAGAACCAGGTTTAATCCACCATTTTCTACATTTGAAAATGCCTGTGCCAAGTCAGGAATATGACAGTTCTTGTCCATTCGTTTTTGATGCGTTTTGTTATTTTATTTTGCCATGTGATTATGGACTTTCCCAATTGATCTTCCTCTAAGTTCAGTATTTTTGTGATTTACTTTTTTTATCCAATAAAACCAGTAGAGAAAAGCGCATATCTTAAAATGAACAGTTAAATAGGTAACAAAATTATCATTACTAATACATTTAAACAGTAATAAATTTTATCTAACCTCCTATATACATCTATTTATATCGTAGAAGGTCACTAGAACACTTTGTAGCTTATAATAGTAGTTTGACACAGATAATGCTCATTTTAACCGAAAGCAAAATGAAACTACGTAACCTGCTAATATTGTTATAGTTACAGTGTGCTTGCTAGCTATATATATAGTGACCTATTATCATGTATACGATGTCAGTAATTTCCATATTAGAAGAGAGTAAGCGAATGTTGAGCTCTATTTAGAGCTAACTGGTCCGTATATATCGTATTAGGTCAATATGATACTGTGTAACGAATTTATTTTATTGACTATCTTTATATTGGAAATGTAGATGAAAACCTTTTGACAATAACATTAAACAGAATATCAAATTATTAGCAATGAAAAAGTAAGCGTCTATTAGACATAATTAAATCACAAAAATGCTGAACTCCCAGGAAAATTCCAAACGAAAAGGGCAAAATCAAAAGCTCAATCACATCAAACGAATGGATAACAACTGATAGACAAAGTGATAGTTTTTGTCTAAAAGCATATCAAAATGATAATTATATCTACCACTAATCGTATATTTGAAATAGACCACACCCATTGACCGTGTACATGTAAATAAAATAAAACACGCCCATTGGCCTTATATAAAACAAAATCGACAGAAATTTGTATGATTTGGGATTATATAAAATTGCTGCAATTTAAGGGATTATGTCTAATCACTGAAAACGTTGATTATGATAATACAATTTTCAGGAAATATGCATATAATTACTAAATATAATGCAAGGGATTATACATTCATGATAAGACAGTGTAATTGATTCTTTAAAATGTGATTTAAACATCTTTATAAACATAAACTCAAAGTGTTAGGCTCAACACTCTCTTACACAAATTATTATTTTCACAAACTAAACTGAATGACTGAATCAGTTGTGTGTTGTTATATTTTTTGCATCATCAATTTTAAAAATAACCTCTGATCTTATCGAATGTTGGTGAGAGAAAAGGGTGTTCATTAGCAGGTGTTAAAAGAGTAAAGCAGTCACTTCAAAGTCATCTCTTGCTTTTGACCTGTTATGAAGAAACAAAACAATTCATTGTATACATTTGCAATTATCACTATCATTGAAATGTTGGTATTTAATTTATGATTAATTTTAATGTGGTTCATCAGCATTTCCCTGGAAAAGCTGTCCACTTTAGATTTGTTAATGACAGGGAATGAAAATTGTCCCCTTTAAAAAAGGGTAATGAATACAGAAGATTTAGTTTTAGCAAACAAAACAAAGCATCTTTGTGATATTTATAACCCCAAAACTTCTTTGTAAAATTATACTTTAAATTTTGAATATGTAGAATCACTGGTCAGTTTAAAGAATTGAATAATCACTAATGATTTAAGTCATTATGCAGGATATCTGCAGATTTCAACGATTTTACTTAATCTTTTATCATTTAAATTCACTCTTACATTTATAGGTTTCAACGTTGTCACTTTAAACCAATGATCCTCATAGCAGTGTAATTCTACACTTGTTAATGGATGACTAAAATTTCAAACAAAATCATCATAATCAGAATCAGAACATGAAGATACCATTCACAATTGGAACAAACTTATATCCATATACTAGTAGCTGATAACGTCTACCTCATATAGACTATGTTGGATTGTTTTCGTATGTACAATCATACCACCATCCCTTATTTTATATCTTTTTGTAGATTCTGAAGTTAATTGCAGTAAAACAAACTTTGATTCAAACCATAAATTTGGAAATGTGTATGATTCCCTAAAAAATGCAAAATGCAACACCAGTATAGGTGTAATTAGAAATCGGGGGAGCTGATACGTGTAGTGCAACATTTATGATTACATATAACGAATAGCTATGCAACTAGAGGCTCTCAAGAGCCTGTGTCGCTCACCTTGGTCTATGTGCATATTAACAATGGACACAGATAAATTCATGACAAAATTGTGTTTTGGTGATGGTGGTGTGTTTGTAGATCTTTCTTTACTGAACATTCTTGTTGCTATAATAATCTCTATCTATAATGAACTTGGCCCATTAATTACAGTGGAAAATATTTTCTAAAAATTAACAATAATTAACAAAAATTTATGAAAATTGTTAACAATTGACTTTAAAGGGCAATAACTCCTTAAGGGGTCAATTGACAGTTTTGGTCATGTTGTCATGATATTTTTAGATCTTATTTTGCTGAACATTATTGCTGTTTACAGTTTATCTCTATCTATAATAATATTCAAGATAATAACCAAAATCTACAAAATCAACAACTAATTCGGGGGCAGCAACTTAAAAACAGGTTGTCCGATTTGTCTGAAAATGTTTGGGCAGATAGATTTTGACCTGATAAACAATTTTAGCCATGTCAGATTTGCTCTAAATGCTTTGGTTTTTGAGTTATAAGCCAAAAACTGCATTTCACCTCTATGTTCTATTTTTAGCCATGGTGGCCATTTTGGTTGTGTTGAGAATAGTTCGAAGTTATAACGTTACGTTTCCCGTATTTACGTTCACATGTTTGTGACGTTTCTTACACCTTGTATGGGCTTCGCCTTTGTAAATATTATACGCAAAGTAAACACAACGCAAAGTATATATACGACTTATTTAGTTTATTCCATACATTTATGGTGCCGTGACCATTGGGTAAGATGGACAGCAAGCTAAAAGCAGTCAGAGCTGGTCACAAAAGTGCAGTAAAGAGACTTTTACGGAAAACGGAAGACGATTCAAACTTGGACAATCAAGAAAGTGCTGAACTTTTAGAAACATTAATTCAAAAACAGAAAATTATTAGTGCATTGGACGAAGATATTATGAATTCTTTAAAGGAGGAGGACATCGAGGAAGAAATTCTTCATGCAGATGAGTACAACTTCTTTCTGAACACCAAAATACGACATTTACGGAAAACATTCGCAAACAAATCATGTACTGATAATGAAATCCCACAGCATGATCACGCATAACCTTCTCACACTTTTGAAAACATTAATCAACACAGTTCTGTTCCGTACACAACACAAATGTATCCCGTTCAGCAACCTAGCAACCAAAATCACCATTTGCCGAAACTTACACTACCCATGTTTAACGGAGAAATTCTGACTTGGCAAACATTTTGGGACTCTTTTGAATCTTCCGTCCATTACAATGTAACACTCACAGACGTACAGAAATTTAGTTATTTAAAATCACAGCTTCTTAATGATGCTGCAAGAACTATTGACGGGTTACCGCTCACAAACTCAAATTACATGGAAGCTATTAAACTTTTAAAGGAGCGTTTCGGACAATCGCATAAGATTACAAATGCTTATATGCAAGCTTTGCTAGAACTTAGAGCATGACAAAACAACCTACTCAGTCTACGTGTTTATTACGACAAGTTAGAGGCATATATAAGAGGTCTGGAATCGTTAGGCCGCTCCGGAGAATCGTATGGTGCATTACTTATTCTGATAATACTGAACAAGCTTCCATCAGAAATAGGACAACACTTAGCTCGTGAAAACGGTTCCGATAATTGGGAATTGATTGATTTGAGACGTGGAATTTTGAAAGAAATCACTATAATTGAAGCTGGACAACGTTCGTCGTCGTTTATGGATTCAATGCAGCCTACCACAATGGCCGCATCGTTTTTGACATGCGCTAATAAAAAATGTGAACCGAGTAAAGTAGTTACATTCGATAACCGTGAGAGACAAACACAAAATATTCGACAAAAACCTTGCATATTCTGCCAGAATTTACATGACCCTGCAAAATGCCCAAATGTTACAGATCACGATACACGCCTATCAATCGTCAAAGAAAAGAAGTTATGTTTTAACTGTTTAGGATCACACCGTTCCGTAGATTGTAAATCGAAATTTCGCTGCCGCCAGTGCCATCAAAAGCACCACACAAGTCTTTGCCATGGAAATACCTGTACTAATGATCAGCAAATGTCAGTTAATGCCAAAGTTGATGATAGCGAACATAAATTGATCGCCGCAAGTTTTCATTCGTCTGAAGAAAAATCCCATTCGAACGTGCTTCTAAAAACTGCCATTGCACCAGTTGGGAGATATCGATATGTTGATACGCAAATTTTGTTTGATAAAGGAGCACAGCGCTCTTTCGTTACCGAGGAGTTAGCGTCGAAAATAGATTTAGAAATACTAGGAACAGAAACCATACATTTATCGGCATTTGAAAGTACCGACAGCAAAGTCCGTCATTTGTCAAGAGCACGCGTATACGTAGAGGCTATAAATAGAACGAAAATTCCAGTTGAGGTTCTAGTAGTACCGAACATCGCCAGCCCGTTAAGCAATTACATCGGTAATGGTATACGAGAATCCAAGTACCTGAAAGGATTACGTTTAGCTCATCCGTTTACAAAAGACAACTCTTCTTTTGAAATCTCCTTGCTCATTGGAGCTGATTTCTATTGGGATTTCGTAGAGGATACAATATTAAGAGGAAATGGTCCAACCGCCGTAAAGTCAAAACTTGGTTATTTGTTGTATGGTCCAATTCCGACGTCTTATCGTCAACTGAGTAATGTAGGTATGTACAACATATTGACATCGCACAAACCAGAGGAGTTGAATTTAGAAAGATTTTGGGAATTAGAGTCTTTAGGAGTAGATAGCAATACGACAGATGTTGAAACGGTAGACTATATGGAAACAAATCAAAAGTCAGCAATTGAATTCCGAGAAAACAAGTACATAGCAAAGTTGCCATGGAAACAAGATCACGAACCCTTGCCTACAAACTTCTTCGTTACGAAACGAAGAACTGAAAACGTCATTTGAAAATTAAGTCAAGATCCCGAAATGCTTAAGGTATATGGACAGATAATCAAGGATCAAGAACGCCGAGGATTTATTGAGAAGGTTAAGGATCCCGATATTAGTAAAGGTATTGTACATTATATCCCGCATCACCCCGTCAAGAAGAAATAATCGAAGTACACCATCTGATGAATATATGGAAGAAGCAAACAACGAAGAAATACCGACAAGAATATTGCCCTTGCGGAAGGCATCAATTCGTGCAAAGGAAAGAATAAAATCATGGACTCGTTAAAGTTTAATTCAGATTCCTATTTTTGTGTTTTGAAGAGACAGTAATTCCTGCAAGTGTAAAATTAAATTTCTTTTCTTTATTGATGAACATTTAAAGTAATATTCTATTGTTTTGTACATAAATACACTTTGAGGGCCCCAGTATGTTGAGAATAGTTCGAAGTTATAACGTTACGTTTCCCGTATTTACGTTCACATGTTTGTGACGTTTCTTACACCTTGTATGGGCTTCGCCTTTGTAAATATTATACGCAAAGTAAACACAACGCAAAGTACATATACGACTTATTTAGTTTATTCCATACAGGTTGGTTAGTCGGGTCACGCCACACATTTTTCAAACTAGATACTCCAAAGATGATTGTGGCCAAGTTTGGATTAATTCAGCCCAGTTGTTTTAGAGGAGAAGATTTTTGTAAAAGTTAACGACGACGGACGCCGGACGCAAAGTGATGAGAAAAGCTCACTTGGCCCTTCGAGCCAGGTGAGCTAAAAAGATGAGTTCAAAAGAAACGGCAATTATTAAATGCAGATCACAGATAGAATATACATAAGCATTGATGTTACTGTTGAAGAGTATACAAGCAAAATGAATTATGATAAAATTGAGAATGGAAATGGGGAATGTGTCAAAGAGACAACAACCCGACCAAATAACAGCAGAGGGTCACCTGCTGATGCATGTTCAAATTAGATAAAAAAAAATCTATGTGTTCAAACCTTATAAACTGCGATTTTACAGAAAGTAGATCAATGCCATAAGATACGAGTGTTACAACGGAAGTATAAGTTTGATTTCGTAACAAATCTTAGCTATTTCAAGATTGAGTCGTATTTGGTACATTTAATCCCATGTAAAGATTTATGCTGACTGCTAACGAAGCTTGATTTAACATCTTTATCATTAAATAATTACTGCAATCGGACTTATGAAATCCGTGTTTTTTGTTTAATCTTCTTAGCTTGTCTCCAATTTATCAGTTGAATCAAAAAATAACAGAAAAGTATATTTATTTTATGGTTAACAATAATAGTAAAAAAAAGTATATATTGTCCTAATTTTTAGAATTTTCTGGGGTTTTCCTTGTACTAGGGTTTGAAGCAATTTATTGATTTATTGTTATTGCCTTTTTCGAATTTCATTGCAGTCGTCTCTTTCTGATTGACGTGTCTTATCACCTTAGGTATCTTTGAACATTTTTTGTCTAGCTTTCAACATGATTTAAGACACTTTCTGATCCCTTGCTTACTAGATGTAACCTAACATCGCATGGCTAGCATTAGAAATAAGAATAGGCATGCTTGTTAGTAATTCTAAGAGATAACTTGAAATTAAGATCAGAATGATACGGTGTTACAAAGTGTCCGTTTTACTTGACGATGTTAACATTACACAAATACGTTTGTCACTTGCAATTTGGTCTTCAATCAGAAACTGGTTATCGTCTATTTTATCTCATTGATTTCATTGGATAAATGACGCTACTTTTATATCAATTATTTCTGTACTAAACTTATTCACTGAGGATTTACATGAATTTAAAGCAAAGCTTATTGTGAATTTTACTCACCAATGGTCAGATAGCTATTTACCTACCCTATAACACTAGTATAAAATGAGTGAACTACATAGTTTTTTACATTGAAGACGGCTCAAATTCGGCTTTTCAAATAAATATAAATAATATTTAATGTGAATGTTATTTTGAATGTAAGAAATGATTTTGGTTTATTCCAGCTGGATGTGTTTGATAGCATGGTTGTTGAAAACAATATTCATTAACTCCAAATAGATATAAGAAGATTGGTATTAGTGTCAGTGAGACAACTCTGGAGCTCTCATGCAAGTAAAAATTTGTTAATTTTAAAGTAAACAATTAAAAGTCAAAGTACGTTCTTCAAAAATGGAGTTTTGGCTAACACCAAACAACAAGCTATAAAGGGCCCCCATATGACATGTGTTAAACCATTCAAACGAGAAATCCAATATAAAAACGATAATGAAAAACACTTATGAACCAAATCAACAAACGACAACTATCCAAAACCCATATTACTGAATAATAAAATTGAGAAAGGAAATGGGGAATGTGTCAAAGAGACAACAACCCGACCAAATAAAAAACAGCAGCAGAGGGTCACCAACAGGTCTTCAATGTAGCGAGAAATTCCCGCACCCGGAGGCGTCCTTCAGCTGGCCCCTAAACAAATATATACTAGTCCAGTGATAATGAACGCCATACTAAATCCAAATTGTACACAAGAAACTAAAATTAAAATAATACAAGACTAACAAAGGCCAGAGGCTCCTGACTTGGGACAGGCGCAAAAATGCGGCGGGGTTAAACATGTTTGTGAGATCTCAACCCTCCCCCTATACCTCTAACCAATGTAGAAAAGTAAAATAAAATAAATGTATTCATGCCGAAACATATTTCAACGTTACCCTGAGTATAATCATAAAGATGTTTATGTATGTATTGTTATATACATTTTTAAATGTCTAATCAAGACATATATTTTACTGTTGTTAAACATCTAGTAAGCGACGATTTAATCGTTCGTTCAAGGCATTGTCTTTTGAATCTTTCTTTGTTTGCATAAGACATTAATTAATAAAAAAAAAATATCATTTTATTGTTCTACTCATTGATTACGCCTGTATTGCATGGCATATACATCAACTCTGTACATCATATCTTGATATCCTAATAGGACCTAACCGTTTCTTGTATTCTTATCTGCTTTGAAATTCTGTATTTATTGATTCTGGGAATTTCTCAAAAAAGCACGGTCTTCTAGAAAAATTGATGACGTTGTTGTATGAAAACTACTAGATTGGGACATCGATAATAAGATTTGAGGACGTCATAATGTTATACCATTGACGTTTACACAATATCTACTTGTATTCATAGTTGTTTTCTGATACTTCAAAAATACAAGAACCTGTTCTGAATTTGTACATCAATTTTGTTGAGCGACTGGAAATCCAAAATACGTCACTTTCTTGAAAAAAAATGTTGAATGCATCACATTTGAGAACAGATAATGTTGTCATTAACTGACAGAGACATTTGATCGACTTTTTACAGTATAGTTTTCGAAATGACGACTTTAACTTTTGATAGGGAATTCTTGATTGATAAGCTTGTGTTCTCGCATTCTGTGACAATAAACTTAATATACAAGACGTTAATTACATCTCTATCCGCGTTAAATACATCCCGTTTCCGGATAAAGTAAAATAACAAATGAGTATTATTCAGAAATTTTCTTTTAATCTAAATAAAATTGATAGAAAATAAAAATAAAAATAATTTTAAAAAGTTCAGATTTGATAAGAGGTTAGTTATTGAGTTTGCATATTATGCAATGCTTCCTACAACTGCAAAACTTGTCGTCATATCAAAAACTAATTGCATGTTAACAAGATACAGCGGATGTAGAAATAAAATAGTCCCCTTACTTGTTTTCTTGATTGACAACATATTTGTAACGTTCGGAGGACGTGTTTTTCAACAGACTGTCGGCATCCTAATGGGAACAAACTGTGCCCCTCTACTTGCCGACTTGTTTCTTTATTATTATGAGGCTGACTTCATGCAGGAACTTCTTAGGAAGACAGATAAGAAGTTAGCAATATCCTTTAACTCTACTTTCCGCTATATAGATGACGATCTTTCATTAAACAATTCAAAATTTAGTGACTATGTGGAACGCATCTATCCCATCGAATTGGAGATAAAGGATACTACAGATACAGTTAAGTCGGCTTCATATCTTGACTTACATCTAGAAATTGACAATGAAGGTCGGTTAAAAACAAAACTTTACGACAAAAGAGATGATTTCAGCTTTCCAATTGTGAACTTTCCATTTCTAAGTAGCAACATTCCAGCAGCACCTGCAAACGGGGTATATATCTCCTAATTGATACGATATTCCCATGCTTGCATTTCCTATCATGATTTTCTTGATAGAGGGTTACTGCTCACAAGGAAGCTATTAAACCAAGAGTTCCAAATGGTGAAGTTGAAATCATCCCTTCGTAAATTTTACGGACGCCATCACGAGTTGGTTGACCGTTATGGAATAACCGTTTCACAAATGATATCGGATATGTTCCTTACGTCGTAACTACAATCCCCTTCCCTTTCATGAATGTGACCTACCAAATTAGACTATTTACCGGATTTGTAATCACATAAACGACGGGTGCCACATGTGGAGCAGGATCTGCTTACCCTTCCGGAGCACCTGAGATCACCCCTAGTTTTTGGTGGGGTTCGTGTTATTTATTCTTTAGTTTTCTATGTTGTGTCATGTGTACTATTGTTTTTCTGTTTGTCTTTTTCATTTTTTAGCCATGGCGTTGTCAGTTTGTTTTAGATTTATGAGTTTGACTGTCCCTTTGGTATCTTTCGTCCTCTTTTGTTCATTTCTGTCAAACCCTATCAGGCTTTAAAACGTTCCACTCTTCAGTGTTATGAACTTGAAAACGTTCCAATAAGTTATTTGCAAAAACCAATGTATAACACGACAATTTACATGCATGATCTAATAAACAATTAATGAACATGAACAGAAGAGAGAGAGAGGGACCAAATTGATAAACAAATGCATATACATTCTCAGTATAAAACTGTTATCATGTCTTCTAAGCATTAAATATAAGAACAGTTTTGATGCACAAATACAAAAACATAACGCTTATTCTAATTTTGAAAAGTTTTGACCAACCATACCCCTTGAAAACTTAATCATTCTTGATCAAAGGAGCAGCAGTGTTTACATTATCAAATTATAGCTCATACCTTCATGCAAAAAATGACATAAGAGTTGGTAAACTCATCAAATTCTATTCATTTTCATAAGAATGTTATCAAGGAAAATATGTATCTTTTCTATGCCCAGAAACCCATACAAGTCAAGTTAATATCATACAAAAATAAGAAGACGCGATATACTTTTTAATGAGAAAAATCTCTATAAGAGACCAAACCACGTGGAAGTAAACAAATATGGGTCACTGTATGGCCATTAACAATCAGCAATACGCCTTTATACCATCTACAACTTCATAAAACAAAGGTCGTATTGATGTAAAACAAGCCATTCTTTTAAAAATCCCAAGGAGAGTGGCGCTCGTTTTTCTTGATGTTATTTTTAAAGGAAAACAATGATCGATGTTTTGTTTTTTTCTTCAATCTGTCAAGCTGGTATATTACGTGGGTTTCTTTTTATTAAGTGATTAATTCACTTCAATTTGATTACATTATTAATGGTTTGTCACAATTAATCAAAATTAATTACTCGCAACAAATTGCACAACTTTTGTCATGGATTAATTTTTTAATGATTTTCGATGTTGTAACAAAACTATTTCTTCATATAATGTACTTTTGTATGCTATTTTCATACAGGCAAATTCAAAACAAAATATCACTACAAAAAGACATTTTATTTTTTTCCCTTATTTTAATTTTCCTTAAGAAGATGACTTTTGTTTACTTTTTCTTTTTTAAAGTAATACATTTTCCAACTCTTTTTCTTTGTACATATTTAGTGTAACATTTACATGAACATGAGTTATGGATAAATATTGAATGGTAAAATATCTAGTCAAGGTTTTCGTAATCATATTATTTCAGAAATACAAACATTGGATTTTGAAGTTTCACTACACCTATAAATCTCTTATTATTAACGAAATATATATCACATCCTAATTGAAAACTAAAAAAATGTTTGTATTAAGCACGTATGCGTAAAATTGAGAATGGAAACTGTGAATTTGTCAAAGAGAAAACAAGCCGACCAAAGAGCAGAAAAACTAAGATCAGAGGTTCCTGATTTGTGACAGGCACAAAAATGCGGCGAAGTTAAACATGTTTTGCGAGATCTCAACCTTCCCTTTATACCCCTACCCAAATATGGATTAAACAAACACACATTACTCTACATTTATAAAAAAAGAGGATCCTACATCCTATCGAAGACCCTATTATGTAGTAATTCAAAGTATACATAAATCTCTACAAGAGGGTTGTACTCTTTTTAAAATACATTTATCGTATAGTTCTTGACTAACCTCGTTATGTCATGCAGTTCGGAGTAAAATTGTGAAGATTTTTCCCAAATTTCCAAATAGCTTTGTTTCATAGAAAGACACAAATAGTCAATGTTACACATGTTGAAGTTTTACGATACTACACACGCTTAGAATATAAAATCTAGACTATACAACATATTTAAATGGTCTTCTCATTGTGATTTAGTTCTACTCTCGAAACCTAATGTGAAATGAATATTAATATCGTTATCTTTAACTTTTGTAAGTCATATAGTATATATTGAAAACTATGAAACAATGGAATTCATATTAAAATAAGAAGGGTGGCATTAAGTAGGTGACTGGTATTAAATAAATATAAGTAATTCATGGTACATATGAAATACTATAAATTCCATTACTATATATCAGTGTTACTATATATAAACACAGTAATCAATGTTTCTAGTTTACTGGCCACAAACGAATTAGTAATATAACATATGTAATTGTTTATTTTGACCAAAAAAGTTTCAACCAAAGCACAGCAAATATTTGAAATATTTTTTTTCATAATTATTTATCTGTACCTTTTTATTACACTTATGTTACATTTACCGCATAATTTGCCTAATGACCATCTTATTTTTAAAAACATTTTGTTAATAGTCGTATATGAACTACAAACATACAAATGAACCAAACATTTAAAACAAAAAAAAACACACATAACTAACAATAGCTAGTCACAGAAAAGACTTACCAAAAAGACACTTACCAGTGCGTTCGTCCGTTCGTCCGTTCGTTCGCCCGGTCATCCGTCTGTCGCACTTGAGGTTAAATTTGTTTGCCAAAGAGGGACGAAAGATACCAAAGGGACAGTCAAACTCATAAATCTAAAACAAACTGACAACGCCATGGCTAAAAATGAAAAAGACAAACAAACAACAGCACACACGACACAACATAGAAAACTAAAGAATAAACAACACGAACCCCACCAAAAAACTAGGGGTGATCTCAGGTGCTCCGGAAGGGTAAGCAGATCCTGCTCCACATGCGGCACCCGTCGTGTTGCTTATGTGATAACAAATCCGGTAAATAGTCTAATTCGGTAGGTCACATTCAGGAAAGGGTAGTGTTTGAGGAAATTGAAGTCCAATCAACTTGAAACTAAGTACACCTGTTCACTATGATATGATCTTTCTAATTTCAATGCCAAATTACAGGCAATTTCACGGTCAACTGAACATAGCAAATGATAGAGCGTGTAGGACATCCGTGTACTATGGTCACATTCTTGTTTAGAAATAAGTTAAAAACTGCATTTTTTGTTTTGTTTTGTTTTAGCCATGGTGGCAATGTTTTTGGGATACAGAAAATAAAACACAAGCTTTATTTTAAATAAACAAAAATTCATTCATCTTAAGTTTGTTTTAATTTGTTCAGATAGTTTCAAATGAAGATGTTTTAAAATTAGAAACCATGATAAACAACTTGTGTAAAATTGTCCTTTGTAAATCTTTCTTCACTGAACAATTTTGCTATTTACAGTTTATCTTAAACTTTAATAATATTTACAAAAGACTGTAAAAAAAAATTGACAACGACAGACGACGGACGCCAAGTGATGGCATAAGCTCACATGAGCTAAAAAGGCTAAAACGCATACTATTTAAGAAACTATCTTAAAAATAAATAGCGTGTCCAAAGCAAAGTTTTAAAAACCTTATTATTCAAAACCAACTGTGAATGGTTCGGTAAAATATTTGAAATATTTTATTACGCTTGAAACATATTCTGTTTATTATCTGGTATTTGAGCAAATAAAAACAATATAAATCAAAGTGATAATTGTAAAAGTTAATTCAGTATAACAAAATATATTAGTATATCAATATACTTAAGATTGTTTTTTAGAAGTTACTTTTTTTTTTATTAAGTACTTATATTGTTCACAATATTACATAATATTCAATTGCACTTTTTTTAAATTCAAAATAAAATAAAAATAATCTTATTTATTAAGTTATATTAAGGACTTTTCTTGAATATAGAGTATGTATAGTAATATCTACCTATAACATAGCGATCCAAGATAAAACATATTTTTACAGTCTATGTTTTCCTTTTAAGGTTAAGTCAGGTTCAAGGTCAAAGCGAACCAGAAGATGACATAAATTCTTGACAGTTTGTCTAACGTGTTTAAATTCTACCAGTGAATATTAATCTTTTAGCATTGATCATACTCCCTGGAATCAATAATTACTATAAAGTTCTCAACCTTTAACACAAAACGTCGTGGTATTTTCTTAATTTTATCTTTATCGAGGAAATTAAATTATCTTCATTTATCAAACTCTCGTGTGTACTGTACACTGTCTTGTCTTGCGATTAAGGAAAAAATATGTGTCATTTATAGAAAGTTTCAATTTTATCGTAGACATTTTGTACCTTAGTGTAATAAAACTATAGACAGGTTTTCAAAAAGATTAACATGTTATTTTTAACAACAATAGATCGAAAATATGTACTTACATGATACAGATATGTTTAAATAAAAAAGTATAACACTTTCCGTGTCAATAACTTGAGTATAGCTACTGTTATTATATAATCAATTTGAGGAAGAATTTTATACAAACAAACTTATCTGGTATGTGTTTTATACTCCGCCTTAGCAAAATAAAACAGTATAAAAGTGTATAAGATGGTTTTATTTACAGTATTGTTTGTATACAGCATATTAAAACACACATTAGAAAAAAACAGAAAAGGACGAGTACATGATTAAACTTAAAGATCTTCGACAAAACGTGTGTAAAAAGTAAAATCACAAAAATACTGAACTCAGAGGAAAATCAATTCGGAAAGTCCATAATCACATGGCAAAATCAAATAACAAAACGCATCAAAAACGAATGGACAAGAACTGTCATATTCCTGACTTGGTACAGGCATTTTCAAATGTAGAAAATGGTGGATTGAACCTGGTTTTATAGCTAGCTAAACCTCTCACTTGTATGACAGTCGCATCAAATTCCATTATATAGTCACCGATGCGTGAACAAAACAAACAGACATAATAGGTAAAAATGTCAAAAATAGGGGTACAGCAGTCAACATTGTGTTATCATCTTAATCACTATAAAAACAACAAATGTAACGAAGAAGCACAAAAAGGCATACATCAAATTAACATCCTCATTTTGATTATATTATACGATTATATTTGTCTATGTAAAATGCACCCATCAAGGAAGGAGGGTATGGGTACTGGTGTAAAATTGCGCGTTTGAAATTCGCACAGGTAGACATGAAATAATTTTGTCGTTCAAAGTATGACGGGATGCATAAATACAGTCACGCAAAATAGATATAACAAACACTGACTTAGCAGTTAAAGTAATAATAATAAATATAAAATAATAGTGTGGTTCAAAGTATGACGTGATACATAAGTACAGAGTCACGTAAAATGTATATCACAAAAAAGTTGGTTAACAGTAAAAGTAATATTAATGAATAAAATAATTTTGTCATTCAAAGTATGACAAGATACATAGGTACAGATTCACATCATAAAATAATTTTGTCATTCAAAGTATGACAAGATACATAGGTACAGAGTCACATCATAAAATAATTTTGTCGTTCAAAGTATGATGGGATGCATAAGCACAGAGTTACGTCAAAAGGATATCTAAAAAAAACAGACATCAGTAAAAGTAATATTAATAAAGAAAAAAAAAAAAAAAAAAGAAAAAAAAAAGGGGAATAATATAACACGTAATTAAGATGATAAACAACGTCAGTACGCAAAATCTATACTTCAAGACCATCGTGTATTATTTGTGAAGTTGATACGGAATATTTATCAACAAGTTCTGGGTACCTTCCGATGAACTTTTTTAGAAAAAGGACGAGACGTTCTTTGACATACCCCTGGTTCATCAACTTTCTGCTCAGACACTGGTGACGTTTTACAAAGTCTGAGTAGGAGCTGCAAGCTCTTGAATACCGAATAAGTTGGGAAATGTATATTCCATATGCAGGTGAAGTTGGTATGTTGCTACTAAGGTGGGGGAAAAAGTAAAAAAAAGTATAAAAAAGTGTGATAATCCTGCATTATAGCATTTTTTCCACAGCTAAAACAAACCAAGACAAATAAAGTATACCATTATTTCAACTGAAAAGATACGTGTACAAATTAAAAGATACCATTATTTCAACTGAAAAGATACGTGTGTGATTAAAACTATTTTCTTCGTGTATCCAGGGAGACAAATAGTATGTCCGATCGTCTGTTACTTCAGCTGTTCACGCATGGTACGGATATTTGTAAAACAGGGAAAGTTTTTATATTCAAAACAAGTATAGGACATCAGATTATTATTTATAAATAGAAAACAAAAAACATGTTTTAACACAAACTACGAATTATAAAAAAAAAATTAAATTTTTAATTTATCACCTAAGAAAAATAATAGAAAGATTTGAATGAAAAGGTCCACAAAAGAACAAAATTGTTTATTATCTTTCCAATCATCTCGATTTTTTACTGGCTTTATCAATAATTATGGTTCAAGCTTAAGATTAAACATATTTGTTCTTAGTATTTTAATTTCTTTCATATTCGGTTATCAAAATTTCAATTTGCATTTTCTTGAAGCATCATAATAAAAGAAAGGAGAAGACAAAAGACAAGGTGAACAATGTGTAATAATACAAAACAAATCAACCAAAGCTCAAAACTATAATTAAAAAGCGCGAATTTATCATAATAAAGACTTTACTGGTGGACGATAGCTGAAGGTAAATGGTAGACGAACAATCAAAATTGAATTCAACGGGGATGACATTAACTAATAGTATGAACACATGTGTCTACATTCTCCTATATTACGTGCGATATGATTAATACTTCATACTTTCTCATGATTAATGGATTTAATGGACACAAACTCTATGAATAAGTAAAATAAAATTTACGAAGAAAGAAAAATGACATCGCGTTCGAAAAACTTAATCAAAAACAATTGCAGCGGGCTTAATTGTTTAAATGGTACCAAACCTGCACCCTTATCTAAAACAATAGTGTAACATCACAACGTAGAAAGACTATAAAATATAAATTGAAATGGCGTAACTCAATCAAAAGACATATTAAAACAAGTGGACATACACTGAACGAATACATTTGATCTATGATACAATGTAAATACAAAATCAATAAAATTAGGGATGGATAATTAAAGTTACAGTATTATACTGCTGTGAAACTATACTGAGTCATACTTATTCACGAGTAAACGGAACACTACAATTATGAAACAAAATTGTAACCACAAACTTAGCCAAATTTTAAAGTTCTTAACGAAAACAAGGTATCCATGTGAACGGATAGACAAGACTGATAACGACAAAAACGTTTCTCAGGACAGTTTCTTTTTTAAATAAAGACACAATGCCAAAAAAAAATGCACTTGGTTATAACAAGTATATGTTTTGTTGTCTTAAAAATTCATTTTGATCTTAATTTCACCAGTAAAGACTGAAACAAATTACAAATAGTCTTGCTAACAGATATTTTTCAGGTGTTTCCATCTTGTAAATGCAGAAATGTTTAGACGTTTTGCTTGCAGTCAATCCAGAACTGTTCATTATTCTATCAATTCAGAATGTCGTGTCGTACAGGTAAAAAGGCTACTGAAAATCTGATCAAAGACTGAACAAATCTTAATTGACAGCAAGCAAATTGTCTAACAACTGATGAATTTACTGCAGGGGATAAGTAAAATAACTAAAATACGGAACAAATTATAATGACTAATTAATCAGTCTTTTAGGAGTTTTTCGGATCAAATGACGGTTTCAGTTCAAAATCGGTTTACTAGTGATGGAAACTAAAACAATAGCAACATGAACCCATTTAAAACAGGGGTGATGTCCGGTGCTCCGTAAGGGAAAGCATATCTTGCACCCCTTATGGTAGCCGTCATGTTGCTGATGGTAAGCAAATGCTACCAAATAATCGGAGTTCAGTCGTATTCGAAGATGTCGCAATCGACAAAAAGAGGACAAGTTATGGATTCGACAATTCACCGATGAGATAAATATTCAATAACGATCAACCAAACTAAGATAGCATCATTAGGAACATCTATTTTTCAAAAGCTTCCTTGAAAGCAGCAATCCTCTGACAAAGAAAGCATGATAGGAAATACAAGGTATCATTAAGGAGATATATACCTTCTATGGAGTTTAGTTACATTGAAATAGAAATTTCGCATTATGTAAAGGCAAATAATCTTTTTTGTCGTTAAGTTTACAACTGAAAACTAAGTTTTACACTCATCAATTTCTAGATGTAAGTAAAGATATGAAGCAGTCTTAACCGTATATGTTGTATCCTATATCTCATGTTAATTGGATAGATGCGTTCAGGATAGTCTCTTTGGAGTGTTAGTGAGAGGACATCATCTATGCTAGATTTTTAAGTCTCAATCTTTATGTTTTTTACCGTTGTATTGTCTGTATCTTTTCCATCTGTGAATTTATATTGTGCATTATTATGGAAATTATTGCGACGGGTCGAGGTTTATTTTTTGTTTTTAATAATGATCTTTTTTTGGCGATGGAATTAATAGTAAGATATTTGAAATCTTTTTTTATTCCTATTTAGTGTTCGCTTGGTGATAAAATTTACTTCACAACTTTTTCAAGTTAGAGTTTTTCACTTTACAAGTTTGTAATACATGTATAGGGTAAATCTCGGTCTTTTTCTGAAATTAGTTCCATCAAAACTTTTGATTTTTCAACCCTGTATACCACCATTCCCCATGTGAAATTGAAAAATCGCCTAAAAGAAATAATCCACAATGCCTTTCAACATAAAAATGGAAGCATACGCTATAAATTTATTACTTTGGGATTTCATAAGGCATATTTCGAAAATAGTGACAAACAAAAAGGTAAAATATGCTACACAGAAGAACAAGTTGTCAATATGCTGGAGTTTCTTATCGACAACATATTTGTTGAGTTTGGAGGTAGACTTTTCCAACAAATTGTCGGCATTCCTATGGGAACAAACTGTGCGCCTCTTCTTGCCGACCTCTTCTTATTTTCATATGAATCGGAGTTCCTCCAGACACTTGTAAAAAACAAGAGAATCAAAGAAGCCAGATTATTTAATTTCACTTTCAGATATATTGATGATGTTCTTTCCATAAACAATCCGAACTTTTCTGATTGGGTTCCATTAATATATCCCCCAGAACTAGAGATTAAAGAAACAACAGACACGGCTTCCTCCGCCTCATTTTTAGACTTATATCTCGAATTTGACTTACACAGTCATCTCAGTACCAGAATCTATGACAAACGAGACGATTTTAATTTTGAAATCATAAATTTCCCCCACCTTAGTAGCAATATACCAACTTCACCTGCATATGGGATATATATTTCCCAACTTATTCGATATTCAAGAGCTTGCAGCTCCTATTCAGACTTTGTAATACGTCATCAGTGTCTGAGTAGAAAGTTGATGAAACATGGGTATGTCAAAGAACGTCTCGTTCTTTTTCTAAAAAAGTTCATCGGAAGGTACCAAGACCTTGTTGATAAATATTCCGTATCACCTTCTCAAATAATACACGATGGTCTTGATGTATAGATTCTTCGTACTGATGTTGTGTATCATCTTAACAACGTGTTATATAGTTCTTTCATTTGTCTTTGTTCTATTATTAATATTACTTTTACTGTTGAATGGTTTAATGTGATATCCGTTTCACGTGGCTCGGTACTAATACATCTCGTCAATGTGTTTGTATTGCCTTTCATTTTTTTTGTGGTTTGTTTTGTATTTGCGACTTTTTGTATTTCTTTTGTTCTTATAACGTGACTCTGTACTTAAAAAGATCCCGTCAGTATGATATTGTTCTATTATATGTCATTATGATATATTTCTATTATGAATTACAATATACGTTGAACCACAAACGTCAAAATTATTCAATCGCGTAGTGGAATAAACTATTTTTGGATTCTTATAAATTCTATATATAACTTTTGGACTAGTTTAAATCTCGGTCTATTTCTTAAATTTATTCTTACATACTTTTGATTTTTTAACCCTGTATGCTAACATTCCCATGAAAATTTTAAAATTGTTTGTACGCACATTGAACGACAAATTTATGTGACGTCAGACACTCAATAAATGTGTTCGTAGTTAGTAGATGTTTTTGTGTTCTGTTAAATTGTTCCTTTTAAAATTGTTAAACGATGATGACTGATGTACCTATATTATGACTATTATATTTATTGTGTCTGTTTATTTAACGCATCAATGTAAAAATATCGGAAATTGATGAGACTGTCATTAAAGTGAGAGGGTTAGCGCTATAGAACCAGGTTTAATCCACCATTTTCTACATTTTAAAATGCCTGTACCAAGTCAGGAATATGACAGTTTTTGTCCATTCGTTTTTGATGCGTTTTGTTATTTGATTTTGCCATGTGATTATGGACTTTCCCAATTGATCTTCCTCTCATTTGTTTGGCTCGCCCACCTACCGCTTCTATTAGAGTTATCAATACAAAAATTAAACCATCGATAGACCTCAACATGAACTTTTACCAGATGAACTTTTGTAGGATTTCACCTTCCCCTTAAGAAGTTATCTCCCTTTTATTGATTTTTTTCAACATCGTCCCCCCAAAATGTGTTATAAGATATCATGACTTTATTTGGACAATAGGTAGATCTCATCATGATGTATTACCATATGAGGCTGCATAGGATTTCATCATCTACTTTGAGAGTTATATCCCCTTGAAGCAATTTCTTTTATTTGCATTTTTTTCTAAAAGTATTAGAGATAGAATCGATTTGAAAATGGCAGCATATACAAGAACATATGGCAATGTTTATAAACATAAACAATTAATTTGTTACTAAGCCTTATAAGGAGTTATTTCCCTAGTCATAGAGACTTGGAACCTTCACCAATAATTTTAAATTCATATGACCTTTAATATGCACCTAAGGTCAAAGGTCACCGAGTGCAAAAAAAAAAAAAATTACGCTGCAATTTCAAGCTTACATATTAGGAAAACGATAAGACTTTGCTGCATACATACATTGCATAAAATGTTCTTCTCGACGAGCTCTACATTTTATACATCAAGCCCAAAAATGTCCGACCGTCTGTTCAAAAGTTACAACGGGATGATTTTTAAAAGTATAGTTTTGTGTGTATATCTTTTTAAATGTAACAGATATCAACCTACTATAAACTGCAAAGATGATCAGTAATTCGAGACCTTCAATTTGAGGTCAATGTCAGGTCATGAAGAAATTTCACTTTGACCTTCACAGTATACAATAACCTTGACCTTGTGATAGTTGAAAGGTTAAGTGGTCCTGAGTTGAATGGTGATAGTCCCATGTCTCTACGACTTCCGGTTCTTAAGTTTTGTATTGCATCATATATTTGATGATTAATTGTGACCTTGGTGAACTTTGAAATTGTCCCAATTCTTTTTCTATAATGTTGTCCTTCAACTGTAGATCATTTATCATTTAACAGATTTGAGATATCTATTGTCGTTTAAGAGATAATGCAGTTTAAAGTTTTGCGAGCGGAGGCATGTATTTCTGAATCAACAAGAGCTTACCACTTAAAATGTTTTAGAAATTGAAGAGGCTAATATAGTTATATGTTTGCCCAAATACCAAAAACATTCCATGGAAAATAACGCCAAACATTCAATTTGAAATTTTCAAGTTTTGCATTGACTTTGTAAGTTTCATAACTTCTATTTATATAGTTGATATTGCATCATTATTTGCACTTTGTCAAATGGGATCATCTGATATATCAAATTGAAGGTCTTAATAAAGTCTACTTAAAAATGAAAATTTTAAACCCCCTTTTCATCCCAGGGGGGCGGGTGGGGTCATTTAGTGCAAACATTCAAATTTCTCAGATGGTAAGGTTGTCGCATATCAAATGAAAGAACATAAAGCGTACATTTCAAATTTCAAATTGACGTCTCCCAAAAATGGGTTGGATGGGGTTATTGAGTGCAAAAAATAAATTTTCTTTTAAGATAGGGTTGTTGTATATCAAATGAAAGGTCATGATGTGCACATTTGAAATATCAAATTCCCGTCCTCCAAAAATTAGTTGGATAAGGTTATTAAGTGCAAAAATCAAACTTTCTAGAACATGGCGTTGTCGCATATCAAATGAAAGCTCATCTACTCTATGTTACATATATCATACTTCCGATCTCAAAAATGTAGGCAGATGATGTCATTATATGCTTGTCGTATATCAAACGAAAGGTCGTACAAAGTACATTACGAAAACATCACTTTTACAGGAAAGACCTTTCAATTGTTTTACAAACAATTGAGATACTAGTTTTACTTTTTATTAATTTTAAAAACTAGAAAATAACTTTTGATGTGTTGCAAGAAATTGATTTAATTTTTTTGTTCATATTTGAAAAAAAATTGTAATCGACATTTTGTTTCATGTCCCTATGAGGACAATTCATTTTCTGTTTATAGATTAAATTTTAAAACTGACATGATTTCTGTTATCTAAATTTTAAAAAAACAGGTTTTACAGGAAGTTATTATTTCCTCGACCCGAATTTCAAATCTATTTTAGACAAAAAGTGACTATATTTATCTTTAAAGCTCAAACAGGGTTGATATTTTAATCAATAGGAAGTATGAAATATTTAGTCAATGCGTTACATTCTTTTATCAATTCAGTGTGTCATAAAGCACTAAAACAAGCTTTATAATGTTTACAGTCCTACTTTACAGTGTACATAGTACTTGTGATCTAAATTAAGATCAAATATAAATTTCATACTGAATAAGGACGTAAAGTAGACATGTTGAATTATATCACCTGATAAAAAAAAATCGCTATCTTTCTTAAAATAGTATGATTTTGTAAATCTAAATTAAACATTAAAAGTGTAAAATTAAATGAAATTTAGTTTATTTAATCACCATGTCCATACGTGAAGTAAAATTAATATCAGACGACTTTAGTTACTTTTAATTTTCTCTACAGAAAGTTGTTGGGCTTTGTTGTATTGAAAGTTATTAATTATATGATACTCAAGCAAACTAGCAAATGATTGATTTCTTCTTTAGTCTTGTTAAAATTGTTTATCTTTCATATATAATATGGATTCTATATATCATGAATATGGGATTTTCGTTTATAATATAAACTTCATCATATACATGATATATATTTATTTATTTCAATAATTTAGATTATTTTAAAATCTGTATCGGCTGTCAACATGTAATGTGTGAAGCGAACATGATCCTAATGTGCAATATAACTCAAAGTTACAGAAGGGTAGTCATTAACACAGTGGTCATTAGGGACCTCCATTTTACCCTTACATTTTAATGAAAAAAAATCTCATTTAAACAAGCTTTAATAAATTAACGAATTAGTGAAATGTGTGCTCATTTCTGGTGACTAGTCACGAAAAGATCAAACGGTTAAAACTGTTACAGATCACATAAATTCGAAGATTTGATTAAAAACTGCAAGCTTTCGATAGAGTTTTTCAACAGACCACTAAATTTTTTATAGTAGTCTAGCTTAGGTAAAAACAAAATTTCTGTTGATGCATCTGGATGGTCGAGTTCATTTCAAATGTAAGATAAATAAATTAGAATTCTTAAAAATTTTAAATTGCTGTTGATTTCAGTAGAATATAGGGTCACAATGATCTTCAAACCCGAGTTAAAGGAAAACACAGAAAATAGTATAATGTTTGCAACAGATTTGTTTGATCGCATAGACATTGATTAATTCATCTTAAAGTATGAACTTGTAAATATTACAAAGTGTGAAATACAACAATTCTCCTCTCTAGAGAGTTATATTTTAAAATTTGAAATTCAAGACTTTGAACTAACCTATCGAGAGTGGAGAAACGTCGTATTCACGGTATTGCACGAGAAACAGTGCTTTATTTTCGTGTTTTTTTTAAAGATTTTTAGACGATATCTTGAACAAGAAATCGTGGTATCTTTTAAAATTATCTGCCAAAACATTGTGTTTTCCTTATGTGTAATCATCAGGCATCATGTTCGCACTTTTCGTTATATAAAAATGACGAAACCAGAAAATGCAAGAAAATGTAACGTCATCATTAGTATTAGACATTGAAAACTTACATCAAGTGAAGCCTACTCTTGATAAAGATATTAACCTTTCTGGGAAATTATAAAGCAGCTCGTATTCTTTATCGTGATTACTGAGTAGATAACATGATTTTGTACTTGTAAAAAGGAAATATTAAAAGAACTTGAAATTTTGAAGGTGAACTTAAGTGTAGGAAAGTGCAATTAATACAAGAGGGGTTTTAACGAGATTTTGCTACCCACGAGGGTATCGCAAGGTTGATAACTTTGTTAAAGCGATGTTTCAAATTGTCCTTTTAATAGATGCACTGAGTAGACTTACTTGAATTATTAGTTACAATAGTGCACGATGATTGAGCTTATTTAAGCTACATCACACTAAAATTGACAAAAATGGAATGTTAGATATTGTTATCCCCAGTAAGTTAAATGTATACTGGTATTAAACTGTTGAAATTAAGTGTGAAACAAAACACTTACAGTTAGAAGAATCAATTGAAATATAAGGTTCTATTTATAGATACGAATATACGATAAGATTGCCAATGAGATAGCTATCCAATAAAGTTCAAATGACTAGCATGTAAGCAACAATAGGTCGCTGTACACATTGGATTAATCTTTGAGTATATGTATCGAAACAAGCATGCAATGATTGATATTAATATCGAGAAATTGAATGATTCAGAATGAAAGCTATAGCTCAGGGTAAAATATTTGTCATAAAGGGCCAACCCGTGGTAAAATCACGATATATTCAAGCCCCCATGAATTATTTCTTTATAATTAGGTAACCACTTTATTCCGTCCTCCCACGCGTCCGCCCAACCCCTCGGACCATCATATTATTAGCCAGTTTTGGACTTTGTCCAACCTGGCCAAAAACTGTATTGTTTACGTTTCATTTATATTCATTTTGACGGTAAATACTTTTTTTGACAATGGTTATATAATTTATCAATTAAACATATGGTTGATAAACAATTTATATAAACTCAGCATGTTGATAATCAAAATAAGTTTAACAGACTTACCTACTCTCTATTAATATAAACTCAGTGCAAAATAAAATACAGACAATATAGCAACGACTTTAAATTTATAACTTAAGTTATTGATTTCAGTTTTACCAAGCTCTTACTGTCCCAATTGATTATAAAGTAAGTTTGCTTAAATAAAAAATAAAACGCTTTGTCATTTTCATAACGCTATAATATTTCGTTTAAAATTTTTAAATAAAACCTTATGGATGGTACTTCTAAATTGATTTGAAATGTGTGAGTATATTGTTATTTGCTTGGTATATCCCTGTAGACACACCATATCGCTCTTTTTGGAGATTCTGCAGTTTCCTCAGTTTTTATTTTTTATCATTATATTTATATTTTTAACGGATTAATCAAATTTGACCCCACCGATAAACAACTTTTGACTTAAATATATCACACTTTATATTATTACCACCCGTATGCAGTATCGATATAGATATTGCATATTGCAATGTTTTCTTAATCAATATTAGCTATTTAAGGCGTTAACACAATTTTCCTTCTTGAACATACATATAGTGAGAAAATTCACCGTAAGGTACACAATAAAATAGTACAAACGGATTATAAGTCAAGTATAATTACTACATAACACATAACTCAACTGTCGATAATTATTTATAAAATACAGCAACTCAAAGAAAATGTTTTATTAGGATGACAGTTCTTTGCCTATTTAGATTTGATAAACGAATGTTAAGATTCGTTAACTTGAATATTCTATTGCCTCTGTCATTAGTCTCAAGACGAGCAGGATCTATTTAATCCCTATGAGTTTACTCTACATGATTTCGATTATAAGGGAATGACCATTGGATTACATTTTTTTTCCTAAAACATTATTCTGATCCCCATTTTGGTCAAGCAGATGACCCAAAAAATTGTTCTGAATCCAGAATTCTCCAAATGGCCTTACCCATTAGTGTTAAATATTGAAATAAATCATTTGAATTATTGTGTCGAAAAACTAAATAGTTATTTTTCTTCTGATTCAGTAAAATAAATTATCCCTTCCCCTTTGAAGTTAAATTGTTGCTCCCTTACGAGTTGTTCACTGTTTAACTTATATATACGTTGCCGTCCGCTGTATATAAATAAACTCATCTCAGATCCGTGCACCTAGGACTTTTGTATTTTTTCTACTTTTTTTGGTCTTTTATTAATAGTTCTGCCTGTTAATCTACAATGGATGACTTTTGCTTGATCGTCTTTTTAGTATATTCCTGCCATTGTGTGTTTCACCATGACATCAGAAAACTTTTAACTTTTGTAGCATGAAATGTTGTACAAGTTTATCCGATTATATTTAATACAAGTTATGTCTGAGTGTGATAAACATTTCTGTAATGTAGTGTCACTATTGCAAACATCTCATTTTTTTTTATGAATTACTCACTTTTTGCACCTGAGATAAATATTTAGCCTACAGATGTTAGATTAGATATGAGGACAGTTGTATATATGTGTTTTTTTCACTTTCTGTTTTAAACATCATCAGCTCTATAAATTTAGAAAGAAAGGTGTTTTTTTTTGGCAATCATGTATTACAGTAAAGCTACGTAGTACTAAAATGTTTGTGATAATGTTTTCAAATTAAAGTTGTCAATGAGAAAGCAACTCACCTGAGAAGTAGAAAGTGCACCCTTCTCTACTTTGTAGGCTCTGTTGTTATTCCGGAATGTTATACTGAAAAGTAAATTAACGTATTTAATACAGCTATAACATAAATTGCAGCAATGCAAGAGATCGTAGGCGTTTTTTCCAATGGGATTAATTTCGAACTGGCCAACTATTTCATGAATGGATCATCAGCTTGTTAAAACCAGCGTTAATATACTGTTCATTATGATTCCAGTTACTTTTTATATAATTCTAGAAATCCAGTAGAGATTGATTATATCTATTAATGTATTTAGTCAAGTGAACCACATCACAAAACGGATAGTCCTTTATTTAAAGTAAGTAGTGAGACTTTAATAAAATATTGAATCTGAATCTGAATCTAGTTCGAAGATCGGAACCTAGTAGTACCAACAATAATGTAACACCGGATTAAAATCACACAGTGCTCACAGAAACACACCGTAATTAATCATTATTAACTGTTGCGATTAATTAAACAAACAGTAGGACATACAACAAAAATTCATTGAAATAATAAATTCATTTTAATTGCAAGTATGCACAATATTAATGAAAAAAGGAAAGAAATATTTGTAAATCCCTTTTAGAATCGATACTACATACGGTCATCAATAAAATACAATGAAAGAATAACGAAAATACCCTATGTTATGCTTCAATCACCTGAAAGAATTAAGTTTACAAAGACTTCTAAAGATAAGCCGTAAATATGGACAAACTTAAAGGACGAAACCATTAGAATTTCAGTAAAATGACATCGGACAGGCAGGCACATTGTGATAGGATTACAAAAAGTTATTTGCACTCAATATTCCAATTCTTAAAATCGATAGAATAAAAAACTAATACCTTTTAGAATACGTAATACAAATAGATTTAAAAAAACGTGCTTAATACAAAAATAAGGAGATGTGGTATGATTGACAAGAGGCAACTATCCATCGAAGATTTAAAGAAGGAGGATGATAACAATTTTAGGTCATCGATTGGCCTTTAACAATGAACAAAGTTCCTATACTACTAAGAGTTATATAAAAGGCTTCAGAATACAAAAAAGGTAAATCAATTTAAAATATACTAACGACCCGATTTAAGATAACGACATTAAACAAAAACAATAATGACGAACAGAAAACAACAAAATTCAATAGACGACAGACTGCTGTCCTGTAACAGGCAAATAATGTAGCACGAAATTAAACATGTTTGAGAGCTCGCCTACCCCTTTACAACAAACCCTCCAACTATATCAATGTGTAAAAACGGAACATAAGTACAAACAGTAAAAGGCAAATGAGAATGACTTGAAACACAGTTCGTTTCTAAGCTTAAAACAGCTTACACCAATCGTAACAATCTAAAAATAAAACTCATCATAGATACCAGGATTGAAATTTTGTATTTGCACCACACGCGCGTTTCTTTCACAAAAGACTCGTCAGTGACGCTCGAATAAAAAAAAGTTAAAAAGGCCAAATAAAGTACAAAGTTGAAGTGTATTGAGGACCAACTGTTCCTAAAAGTTTTGCCACTTAAGAATCTAGTAGTAACTGAAAGATAGTTCATAGTAAAATTTCAACTAATAAATATAGAAAATACCAAACGACCAATCAAAAATCATTAGTGGAAGAAAAACAGACAAACACCTGGCCAAAAATGAAAACTACGCAAAACACAGCCCTGAAAACTAGTTACAAGATTTGCAACAAAAACGTTCAACCAAAAACCGAGGATGCTAGCGCATTTTCTACATGTATATTACACCTTTTATATCGGAAGAATGGATGATAAAGTCTTATAGTTATGAACTTCTACATGTAAGTCATATTGTTTCTTGTGAGAGTTGTCTCATTGGCAATCATCTTTCTATTTTTATATAGTAGGTACAAATACATCGAAAAACAACTAATACTGAATAATACTGTAACAAATAATGGTTGAAGTTTATATAACCTATGTCAAAATACTTCATACAACTTTAAATCAGCCGCTGTACTCTTCTCATTTATGGTCGGCTTTGTTTAAATGTAGATTTTTTTAGTTTTTTCGTTAAGTTTATTCGAACTAAATTACTATATTCTTTGACAATATAAATATTGACATCAAATACAAACTCCCTATCTTGATTTCATCTTCATCTTTTATTATGAGTTAATAACTAGTTAGTTTTCGTTTTTTTTTAGGGGGGACTTATTTGAATTATTATGATCACGCCAGAAAAAGTACAATTATATCAATGTACCAAAGCCGATCAAATTTTAATCAACTAACTGAATGTTTATGTTTTAATCACAATTGTGTTCGCTTATTGTCAGTTCTTCATTGGTCAAACTTAAGATATGACATCAACTTATTCTGCCTTGTTACATGCAATACGACGTTTCACACTATGGCAACATATTCTTGTTGGTGTTTCCAAACGACTCAAAAGTTTTACACTTCATCTTGTAAGAGAATAATTATAGAAATATGTTGCACTAGTGTTTCTCTTATGATGCGATAGTTTCTCAACTCTTGAAGTTAAAAAGTTAAATGCTTACATCGCTCGGCCAGCATCGTGTTTAAAAGAAAGAAAAAACTATCTCGAGTGTAAAAACATCGTTTTTCAATCAATTGATGTACATGTAGTGGTAGAATCTATAATACTAGATAGAGTTCTTGAAAACAAACAATTTCTCCTCATTACATCAGCGTTTGTTGAATGCATCGTTTCATTTGTTAACTAGTTTATCAGTTATAAACAGATATTATTTCCTATTTCGTGATCCAGTCCGCTGTTAGCCATTTGACGGAAATGACTTACTGGGAGAAACATTAACGGAAGTTTTATTCTAAAACAAATGATTTCTGAAATCGAGTTTAATGACAATGAGTCAAAAACAAAAAAATCAAACCATGTATAAATAATACAATTAAACACAAGATGATTTATTATATTGTCGGAAATATAATGCTAGTCTTCCTCTAGTGCGTTAATTATGCTTGTCTGAGTTTAGTGTGCAATAGACTCTCCCCTTTGTGACTAAAACAAAAGGGTATTAACACTTGTGAAACTGTTAGATACTGAAGTACATATAACACACAGCCATGTTATAAAATTTATATTGAAGGAGTTAACTTAGGAAATCGTCATAGAATAGGGTTTGCAACATTAGCAGTGACCACTGAGTTACAAACCGTTACACGATATCTTCGTTGTGTCACGTTTCACCTGTACTGATATAATGAATTTTTTTAAATGTCTAGTCCCCTTTATCCCCCCTAGCAAACAATAATGTAGAAAAAAAAATGAAATTGTCACAATTATCATAATTAAACACTATTATATATGCTTATAATCATGATTATGATTATCATGATTAATATTATTATTATTATTTACATCCCGATTTTATGAACTTTCTTTCATTTTCGACTTCAATATCAATTTATCAACCGAGAAAGATTTAGTAAATGAAATATCTAAATTGGTTTATTAGTGGCATGTACAATGATTAGGTATCTCATAAGTAGTCCGATTTAGTTAACAAAAGTATGCTTAAGGTACAATAAACACCACTCGAAACTGGTGAAAATTGATTTGTTAGTCAAGCTTTCCTATGAGAAAATGCAATATGGTTTCTGACAATTTATTACAAGAAAACCTTATAAGTTTTTCATCACTGCAGTAATTTGTATGTTTACTACCGTATTTATTTTCTGTCGTGTCTGGTCTAGTGTTGTATTTTCTCTTCGATCACACTTCATTTCCGGTCTGCTAACATTTTTGATTTTGTTTAGGAAAATGATAAATCCATTTGTTTTCTTGCAATTCAGTTTAAAGAGGCATGGTAGCTCACCATTTACCTGGAATGATATTTTATTCTTTTTTTTTTTTTTACATTTTTCAAAATATAAACATTTCCAAAAGAATTTTCATAGTTAATTGGCTACTCCTACTTTTATGCACCATCACATCTGAAACAACGGCGAACCTAGGTTTTGAATTAACCGATGAAGCACATGCTTAGATTGACTCTTAGGGTTAGAGCGTTAAAATACATCCAGAAAGTGCTTCGAGCGCATCAACATTTACACAATCTTATTGCCAATAGTGGTGAGTCAGGAAAATCTGATGATAACTTTTCGACCAGAATTTAAGCTATGCAACATACTACCTACGGACCCCCCCCCCCCTTTTCCCCCAACCCAACCCAAAGAGTTGTTGCAATTAGGATGTGGCTGTGTATCTATACATCCGGCACAACAAAATGGACGCCCACATTTGTAAGAGTTTTTCTACCGATCAGAAATAAGCCAAAAGTGACCATACTTTTATTCTCTAAGGGTACGGTATTGTGTGATCGAGGAAAAATCTTAACACAAGTGAAAATAACCAACTCTAAATTTATCGTAAAGTTTTATGAAACTGAAACATTTATTACATTAATGTTATGGAATTTTTTTTCACATATGATTTAAATAAATAAAAATTTGAAATTTAGTAGATGCAATCTTATTTTTTTCCTTTGAATGAATTCTTTCAAAAG
This sequence comes from Mytilus edulis, assembly GCA_019925275.1. Lineage (NCBI taxonomy): Eukaryota > Metazoa > Mollusca > Bivalvia > Mytilida > Mytilidae > Mytilus > Mytilus edulis. The sequence goes on from CM034353.1 coordinate 20,516,198, forward strand.
AAGGCTTATTATCACATAAGTTTTTTATTCTTTAAAGTGCAGAAACAAACTGCCTCGCACATTGAAATTGTGAGTCTTAACATATCTCGGCAATAAGATTTATTCGTAAAGAACGTGCAGAAATAGACAATCCAACATAGTAACAATGAGACTGTGTTGATAAAGTACAGGAAGCAGGTTTATTTATAAAGAGAATGTTTGCCCAAAGACAGAATGTCTAACGCATCTAAATTCAGACATTTTGTCAGTAGTGCTTCGTTTGATGAAACAAGAACAATGACAGTCCGATATTTCATTTAACTAATACTGTTTTTTGTAGTTGCTATTATATGTTTCTTTCATATAAAATCTTGTGAAAAAAACTTCCAGTACGACTATAAAAATGCTTCTCGTTTGACAAATTGCCTGGTTGAACATTTTGTTAATTTATACCGTCTCTCAAAGTCAGTGAAACTTTTATTATTCCGGATGAATAATTAACAAAGATGACCATCTCAAATTAATCTCCGAACGTTAAACTGGAACTGTAATCTTATACAGTATGCGTAGATTAAGCTTGATAAAGATCACTGCCACAAGAAATTGTTCAATAAAACGGACAACAATGTAAGATTTTCGACGAAGTGCCAAATTTAGGGCATACGATACAGTTACAGGGGAGGTAATGACGTTGCTAACGTAAAATGTTATTTTCGCGACGTCAAACTGTGACTTATCGGGAAAAGATACACTTTTCGACTGGTTTTTATCATTCAAACTGATTTAATTTGAAAACGAGTGCATGGACCACTATTTTTTAAAACGACAATTTGTTTCATTTTGCAGGGAGATTATGTGGACCAAATTTAATAAAACCGTAAATAGTGCAATTTTTTTTAATTTAGTTTAAACAATATTTTATTAAAAAAAGTGCATGAAATATAATTATACAATATAAATACAGGGATTCGGAAACAAGAAAAACTTATATAAATCCGTCTCCCTTTAAAAAAAATTTACAAAATTAGGAACATAGTATATAAGAAACTCGTATAATCTAATTTTCAATTCACATTTAACATGTTTATTCTGTGGTTCGCCCGTTACTCAGAAGTCAGTTTGATCGAAAAATGTGATCAACTCGTTTTATTATAATTATGGTTCATGTATCTGAGAAATATGTAAATGTTCCGAAAAAGGTAACATTAAATCAAAGTTTCAACATCTATTAGACAGCGACATAAAGATAATTGTTATGGACCAAATCTCCCTGTTTCTAAAATAAATCTTTGTACAACTTTAAAAATATTTTCGTTTTCCTCATCACTGATGAGTTCTCTACCTGATACTAATGTTTGTACATTATATATTGGTAGTGTAGAAATTGTTTGTGTCCTGATGAGTCTATAATTATGACATTCTAGCAAATAGTGTTTGCTGCTCTCAACTTGCCCACATTTACAGAGGCTGGAAAGAACAATATTTTTCTGGAAAAGGTGTTCATTTAAGCCACTGCAGTTCAACCGGAGTCTGGCGTGAAGTATTTGGCCTTTTCTACAACCAGTATTATAATATGAAGGGACTTTCTTAGTATCTCGATTTATGTAATTTTTAAGTGTAAATCATCTAACATCTTGTGGAAGCCTGTTCCATTCACGAATAACAGATGGTAAGAAAGAATTTTGATAAAAGGTAGTTCTACAGTTCATATTTTGGACATTAAATGCACTTCTAGTATTATAGTTATAGACTTGATATAGTTGGTGAGGTACGAGACTACAAAGATAATTAGGAGCTTGATCATGAAACATTTCGTGAAATTAAATAATTTTATGTCTGGATCTTCTTTCACTCAGAGATACCCAACCAGTATCATTATAAAAATTAGATTTAGAGCAAAGCTTAGTTGCACCCGTGACTATACGAGCCGCTTCTATTTGAATGCTCTCTAGTTTGTCCTTTAAATAAATTGGTATATTATCCCACAGTATCGGCATATTCAAGAATAGGCCTGATAAAACTGATATATATAACTTGTAGATTATTACGCGATAGCTTAAACTTTAAACTCATAAGATTTAAGCGAGGCGTAGCTTTATCAATAATATAGTTTACATGGCTTTCCCAACAACCGTTTTCTTGAAAAATTAACCCTAAATGTTTATGTTCATCAACCTCTTGTATCATTGTATCATTCATATATATTGGTGGATTATCGGGTTTTGCTCCTTTTCTTGATATGGTCATGGTTTCAGTTTTTCTTGGATTAAAATTTACAAGCCATTGTTGAGACCATTGGTGAATTTTTTCTATATCAGAATTCATTAATTCAGATGTCGCATACTCGTCCTCAACAACTATATATAATGACGTATCGTCAGCAAAAAGTATGATGTTGCATGATATGATACATACAATATCGTTTATGAATAATAAAAATAATACAGGGCCTAAAATTGAGCCCTGGGGGACACCTGCTTTAATGCTATACACATCAGAGGTCTGTCCTCCTATGACAACTCTTTGTCTTCTTTCAGATAAATAACTTTTAAAACATTTTAGTAAGTCCCCTCTTATTCCATATTTTTCTAGTTTATGAAGGAGGCCTTCATGCCAGACCCGGTCAAACGCTTTATTGATATCACAAAAACACAACTCTTATTTTCTTTCCAAAATCTAGGCCTTTAGCGATATCGTTTTTTAATTTAGATACATATACAGCAAAAAAATACGTTTTTTTCTCAATTCATGACCATTTGATAAATATGAGTCATTTCTGAATAAAAAATGCATAAATTTTTAGAATACTTATAAAATGCAGATATTACAAATTATTTAACAAAAAACAATTTGTGTGTATCTTTAAAAACAAAAAAGTTATGTCTTTCTTTCGAATGGGAAAATACGGCCACGAATCCGAATTTTGAGCAAATATTCAAAATTTCGACCTCATTTAACTCAAAAAGTAGCACATTAAGGTATACTTTTTATTACATATTTGATATAATCAGGTAAAAAAAAGCCTATATGCAAATGTTCATCAATTTGTAAATACGGTATCAAAGCTGTATCGTATGCCCTTATAATAGGTAGTTTAAATGATTGAAAAAATATTCTTTAAAATGCGCTTCTATGTATTTGAAAATTTGAAGCTGAAAAAGGATGAAATATCTACGAACTGTTGTATTGACAGTAACTTTATATTTCAAACCTGTAACGGTCTTAAATATATGTTAAGTTTAAAGCCTATGTACTTGACCATCACTGGTTAATGTACATAGACCTTATGACCTGAACATAGCAGATCTTAATAAAGCGGACACATGCAGTCACTCCACTATTGTGGCTTATTTTCTATACCGTCGAAGGAGATGGCTTTGGTCACATATTGTAAAATGTGAGATGGTGATGCTGCTATTGTATATTGGTCAAGCGGACGAAACAAACCATATCATAATAAGTCAGCTAACATAGATGCAATAATTAACATTGCCTTCAGTCATAGCGATGAACCAGGTGTATTTAACCTTTCCAATTTGTTTTGTTCATTTATTTGAAAAGAAATCTTCACTTTTGTATTTCTATATTAGTCTCCCAACTATATCATATCACTGTTTTAATTAAGGAGATGTGGTATGATTCCCAATGTGACAACTATATCATATAACTGTAATTATTAAGGAGATGTGATATGATTCCCAATGTGACAACTATTCATCGGAGTCCATATGATGTGGATGTAAACAATTTTCATCGATGAGCAAAACCCATACTGTATTGTAAGCTATAACAGGCCAATGCCTGACAAAACGTGAAATATTTCAAAAGAGAAAATCTTCGAACTGAGTAATGTTATAACAGTACAGTTTACATCATGGGTAATTTTATCAGAATTTTTATGTGGATAATTGTAAGCACTTGCATTTTTGTTGGTAATTATGGAACACGTTGATTCTAATACATATCCGAGGACACGTCAGTGACCTAGCATGAACAACTGAAGTAAACTATTGTAATGTTGATAAGATAGCAGGGGCGTCTTCATGATACTCTGTAGCTGATACATCAGGGCATATGCATGTTTAAATATTATTTGCCCAGAAAAATGAAATACTAGAAAACAAATGATGTAAATGATGTAAATTTGTTCTATAAATATAAGAAGAACTTTTTTTGTAAATTTAATGTCTAAACAAAATAACACAAATGCATCTGATTAATTGCAAAAGAAACATAATCTGTATGCTTCTATCGACAATAGTGATTCCAATCACATCACTTTGTTCGGTCGACAGACATACAAAACATAGGTGATACCCATGAAGTCTATTAAAACAAAAAGGTACAACAATACAAGTTTAACTTTAAGATAAACTTGTTTTAGAACTCAATGTTTAGTGAAACGTTAACGATACATTGTTGTCAGTACCAGATGAGCATTTCGACAACTACTGTCTGTCCAGTAATCTCAAGGCCAACGTATTTAAAAATCTAGATCCTATTACAAACGTTGAAGAGCATATAAACCAAAAGTAAAGGGAAAACCTGAACAAGGAAGCGAGTTATGCAAAAGATAAACGTCAGGTTTTTTTTTCACAGTTCTTAAATGATGACAATAGGTTTATTTTGTTAGATTATCCACCATTATCTACATAAAGAATTGCTGGTCCGGAATATGACAGTTTGTTTGATGTGTTTAATCTTTGATGTGTTGGCATTGATAAGGGACATTCCGTTTAGTATTTCCTAGTATTTTTTTTATCATTTTACTTTTATCGGACAGGAAAAGCACGGTCCAAAATATTGCAAAATAATAACCATTGCAAAATCATTGGACATTTTTATCTCAAGATTACTCTTTTGTGGAATTTTGTTTTCCCTTTTTTTAAAGTCGTTTCCTCATGGATATCGCATTTCATGAATTAGTCACGTACATGCATCAAAGCAGTTTGGCATATTTATTTCAGTAAATACTAGAATTCTTCATCTTCCTCTGCGTATACAGCAATTAATTCACAACATATAAACTGAATTTGCTTATAAACATCAACAAATGAAATGTTGCAGATTGTCTTGTTTGACAGAAGCATCTGTTGTAATAGATTCAAGCACGTATTTCAATGAAGTAGATTATTTTATCTGGTCTGATTTATTCTTTGATGATTTTAGATTTTAAATAGAGATTTTCGACCAATTTGAATCATTTATATATAAACTTATCAATTATTCGTCGGATTTTAATCTACAAATGTATAAAACACTTGACTCTTTACTCATTTCAGATCTTTCTCCGACAGTCGTTTTTCCCTATGACCTCAATACAAATGTTTCAAACAGGTACACTGAAAATGTCATGCTGAAAGGATATTTTTACTGTCAACTCTTTACTAAGTTACAGACATTGCCCAGTAATGGTACCATTGATACGACCATAATAGCTTATTAGTATTATAGATGTACAAGTTTTAATATTACTCAGTGCATCAATGGTTGTGATAACCAAATTATCAAAAAACTAATCACTTATATACATGTAAAGAACATGGTTGGGATATAATTTTTTTCTCTTAGTGGAAACTGAATGTAGTTTTTCTATGTTATGACTAATCCGTGAGATATATGCCATTTGTTATAGCTGTTAGTAAGAGTCTTTCAAATTTTAAACATACTTGATGTGTAAATCAAGTTACGAAGAATAATTAAACTTTTTTTCTGACAGCTGGAAGTAGATTAAAAATTATAACGATACTGTTAGATAACAATTTAGGTTGGCAATGCTTGCAATTACAAGAATAATTTTTTTAGAGTTTGATAAAAAGTAATTAGAAAAAGTCACAAATAAAATGCATAATTAAGAACAATTGTATAAATAGATTATTTGACTTACTTTGATATAATTTAGTTATTTTGTGTTATCCTACTACTATTTCTTCAATCTGGGATAATTAGCACAGAAGATATTTATATGTAGACTTCTCCAAGTTGAAATATCGAATAAATCATTGATGAGCAAACCCATTTGGTGTGTCAACAACAAGAATTGACTTCCACCACATGTCTGCACATTTTCAATGTTACAAATGTTTTTTGATTGTATTTACGTCCTAGACAGTGCTCCGTTAAACTTTATTGAATCTATCTGAAAATGTTGTATTTGTTTGAATTAACCATTATGACTTTATTGACGCGAGGTTTAAACGATTAAAATGCGTATTGAAGTTTTTTTTCATCTTCCATTCGCTCGATACCAACCATCACATACTTTTCTTTTATCTGCTTTTATATTACTGTGACTTGATTGTAATCTTTGTTGTCAAGGAAAACAATCATCTACCCGTTCTTGATCAGTTTTTTACATTAATAAATCGCCATCTGATAATTTTTTCTTCTAACTTTTTTTGCTAATCTATTTTCAAATATTTGCAAAACTATATCCATGCGAAATTCTCATCTTGTTAAGGCGAATGTTAGTAATCATAAAGTTAGTGACCTTACAATTACATAATTTTCAAGGCAAAAAATATGTGACAATAATTATAACAATAACCAGGGGTTCGGCGAGCAAAGCTAGAAACAAATGATAACACTCCAATGTATTCATCTTAATATACAAATTATTCGAAGAAACAGAAATTTCATAATGGCATTACATTGTAAAGGGTTTTAGAAAATGAAATTTGTCCAGTCGTTGAGAAATTGCAAATACAAATTATATAGCCACATAAAAAGCAATAACAAAGTCATTGATATGCACAAGAAAGCAATAAAAAAATGAATAATAAACAAAATAGAAGCGGCACAATGACATTATATGATTGAGATTTTGAGATTTTTTTTGTAAATTCAAATATTAAGACCAAACTGTAAAACCATTTAAAAATGGGTGAACTCAATAAATCGATATTGAGCACAAACAAACAAACAAGTCTATAGATATAGGAAGATGTGGAATGAGTGCCAATGAGACAACTCTCCATCCAAATAACAATTTATAAAAGTAAACAATTATGGGTCAATGTACGGCCTTTAACACGGAGCCATGGCTCACACCGAACAACAAGCTATAAAGGGCCCCAAAATTACTAGTGTAAAACCATTCAAACGGGAAAACCAACGGTCACGACTATATAAAAAACGAGAAACACGTATAAATTACAAAAACAAACGACAACTACTGTAAATCAGATTCCTGACTTAGGACAGGTGCAAACATTTGCAGCGGGATTAAACGTTTTAATGGTACCAAACATTCTCCCTTTTTCTGAAACAATAGTACACATGTATAACATCACAACATAGAAAAACACACGATAAAATGTCAATTGGAAGGCTTAAGTCAATAAAAAAAACGTAAATTAACACACTGAACGAATAAATTTGATCTATGATATGCTAGTATATCGGTTTTTTTGTTTTGTTTTGTTTTTTGTTTTTTGTTTTTTGTTTTTAATTTTGATTCATTTGTATATTTCGGAGTTGATCGTGGCGTCCATTTCGCTGAACTATTATACATTATTGTTTAGGGGCCACTTGAATCCCGCCTCCTTGAGGGTGATTTTCTCGCTGCATTGAAGGCCCATAAGTGGCATTGGGCTTTGTTCTATTCCTTGGTCAAGTTGTTTTCTCTTTTTGACTATTTATCAATCTATCTTAACATATAACAATAGACACAAAGTACCGAAATAAGATTACTCACAATTATTGAAAGTTTTTTAAAACCAATTACAACTCCTATATGAAATATGATTTTCCCATCCTTATGTATTGGTTATTACACATTCCACGGATTTAGTTAAAAGCGTCAAAAACAGTCCGAGCTTGTGTCAATATATAGATGAACAACATTTTCGAGTTATCACGATAACTTGTTATTCGACTGCGTACGGTACCGTATACATTTGCACTTAAGTATTTCATAAAACATAGTTTCATAACACAAATTAAGAGAAATTGTGTTGTAGTTTTCCTGATAATATTACGTATATGGAGTATACATCTTCATGGCGTCTGATAACCCTTTCCCATCAACATGATTAAAGTTTTAAAACAAAACATTGGGTATATTTTTGGAAAGTGGATGAACGTTTCCGATAAGGAAGTTGATGCCAACGAGATCACTATCACTGTTCAATGATGTATGCCGAATATCAACACTAAATGTAGTTAATTGTTCTAATACCTCTAATAAACATTTGATTAAGATAAGGAACAAGCTCTTATATATTTATTAAGATACATTTCTTGCATGTTTCATTAGTACAATACTTACGTGTGCCCTCCATGTGTGCAACAATAGCTATAATGAATTTATTGTTTGTGCACTTTCAGCCAATAACGTATTCCCGAAACAAACTTTTTTTCAACTCTCAATCTTGAAGCTTTAACCCTGATCACAGATTTCTCATTATTCCTTTATGACAAAAACTAATTTTAATAGAAAAAATCATATGAAGAGAGTTTTTTGTATTTCCCACATTATTAAACCAAACGTTGGGTTTTAACTATGTGAATATCAACTGACATTTCTTTATATGTCAATATTTGGATATTATCTACTCAAAATGACAAATTAACATTACCATTGTAAAATTTGTAATAATTGAACTATGACACAAAAATTATATTGACCTTATTTATATATAGAAAGTTTTATAAGACCCCTGTATAAGGCAGTATTGTTGTTATATAAATATTTTACCTTCAATAAGAACGATAAATGTTTGCCTTTGTTAGGGCTGTTTGCCTTTTCTGTTTATTCATTTTTTCAATTTAAACTGTTCAGTGCATATCTTTGTTGAAAAGTCTACTTTTACAAATAAAATAGAAGAAGGTTATCCATAAATCAATAATTTTAAGACTATTGTAAATCATATGAATGCGTGACACTGAAATGAATATTATTCACCATTTTTGTGGTTTCTCATTATATTCCCCATAGAACCTATCAAGGGCATAGATAGAAACATAAAGCTCCCAAAAATATTAATTTACTAGTTACTGTATATTAATTTTGCAGTAGATCACTACTTATTGGATTTCAAGTAAATAACTGAATAAAAAATATGTTTGATTTACGTCAGAGTAAGTGTAAATAAACAAAGAGATGTTCTGCATACGTCAATAAGTAGGCAAACCATCGAAGGAAAAGACCATAAGCCCTAGGGAGTAACATAGTACGGTCCTCACTATAAGAAAGAATAGTACATTTTCCAGGATGAAAAAGTGTGCGCACAAAATTAGTATCATAATAACGTAAAAAGTAATCAGATACTGACGAATTATAACTTGTAAACTCTATAACAATAAACGCAACATGCGAATAAATATATTCTATTTCAAATTTTCAACATTATTTTAAAAAACAGAAACACATCAACGCTAAAATTTGGCTCACTAGTTGTTCAGAACTTATAGCTCGATCATTTAAATGTCAAACTTTATGACATGTTAGACCGTAGGGTTGAGATGACGTCACTTCAAATATAAAAAAAGAAGACGTGGTATGATTGCCAATGAGACAACTTTCCACAAGAGACCAAATGAGACAGAAATTAACAACTATAGGTTGCCATACATGCCTTCGAAAACTAAAAAAGCACATACCGCATATTCATATATAAAAATCTCCGAGATGACAAATGTAAAACAATTCAAACGAGAAAACTGTCGGCCTTATTCAACGAAAAACAAACATGTAACACATCAACAAACGACAACCTCTGAATTACAGGCTCCTGACTTGGGACAAGCAAATTCGTGCAGAATGAGGCGGGTTAAACATGTTATCAGGATACCAACCCTCCTCCATAACTTGGGATAGTGGTGTAACAGTGCAACATAAGAACTAGTATACAATTTTCTGTTGTACGCACTAGTAACCTGTAACATAGCACGGACCTGTCTCGGCATAGACTCAATCAGTCGACCAATATGGTCTAGCGGAATTCTCCTTTAATCAGTACTACTAGTATTCCAATCGTAATACCTTTTTAAAGGGAGAGTAGTGGGGTAATATTTGCAAATTGTGTCAGTCAAAACATCCTTCAATATTTGAAATGTTTATTAATCATATTTGAATAAATTGAATGCATGTAAAAGATCATTTAAATCTGACAATAAATCAGAGGATGACTTGCTAAAATGATTACAATGTTCCGACTTTATCTTTTCACTAGTATTTGTAAAAGCAAACAAAATAGTAATAGATTAAAGATTTATACATTTCATATTTTAATACTATAGTAATCGTTTGATCTATTATATAACCATTTAACTATTTTAAACAGAGAGAATATCAAACTCAGCGTTAAATCAAATCTGTCAAAACATAGTTTAAATTACTGAAAGCCGTTACCGTATCAAACTACGACACCTAATGTACGAAAGTCCTTGAAGTAGGGACCGGTTGTTCGTTTGGTTCATGTTTGTCAATCCTTCTTATTTAAACATGTACAGTTTTGTTGATCTGTCTGTTCGTTCGTGTTATGTCTAAGTGCTTTGCTGGTGTCTAATTGTTTTCGACAAAAGTTTTTGTTTGCCCCTTGTTTTGCCTCTCTTTTCCAGTTTCGACTGTCAGGAAGTTCGACATATATAATCTACAAGTTTTACCAATCTCAACTGTCAGTTTCGTAAAATATTAGTTTCAATATTAGTTTTCATACTACCGACATCTGACTTCGGTTTATTTTATTTTTCGACAAGTTACCTTCGACATCCTCGTACTCGTTCAATTAAAAGAGCAGTCATAATAACTTAAATCAAACATTTAATCGGTGTAATTTGAGGGGAAATTTTACTATTTGCCGATGTGTTTGTCGTGTAAAGAAAATATGAAGCAGTATATTTCCCCCAAGAACTGTACAGATTAAAAGCTTGACTTTACTTCTTTACGTTGCTCTAATTTGATTTGGTACCAGTATGTCCTAGGTAACCAGTCTAAAAAATATAAACTTCCGAGTCAAAAGTCGGTAATATGAAAATAGTCTATTGTTTCAACGTCTTTAACACCTTATTTATCTGACCATGTAAAGATTACAATATTTCAAGTTAGGCCAAAATGAGAAGCGGAAGTGTTATAGAACAAGAAGCATGATTGTTAAAGTGCTATAGTTTACGCGCGTTTTAAACAAAGAGCCGGAAGATACCACAAGGAGCATAAAAAGTTCGAAGTTAAAGAGAAACTAACAAAATCATGGCAAATAAATAAATGATATACAACACAATGACATTAAACTGCATAAAAATCTGAAGACTAAAGCGACATCAACCCAACAAAAAATGGGGTGATCGTACGTGCTCCGAAAGGGTAAGCACATCTTTCTCTATATTTTACTTCTCGTAGCTCATGGTTAGTACAAAAAAGTAGTAAAGTTTAATCATTAATTGTGAGTAACTTTAAAAATACAATAGCGATATATGGGTTCTCTTTTTATCCTTCCAAGTAATTTATAGTTTCAGATAATCCGATGAACAGAAAACCCGTTACATATAATAGAATAGATGGTGTTTGGTCTGTACATTTTATACTTAACTAAAGTGTTCGATAATCACTATAACGAGATGGTATAAACTAAAAAATCTAATTTTCCCACACAACTTACAATGATTTCTGATAAATCTAATTGGTTTTTACAACAAGGAACAATACTATAGTCAGATTTTTATTGAAACTGAGTAAAGCAAGTTTTTTCTTCTTAAAAGCTGAAATAACAATGAAAACAATAAAGTTATCAATAAAATATCACGGGTCGTACTGACTGGCAACACTGCATTACAATGTTAAAAATCCTTTACATTTTAGGAGAGGCAACTTTGTGTTATGTGCTTTCATTCAGACAAAATATCTGTCAAATTGAGTTATTAATATTCTTGTTATAAAATAGTTTTAAATGCACCAAAGAATTGATTCCGACGTTGATTATTATTCCGGATTATTTATAGACCATGACATGAACGACTCGTAATATTTGCGTATAGAAAGCATTGCTTGACACATGCTACAACAGATTTTCAATTCAATTATCTTGACGATTTCTTATTTGAAATGATTGATGTTTTAATGTTCTGTTTTAATTTCATTTGCTTGATTTTTTATTAATCTTTCTACAAATCCAACTTATTTATTGTATTATTTCCTTAATTTGCTTGAACATGTCAATTTATTAAATAGTTTTTATTATAATGTATATTACGAGCTCTCAAACACCCTGAATTTAGATATGGGAAATACAAATAGACACTATCAAGATATCTTCTGCTATTATTATGAAACGTCCTTAATGACAAAAACTTTTAATAAATAACAAGATATCTCATGGAAAGGTCCTTAAGTCAGGGAAGAAATAACCATGACTATGTATAAAACTTTCTGATCAACGACTTCACGGAAACCAAACTTCAACATTCGGATGTTTACAAACAAAATAATAAAACGAAAAGGACAATAACAAACAAAATAAACAAAACGAAAAGGACAATTACAAGCAAAATAAACAAAAAGGAAAGGAAATGTACAAGAAAAAATCAAAAAAATCACGTATAAACGAACTAGGATATACTGCAAGCCAACTCCAGAATTCAAACTGAGAATTTAAACTATTGCCATTCCGTTCTACAATCTAATTTTCAAGGCAGTACTTTCGAGTAAATTAATGCCATGCAGCAACATCTTCAATAATATTATACGAACAGAAACGAACTTGTGCAATGGCTAAAATGAATTTTTCAGAGTATCAATGTAGTGAAACATATACGTCTAAGACTATTCAAACTGTAAATAAATAGTTCAGGTTAAGTGCCTGCACAGGAACAGTATACATTGTTGTTGGTTACTGTCTATAAATTTGTTATTCGATTATTGTTTTTAGCAAAAATCGTCGATTTTCTGTTTTGTCATGCAGAGGCTTTTTAACCAGTGGCTTTTTATAGATTATTTAAGAAATGGGTTCTTTATTGAGTGCCACTCGGTGATCTAAAGTTGTTCACATATATCCTCTTCCTAATGTCCCCTATACTTGTCTTGTTGTTATCATACTTCCTTACTGATAACAATTCGTCCTATTGTCCTCTATACTTGTCTCGTTGGTTATCATACTTCCTTACTGATAACAATTCGTCCTATTGTCCTCTATACTTGTCTCGTTGGTTATCATACTTCCTTACTGATAACAATTCGTCCTATTGTCTCTATACTTGTCTCGTTGGTTATCATACTTCCTTATGATAACAATGATACATTATAAATACATAATTGTTTTCAAAGTTACCAAACAGGAACAAAACGTCGAAAAGATATCACTATAATTGCGAAAAATAAGGTTATACGAGTTAACGATGTGTATTATATCTCTTTTAAAGTTTTCAAGTGATAATGGAATTTCATAACTCACTCCAAAAATACAAATATTGAACCATTACTCAAAACATTATTCTTTTTCACTTTATTATTAAAGTGTTACAATGTAGACATTTTTGAAGTTAATACATTCTACCGTAAATATTTAAAAAATCAAAAAATAATCTATTAAAATGCTGTATGTGTTAGTAAAAAATTCGATATTATTTATTTAACACTGCTCCTAATAAACATGGCTGAATATTTACATATGAATTAAAAAATATGAATCATTGATAATTCGAGAAATTTCGAAGAAACTTATTATTAAGGCCGTGTTCACATTGACCTAAATTTGGTGTTGTGTTAGTGTAACTCACACGTAAACTAAACACAATTGCGTTCCCATTGATAAAACTCAATGTTTACATGTAGTTTAAATCATGTTTTACCTACACACAGTCGATAGTCAATGCAGGCCTTGTGTAGGTTAAGTGTACACAAAACTAGGCATTTAGGACATTAGTTTTATCGTGTATATATTTAAGGAGGAAACTATTTTTGAGTAAAATTGATATTTTTGATAATTATAAGTTGTCTAAATTTTTACAGATTTTTTTTGTTAAAAAAAATTAACGTACTTTATTAATCCCTAATCAAGACTCAAAGCAGCATCATTGCCGAACCCATAAGGCAGCAACCAATTGATTTTCGGGGGAGGGGGGGACTATTATAGTTGAGTATAAAACATAAAGGCAAGGGGGGTGGGGGTGGTGAGCTATGGATTTTGTTTTGGAAACTAAAAAAGTTTCCAGTTTTTGGCCCTGAAAAAAAATTGTTTGTTTCACCCTCATCTGCCACTATATATAATGCTAAAATTGATTTCGACTTGTCACCAAAATTTGTCCTGAAAAAAATAATAGCTCACGCCCCCTCCCCCTCCACAAAAAATGAAGTAAATAATTGTTGCCTAATTCATTTGAAAAGGTCTTCCCGAATTGACTTGACGTACACAGAAATATTCGCCACTGGTCATTACTCAAAAAACGATTCACGAATAAATGCATGACTAAAACAAGTGTGAGGTAAATGATATGTTTGTCTAGTATCTCAGATTCATTAAATAACACGTAAAATAAATATAAAAAAAAAGCGCTACCCTATTCCTTTACCAAATACTCCTTGGAGAAGAAATACCATTTGAAACGAACAGAAAAGATACAAATGTAGTGATCCCTAATATCTCAATCCTTTTTTTTCGGCTGTAAGCACGCTGTTGCAGCTAACGTTTTCTAATGCGTTATCGAGACTTCTCTTGTATATTCAAACTAATGCAAATTATAAAAATGGCTTTCTTAAAGTAGCAACCACTTAACTTAAAAAAAGGGGGAGAGTTATTTTTTTTATCCGAGTCAGATTTTTTTTCGCGCGTACGTTTTTATTCCTTTTTTTTCGATGCTGGTTATCAAATACTTTTTTTTCAATATTTAACACTATAATGTATGGGGACACTCTTGATTCAGAACATTTTTTTTTTATCATCTGTATGACCATTTTTTTTTTTATCAAATTGGAGATAGGAATATTTCCATTCCCATCCTCCGCCCCCCTTTTGAAGTCAATTGGTTGTTCCCTTACCGCTAGAAAAAATTTCCAAAAATTTTGAATTGACAGTTCTACGTAATGAACATTTAAATGACATATCGTTTACAAGTGGGAACAAATCTTATGTACAGGTAGCTAAACAAGGTGTATAGATGTGAACAAATGTAATGTGAAACCAGTGTACACTACACTAAACTAATTGTAAACATGTTTACTCTACACGGCGTTTGGTGTGAACACGGCCTTAGTCAAACATAAATGGACAAAGTTGACATCAGCAGGATGTCCTATTCTTCTTGTTCCCTTTTAGTCATATAGGTCTAAACGGTGCTACGTATTTATACATCCTTGGTTTCGAAACGAATTTGTTTGATATTTCATGATGTAGTAAAGCACACAAAAGCTCTTCAGACACATAGTTTTTATCTTTTACACAGGATTAAAGAGATTTCAACTTATGACGAAATTTCTGCCGTATGAAAAACTCTTGTTCAATATTTAGATTACTGTAATCTAGAGGAGATTTCTCAATATATATTTACAAAAATAACCAATATGGATATTTTTCAACTTATTATTGCAAGTCAATGTCGATAAACTAGCTCCCTTTGAAATGAAAGAAACAAAAAACAAAAGCGTAATTCGCTGGTGTTGAAAGTCCTCAATTTCTTTGTTGTGTTATAAAAATACGTGATCGTGAATTGTCACTTTATTAATATAGTCAAATGTTGTCAACCCACAGCTGAGTACACTTTCACAGAACATTGAACTGAAATGAATATTCAGCAATTGTGCGAAGAATCTTAATTAGATAGGGAAGCTTATGCTCAAAGAATAATTACAGATACGGAAGATATAGCTAAAGAACAGCTAAGATTGGAAGCACAACAGAGAAACACAGCGAAAAACGCATTGCTCATAAATTTAATGGTCTTTTGAAGATGCAATCCGAATAGAAAGAGGCGATGCAAATTAACGATACACATGTGGGACCTATATATATCACAGCAACTCCACCAGTCTGAAGACAGAATTAACCACAAGATAGTGGCTAATGGTGAGCACTTGTGATAAATAACCAACAATAAAATTATATGCTGCATATATAACAATATTGTTGTACAGATATGATAGGATACATGTACATGTTGAACATTGCATAAAAAATATTTATTTTATACTTTTATCCCCCCCTCTTTTCTTTCCAAATTAATTTTGTACGCTGGGATAATCTTGACAATACCCTCCCTTACGGCATAGAATTTTACGTCCAAAACATGTTTGAAGCAGACGAACCAACTTCTTCCAATGTTAATGTTCCCATACCCAACTATATCAGTCCTATTCAGGACCGATAACTCTGTCGATAGATATTATAATAGGTATACAATATTGTTAAAACCAGATCAATCGTATCATGCGTCTCTGTTGGAATGTATATACTAACTCTTTTTTTTTTACACAATTAAAACTTTATATCGATTCATTGCCTAGATTAAGCTTTAAATATTGAATTAAAAAATAAATAACAATAAAATCATATTCAATGATCGAAATTTATTTAAATTAAAATTTGAATCAGAATATTTCTTTGAAATAATTATAGAATCATATAAATATTTGAATGCCTTTTAAGCAAAAAATATTTTTTTAAAGAAATTTTCCTAATATTAATATTCTCCTAAAGTTTATTATGAACTATACTTCTTCTGATTTGACACGGGAAGGAGAATATATTTATTAGTACATTTATGAAAACTTTTGTATATCACAAAATTTAAACTCTGGCAATACATGTATACACTCTGACAGGATGTTGAATGTCACCTGGTTGCGTTTGGTTTGCACGTCTACCTGACAATATATTATGATGTACCATTTAACCCAAGTTAGATTTCACCTGTTCGGTCAAGGAATGTAAAGGTATAGAATATTTATCTATTATAATTGGACATCGTTTTTTTTCTCTTAGGATGAAAATATTTATTTTTGTTCTAAAAGGAATGTTTAATATATTTCTAAAGAAAAAGAAAATATACAGAAAACTTAAAAAACATTTTTAAAGAAAGAAGACATTTTTTTTATTATAGATATTGTAAATTATTTTCTGGTAATAGCATCGACTGGATCTGTCAAAATAAATGTTCCTGTGTCACACTTAAAATATTTTTTTTTGTTAAGAAATTTTGAAATCAAATATATATCGAAATATCACTAAAGGAAAATAACAGAAACATCAGAGATACTTTATGAAAAAATAGTTATAATCTAGGAAAGTCTTACTATAGAAATTAATGATTTGATGCAACATTTCCATGTGATACACCAGCCGCCATTTTGAAAAATCTCGGAAAATTCTCTTTTTTAAATCAATGTTTGACCGAATTTATTCTGAAATTAAACTGTTTTAAGTAGTATTTTTCGCCAGCTATCTGTTTGAATATACTTGATCGATTTGCAAAGTTTGTGTTTTATTTACAGAATTTTTTTATTTGTTGTAGAAGTAGACATGGGTATCGGTAATTTAGCATTGAGTCAACGGAGAAATGACGAGAAAAAGTGCATGTTTTACAATGTCGATTTGACCGAATTTAATCAAAAATTAAACTGTTAGGACCAACATTGTTTGATAGAAATATGTTTGAATATCATGGATTGATTTGCAAAAGTAAGAAAACGGATCAGGTTTATGAGAAAATTTAACTTTATTGAAGCATATATGCACTTTATATGGGGAAATATAATACAAAATGGCGGCTTTTATACGTCACAAAAGTCACGTGATGTCTAACTTAGTTGGATATGTTATAGTCTTACAATGACCCGTCCTATACCCATACACAATGACACGAGAACTGGAACAGAGGCCTATCATCAGGTATTGTGTGGGAGCTAATAAAATGTATATATGTTTATATCTCTTCTAAGTTCTTTATGAGTGCTAATGGTTGTGTCAATTATCATGATATGATTTGATTTTGTCTCATTTCAGGATGGAAGAGAGGTTTTAATAAGTTCACACTAGGATGTTTTATCACTTAATCCGAAAAGCGAGTGGCATGCATTTTGAATAAACAGAATCAGTGGAGAAAAATGCAGGCCCTTCACAATATTTTATAGCTGTTGTGTCACCCAAGAATCAATAACGGTAGTGTCCGATGCATGAAATGATGTCCAAGGAAAAGGCACGTCATCATATGACGAAGATTACCTTGCCAGGGTTTTGGTCTGGTTCAACTGTCAGTTTGGATTGCAGTAAGCAAGAAGTACAGACATATGAACATCGACTGAAATGTTTCTTTGATGAAGAACATCTTCAACTATGGTACCAACAGGGTCTTTCCATCGTTTCAAGTATTGTATCAATTAAGGCCGATCTATAAGTTCAACAGCAATATGTCATAAACAGGAGGTCATATATAAAAGCGTTAGCAATGGGTTCAATTACCAGTCACACCAACTACTTGAGTGCTACGCCCAGAACAACAGTAATGATCGTCTGTCTTACATCATCGCTAACCCACTAAACCAGGTCAACAGCCTAGCAAATTGTTAGATCATGGCTAGTCTACTAGGATGAGTGGACCCAGCTAAACAATATTCCTTGATGTCACCTTACTTATGAGGGCAGTCTCATTATAGACACTGTACAATCCCCGACAGAGCCATTTGTTTTCGTGGATAGCCGTATCTATTTGGATTTTGTTTTGAAGTGGCTCCATTTCAAAATATTTCTCCATATGTGTTACCAAATATCTCCATTGGAGAACAACAACCCTTTCTATTTAGTGACAACAAACTACATTATCACTGAACTAGTATATATTTGTTTAGGGGCCAGCTGAAGGACGCCTCCGGGTGCGGGAATTTCTCGCTACATTGAAGACCTGTTGGTGACCTTCAACTGTTGTTTTTTCAATGGTCGGGTTGTTGTCTCTTTGGCACATTCCCCATTTCCATTCTCAATTTTACATTTAGTAAGATTTATTCGGTTGCTACTGATTTTTTAAGGTGACTTTCATAATTACCATCGTATCATATAGGTACGATGATATGTAACGTTTAAACTTCCTGCAATAAAATCAATTAAATATCGGGCCATTTCGAATATATGAAAAGCCACAGTACAGTGTATGGAAAGCCACAGTGAACCCCCTCTATTATTATTATTTTTCCTTTCCTGATTAAAAGCCGAAAATTATACAATTGATAATATTCGGCGGCGGGGGGCTGACTTTTAAAAACCGATGATTTTTTAATTGAAAATAATCGGCGGCCATTTGAATAAAAGCCGAAGATTTTATAATATAATAATCGGCGGTGAATTTTTAAAAGCCGAAGATTATGAAAAGCAGTAGATTTTGAAAAGCCGTGGATTTTGAAAAGCAGTAGATTTTGAAAAGCCGTGGATTTTGAAAAGTCTTAGATTTTGAAAAGCCGAAAATTTTGAAAAGCCAAAGATTTTAGAATTATAATAATCGGCTGGATTGTAAAAGCCGAAGATTTATTTGTATCCATGTATTTTTAAAAGAAAAATAATAATAATCGGGGTTCACTGTGGCTTTCCATACGAATATAAAGTAAACACATATATTTGGTCAAATCATTCACAATTATTGAACTGTAAATTTACTTCTCTCAAATACATATTTTCAACTTCAAGATATTAAAATAGTACATCACTTTCTCTTTAAAAGAATATAAGAATATATTAGAAGGATTTGACACTTACAATCATGTCAGAAGAAAAGCTGACAGCACCATTACGAAAAAATACGAACAGGCAAACAACAATCTACACAACACTACGTTAGATACTAACGTTAATCATGTAGAATCAGGTGCAGTTACTACACTGATAGTGGTACCCATCATTTTGCTGATGACGTCAATTCGGTGTAAATGTGTTGGGGATGTCACAATCATGGATAAAAAGGAAGGGATTGTTGTAACAACAAATGGAATAAATCCAACGTTGGTTGTGACACGGTAATAATTTTTTATCATCATGGTCCGTAATAAGAAAAACATCATAATGCATTCGTACAACTTTTTTTTTTTTTATAGATAACTGTCAACTACCAGGATACTATATAGTACCTTTCATTTAAGGATTATGTACTCTTGTATTGATTCAATGGTAACTATATGGAAATTGTATAGAAAATCCTCAGCCTTTTCCCTTGTACTCGCACATTTGGCAATTCGGTGCTTTATAGATGGAGGATTATTCATTCAATGGGAGCAGTGCTAGCAATGATTTCCTTAAATAAAGGCAACAGTAGTATACCGTTGTTCGAAATTCATAAATCGATTGAGAAAAGAAAACAAACAAATCCGGGTTACAAACTAAAACTGAGGGAAAAACATCAAATATAAGAGGAGATCTACGACACAACAGAAACACAACACTAAAATGTAACACACACAGAAACGAACTGTGTATAACAATGGCCATTTTCCTGACTTGGTACAGGACATTTCTAGAAAAAAATGTTGGGCTGAACCTGGTTTTGTGGCTAGCCAAACCTCCCGCTTTTATGGCAATGTTATATAACATAAAAATGACAATATTACATGACTGGACTACAATACAAATAAATTGGAGAACATATAGGACAGAGAAACACACGAATAATAGCTATCAAAAGGTACCAGGTTTATAATATAATACGCCAGATGCGCGTTTCGTCTACACAGGACTAACCAGTGACGCGCAGATAAAAAAAGTTCGAAAGCTAAAACAAGTACAAAGTTGAACAGCATTGAGGACCAAACGTTACAAAACGCTGTGCCTAATACGGCTAAGGTTTTATGCCTGAGATAAGAACATCCTTATTATTTAGAATAATTCATACATTTGCAAACGGGTAAATTTATAAAAAAATAATGACTATAATATAATAGATATACATGATAACACCGAAGTGGTGACTAACCACAGAATAAAAACGAATATATAATACAACCTAAACCAGCACATAAAAAGTCACAGCCGAGTTAGCCAAAGAGATCAACACACAAAGTGACGTCACATTTGAATTTCTAAAATTGCCCTAAAATAGGATAGAATTCCAGATTAGGTTTGTAATACTGATATAACATATTTTAATAACAATGAAAATTACAATACTAATTAATATAAAATTGTGGTAGTAATTAGATAATTAAACAAGATTATAAATTAAGATATTGGGCATAAGCATAAATAAGCATAACAGATTTATTAAAAGTCGGGTATACTTCAAACAATACAACATACAGTTTGTAGAGCTTTTGTCCGACATTACAAATATTTGGTTAAAAGAAATATATATATGGACCAACCCAAGTACACCTTCTAATGTGTGCTCGACTTTAGTCAATCAGCACGAGGTTTTTTGGAACTTTAAGGTCGTTCAAGACTTTTTGTAAACAATAAACGCTAGCAAATCATTGAGAAACAAGTGAGTAATCTATGTATAAAAGTCTACATTTCTACACAGATCTTGGTTTATATTTGCCACAAAGTCCCCCTTTTCTATTAAATATAATGAAACAATAAATAATAACGCTTTGCACGAAGTGGGCCATTCCAGTTAATTTCTGACAGGTGGGAATGAATGGGGAGATTTTTTATACGTATCAGAAAAAACATCATGAAAAACTACCTATCAGATGTAGAGTGTCTGTTCATATTGGGTGGATTGGCTTTCCTGGGAAAAAATAATCTATCAGAATTTTTTTACTGCAAGGATTGTACCCATCAGAATATCAAATATAATACCAGATAATGCATGATACGAAACTGTCCAAAGCACTCCTAAGATCTGACATAGGCATTTTTGTAACCCCTAAGATGTAATTATTTTTAATTATTTCCTGCTGCAAGACCCTCAGAAGTTTTTTGCGTATAATTATACACAAGTGTACGGGTCAGATGAAAAAACTCAAAATTTCACCCATAAGATGTATAAATTTTACACCCCTCAGAAAGGACCATCCATCCCCTTAAGCAGACATTAACTGAAATGGCCCAGTTCCCCTTGGTACGTCTTGGCGGACGAAAAGACATAAAAGTCAATTTATCAGTCCATAAGTCAAAACCAAAAACCCAATTGGACATTTTTTTTATATATATTTAGGTATCAAGTTAAATCTGGCACGATACCAACGATGCGATCACTAAGTCTGAGGAGAGACATCCTATTAGAAACCAAAAAATAATATTCAATAGTCCATAGGAAAATTCGAAAGATCCAAAAGATGGCAAGTTGGTTTTTTAATATATTAAGATATCACGTTAAACTGACATGATATCAACGATGCGATAAGTCGAAGTCTGAGAAGGAGAGACATCATGACAAATGGGGATAAGGACAATTTATCAGTCTACAAGACAATACCAATAAACCACCAGAATCGCAATACAAATCCGTGATCCACCTATTGTTTTAACCATTAAAATCGGAGATTTAATCAGATGACAAATAACTTTTCCTGATGACTTGGAAATAAGATGAGGGAAGCTACTTTTTTCATTTGCTCAACACAAAATGGATCAGACACAAGTAGAACATACTTATAAATAAAGGCAGCAGTAGTATACCGCTGTTCGAAATTCATAAATCGATGAGAAAAAACAAATTCGGGTTACAAACTAAAATTGAGGGAAACGTATGAAACATAAGAGAACTACGA
Organism: Mytilus edulis; assembly: GCA_019925275.1. NCBI lineage: Eukaryota > Metazoa > Mollusca > Bivalvia > Mytilida > Mytilidae > Mytilus > Mytilus edulis. Next base: position 20,538,795 of record CM034353.1, read on the forward strand.
CGCAACAGAAACACAACATTAAAATGTAACTAATAATAAAGTCTTATCCACAATACAATAAATATAACAATGCAAATTTAATGTGAGAATGCCTTGTACGATATAAACAAGATTGTGACTTCGCGATGTATGACACAAACTATGCTATCATCATGACTTTTTATATTGGTCATATGTTGTAGAGTTACTTGTCCACACGCTCAACATCAGTGTTATTACGGATCATTCGAGTTACAAATGTAAAAAATAACACATTGATTTTTAAGCATATTCTATTTCTACTATTGGTTAAGCACTTTTTGATATATACATTTGTATAGTTATCAATTCCAACACTTCGAACAAATACAATGAGGGCAAACTGGAAGACAAAACCCATATGGCCAATACCGTACGGGACTTCATTTCACTAGTAGTACATGACTTTTTATTAATATTTTACTACAAATAATATAGCGTACTCTACCAGGTATTTTTGGTACAAACTCATAATGAAATATAAAAGTAATCAAAATCATCTTTAAAAACCGATGTTATCATGAATGTACCGTGAGAAGTGATGAACATTGGCAACAACTGTAACATATACAATTGTAAAGTTAGTTAACGTTAGGATTTTTCAACAAGTTTTCTAGTACTCTGTAGAATCTCTGTACGGAATATTAATTCACAATTTTACCATAGTTTTTCCTTAAAAGATTGATCATTACAACACAAGTTTTGATGAATTTTTTTAATCTGTATATTAATATATTTTATCATTTAGTTTAAGTTATTGTTTCATTATGTTTTTAATATACCATACATGTTTAAGCCAATCCTACCTCGGCATTACAAATTATTAGTGGAATTTATATGACATTTTACGTACATAATTGTCTATCATCAGTCCACATGTCAGACAGAGTTTAGACATCATACTTCAAGCTTCCGTTCACATGATTCGAAAATAGTTACTTTTGTATTTTGTAATAAGACGGAATAATTATAACTGGAAATAATATGATATTGAAGAATCGATGTAACGTGTATTTTTCTTCCATTTCGCGACATTACTTATCAATCCATTCATTTTCTATATGTTCTGATGGTTAGATTATGTATGTGCTTCTATTACATCGAATGTCAGGTTAAGCATTGCAATAAAAGGTTTTTGATCCTAGGTACAGCATGGTCAACTATTTATACTGATACCACTTAAATTGTTTTTGCCTCTGTTGGTGCTTTGTACAATCAATTGTGCGTTACATTGCGGTACATCAAGTTCAAACCACATTTTAATAGCAAACATTTTCAATCATACAACTTCCATTATGAAAGATTCCCTCGGTTACATTGTTAAATTTAGCTGTTATAGTTTTTATCCTTTCATTACTGAGGTGGGTAAATGGTATAATGTTTTGAATATATCAAAATGTCTGTTTAATAAACGATCAAAAATGGTAATGCAAGGTTTTGTCCACTAAACCTCTTTTATGTATTATTGTTTTTCATTATTACTAATGTGCTTTGTCTATATGCCTTTTTGTTTTTCTTTGTTACATATTTCTTTGTTTAATTGTGATTGAGATTATAACACAATGTTGACTGCTGTGCCCCAATCTTAGACATTTTTTAATTCGTTTGATGTGTTTGGGACTTTGCGTTTTGAATTTTCCTCGGCGTTCGGTATTTTTGTGATTTTACTTTTTATGAGAATCATAACAGAGTGCTAATTTAACTTGATTTCAACTTACAAACATTCATTATATATTTATAGAATTTTGCTTTGTCGACATTATCTAGGTGAATTAAAATTGCATGTAATTTCAATAAAATTCAAAGTCACGTACATCCTTCATCGGTTTGTTAGATTACATTAAATGCGCCAATGATTTCTTAGAAATTCAGATTCATACCGGCTATTTTATTTGCAGTGCAAACATGTTATATAGTAACTGCATATACATACATGTAATTGTGATACTATTATACAAAGTAATTATATGTTATAAGATTGTTTGACTTTTGCTTAACAGCAGTGCTTGCAACAATAACGATCCGAAACTAGTTTTGATAGAACATTGTTCAATGCATTCATTCGAAGAAGAAATTCAATTTATGGAGGAATATCCAGAGTTCGAACAAGAACAACACGTGATTAGATTATGTTAACATGACGCAATATGCAATATTTGAACTTCGATTTGTTATAAATGTTTTACAATAAGAAAACAATTGTTACGATTAATATATTCATATTATCAAAAACATTATATATATATATATATATAAAGTTTCCTCTGAGTTCAGTATTTTTGTGATTTTTACTTTTTACATAGTTCAGTATTTTTGTGATATTTACTTTTTACATAGTTCAGTATTTTTTTGATTTTTACTTTTTCCATATATAGATATATATTTATTATATACTTAGTAGTAAATACAGATAAATTGTATGTGTTAAAACAATCAATGACAAGCGTGCTGTATCAGCCACCCGTGATGATATCGATATTAGCACGGTTGCAAAAGCTTTATCACACCTTTAAACTGTATGACGTCACATCATCGATTGCAGTCACTAATCTGTATGACGTCAGGTCAAACCTATAATCTGTATGACGTCATTTCAAACCTCCTTATCTGGATGACGTCATGTCACATAAAATACATCTACTTGAGGTATATGTATATAATAAAGTATATATGATATGGCTTTTTCAATATCACACACCGTATCAATCCTCAACCAATATAATCCCTCGAGCAGAGCTCTTGGGATTATATTGGTGTCTCGGGTTGATACGGATGCGATATTGAAAAAGCCATATGATATTCTCTATATATATGTAAAAAGTAAAAATCACAAAAATACTATATATATGTAGAAAGTAAAAATCACAAAAATACTGAACTCAGAGGAAATTTAAAAACGAAAGTCCCTAATCAAATGACAAAATCAAACGCCCAAACACATCAACCGAACGGATAACATATGCTCTTTTGTAAAAGCCAATGTTTACGTTTAGGTTTTATTAGATCTGGCAAAGAGGTCGACTGTTTTTTGTCAACTGATTTTTTTGGAAGGATTGATTTTTAAATTGATACCGTTTTCCTTCTTTATCTTTGATTTATAAATTCATACCGTTTTCCTTCTTTATCTTTGATTTATAAATTGATACCGTTTTCCTTCTTTATCTTTGATTTATAAATTGATACCGTTTTCCTTCTTTATCTTTGATTTATAAATTCATACCATTTTCCTCCTTTATCTTTGATTTATAAATTCATACCGTTTTCCTTCTTTATCTTTGATTTATAAATTCATACCGTTTTCCTTCTTTATCTTTGATTCATAATACTGAACTGGCATTGTTATTTAATCTTAAGCATTTTCAATTAGAGTTGGTTATAATATTTTAACACTAATTTTGCTAAAACTCTGAAATTACTGTTGGATGTTACTGAGCACGGGCCTTCATTTTTAACTTTCATTACAGAAAGGAAATGGAAATCGCTTATCAGAAGATATATAAACATCATTTTTTTACTTGAATAAGTAACAATCATATAAAATAATACATTCTATGTAATATTTATCGATATTTGCTCCTAGGGTAGGATGCATAGATTTACAGAATCATTGGAAATTATTTTCTAAAGTTTGCATTGTCACACATCCCTAAAAGGTATAGGAAATATTATTCAAGAAAGATATTATTCAGACGAAAAGCATCGAAACATGTTTTATGCACGTTTACTAAGAACAAAGTATGGAAAATTGCATTTTTCAATTTAATACGTTGTTATCATTTCAATTCTACTCAAAATAACTAGCAATTCATGTCAATATAAAAACGATCTGTCCGTTTTAAAAACAATGTCTGTGCGTTTGATTGCTTCAGAAGCTGGTTCGTCGACCTAATAATATCAAGTTAGGCACTTACATCAGTATTACAATGAGTGACACGTCTAACGGATACTGTTAACAGATCATCCAAACACGTGTTATTTATTTTCTGAGATATATTTTTTTTTTTATTGGAAATTCCTTTTTAAGTGATATGCCGTCTGTTTATTCGGTTAATTAGATCGAGAAATATGAGTGCATGTTTGTCTGCATGATAACAATGTAACAACTGTATAGAAGACATTTTTGTAGTCTGAGAGATTTTGAGAATAACATGGATATACGACAAATAAATTAAGGACACAATGAACTAATCTGGGTTTTTTCTTCTTCAGAACATTAAAATTGATAAGACTCAAAGTGCTCTTTAGATGAATAATTTTCCTTTTTTGCAGCAAATGTTCTCATGCCAACGAACAAAAACACTAGACACCTTATTAATATATATGAGCTACCTAAGCTGTATTTGGCAAAACCTTTCGGGATGGGTTCTAAATGCTCTTACTCTTCGTACTTTAATTGCTCATTTTATCTTGTTTGATTCAAGCATCAATGACAAGTCCTTTGTAGAAAAAAAGCGTGTTTTGCTTACACAGTTTTAATTCTGGTATCTATGGCGAGATTACTTTTAAGCAATCTTTCAGTAAGGTTACACATATACTCTTATTATGCATAATTAGTGTTGTTATCCAATAAAATGAAGGTAATGCGTCATTCAAAAAATGTTATAGCCGACAATCTCTTAACTAGTGTCACTCATTTTCAATGTCCCCTTATTAAGTTGGCCAAGGTATAAAAATAAGTATTAAAGTATAAACATATGTATTCTAAAAAGGTTAATTTATTGATTCCAATCTTTTGCTCATTTAATATATAGCTGACTTGTGCCAGTACATTTGTGATAAAGTAGGACGTCACCTAATTCAATTCCATTATCTGAAGCCTTTAATACTTGTAATTTAGATTTTCACCATACATCATTTCTACTTCAAAAGCTGAAATAATGTATTGAAATGAGCGGAATAATTATTTTTTGAGAAAAGATTTTCCATGTCTTTGCTTGATGTTGAATTGATGAGATAAATAGCGGATTGAGGTCTTAGTAATGACACAAGTATCCACTTTGTAGAGTTTGTTGTATTTTATATCAATTCTATTTAAATTTGTAAAAATAAAAACACGCATCGCATTTGAGGCACAATTTTGAAATTACAATAATTCTAGATTATTTATAATCATTTAAAGCTTTATAATGTAGTAGTGAAATTGACCTTTATTCGCACTTTGGTATATATAATTTAAAGGTCATTGCTTTATATTGACACCGTATGTCTATATAGGTTACGGAAATCAGCCTTACTAACCTTTTTAATGCTTTGGGAAGTTGGTCACAAACTGTGTACGACACGAAGAAATTTGGTCTTGATTAAATAATCTGGAAATAGGACATATGAGCAAATTCTACAAAATAGCACCAAACCTCAAGATGGAACAAACACACACCGTTGAACTTTAGGAAGATCCATTCTGGAAAATCTCCATACCATAAAACATAGAACCATATCATTCATATAAACCCCTTACAAATACCAAACTAAATCACCTCCAATTATTGTAAATAAAACTAGAGGTTTTAAAAACATGTAACGCTCACCTAGATCTATTTTAAATAACTAAAACCGCCACTTTTCAACAACATTGCTGACTAGATATCATTCAGTGAATTATTTTTTTAAACTTCGTAAAAATATTTTCCTGTCAAAAATGTCTTTCTATCTTCTATAAACGGTTGAACATAAAAGGGTAAAAATAGTCATTAGAGGGTTATAACTATTGTAAGAAATAAAGCCAATAACAACTTCTAAAAAAAAATTTGCTAGTATTCATGCAACAACTAGCTACCGTTCGGAATATACTGTCACATTTGAATCAAGCTACCGTTCGGAAAATACTGTCACATTTGAATCAAATAACACTCAAGCAGACGCAGATGTGTTATGATGCAAAATGTTATCAGTATTCACCAAAAACTACAACGATAAAGAATGTAAGTTGAAATAACTTTTTTGGATTAAACTACACCAGAACTGTCCAAACAATAACAGTTATGAAAGATAAATGTATATCCAACATCAACACGCGAACAACTATATGACCAGAAGGGACATAAAATAGCCCAATTCGTTCGAGGTTAACTTTGCCTTAGGGAGTTGGAACCGAAGTTTTCTTCATAATTTCTATATATTATATCTACGAAAAATTTAAGAAATCTTCAAGTCGTCGTATGACTTTCACCGAAAAGTAGAACACATGACGCATAGTAAGTATAAAATAACCCGTATACGAAATTTAAAGATGAAACATTTCAACTAAAACAATAAACAGCCTTTGTACATTTGAGATATATATAGATTAATCCTAACATGCAAATGGTATACAAAGTTGTCTTTATTTGATTTTTTTTAGTTCATTTATTCATAGGATGCATTAACTAAACGTGTCGTTTGATTCCTAATACACCAATTCCATGTTCTTGAATTTCACTGGATTAACTTTTCATTTAATTTTGTAACGGTAGACTGACTTAGGTGGCAAAACTGACATCACAAGAGAATCGGACAATACCAAAGGGATAATCAGATTGACGAGTTGAAAACTAACTGACTAATGTGTATTTGTAATCCATTCATTTTATGTGGTTGAGCTTTTGAATTTGCCATTTGTTGAAGGACTTTCTGTTAAGAACATTGAATTCCTCGGAGTTCGTTCTTTTTTTTTGGTTGTTATTTTACTTTTTATTTGTAGTGAAAACAATTTACTCTGGATTTTTTTTTTTATATTCTACAATTTATAGATCACAGTATAAATCCATTAATCACATTATAAAGAGTAAAAATGTTGGTATGTTAGCACACATATACTACAAATAATCACACATGCACCCATCAAATATTTTATCCCGGGATATTTGCATAGTATGTAAATACTATTTCAAACTTAACTTTATTCAGTTGTTTTACTGGTCGATGCCCACCAAAGCAATAAAGTCGAGAATGGTCAAGGGAATCACTGTTTTTACCCTTTAAATGCCTTGTTTATTATTACAAAATGTAGACATTTAACATTGGACTCCTTGCTCAATTTGTTCAACGAAATCTCAAACTGGAACCTTCTCCAAATAGCTTTTTAAATCATGCCCAAACGATAATCCTTTGTTTGTAGTCTCAACAACATATACATAACATACTCTTCATAGTAGATATAAGATGTGGTATGAATGCCAATGAGAAAAATCTCCATTCAAGTCACAATTTTTAAAATTAAACCATTATAGGTCAAAGAACGGTTTTCAGAACGGAGCCTTGACTTTAAAGGGCCCCAAAAAATGACCAGTGTAAAATCATTCAAACAGGAAAACCAACGGTGTTATCTATATATAAAAAACACGGTTTTTTCTGTAGTATTGCTGGACAATCCAGCAAGATTTTATAATTTTTCGGTTTAAGAGGTGTTCAAATAAACCGGTGTATCCCCATTCTCTAAAAAGAAAAGTACGGGAAAGGAGGGGGTACAGTTATCTACATTACAACTCTTCTATACTATAAACACTTAATTTGTGTCTTATACAAAAATTATAAACGATAGATTTAAAATCGTATGCTGTTAAACTTAACTTCCGGATGTGACTCTTTTGAGGCAAAGAAGTAAAAGCATTTTTGCTCTACATGTACACTTTTAGAATGAAGGGAAACTGTTGACTAAAGGTATATAAACCAGAAATTATCATAAGTTTTATTTCTTCAGTATTTTTTGTTTTGTTTTCCAATTATTTATCATAGAACGCCGACATATAAAGAGTTGAAAGAATAAATCAATGCAAAAGGTTCAATATTTTTTACTAGAAAGTTAACCAACAATTTTCTTTCTACCTTCTTTCGAAGAAGGTTTCCCTTTGACAGATTTATCTATTCCATCATCCTTTATCATAATTGTGATGCTGAAGGTTCTATAATAATTGGCAACTATGACATTACAGATCAATGTTTGTTTTATTTTCAAAATGTGAAAACGGTCTTTATACCCACCAATAAATGTCCCGAATTCTACTGTTAAAAAAAACCTGTACCATGTTCCTTACAACTGAATGTTTCTTTCTCTGTGTTTTTCTAATGAAACTTTGTAAACGGTAATCTCTGTAGATTACAATTAAAACAAAGAAATGGTAGTTTCGATTATAATATGCAAAATAATGTTTACTTACGTTTATAAATGAAGATATGTTTCCATAAATCCAGTTTGAAAACTTATATGTTTCAGTAAGTCATAACTTTACAAATTCAGCATTATAAAGATATGGAATATATGTTCGTCTTATTTTGTTACCAAAACTATTTATATAATGTTTTGTAATCTACGTAGATGTCAACACAGTTCTATATGCTGATTTCAGTAATTACATTTCTTATGAATGTTTATCATAAGGTTTGGAAATATGTACTGCAATTAATTCGTATTTTCTTATAATTTATAATCTTAAAACTATACATCTAAATAAATAAGAAATATCATGTTCCTCATACGGCCTTTCACCAAGGCTTCAAGAAAGAACTTTTTGAATACGATTTTCATTTATGAATGTTTGAACTTTTATTTTCAGTATAAAGTATTGGTTCGTACCATTTAAAACTTAAGCAACAACATTGAAAGAAGAGGGCCACTCACTTTATATCAATACTATATTAATAAACTATTAACTCTAAAAGCAGGCTTTGTATATTTAATATTTCATTTGAATATTTAAATGCTTAACTGATCAATAGGATGGAAACTGGTGTGTACAAATAATGATATTAATGAATGTTTAAATGATAATATCTAATTCAAATAAATTATAAAGACCCTATGAATACGTTTGTTTAATTGCATTATCGATTTTATCCATTTTACAAAGTAGTCTGGATTATTCATGGTTATTTTTCATTTATTCTTAATTCGCATGGATAAAACTGTTATTTGAGTTGATTTTTAATATGATATATATGTTTATTACGATATGGAAAACAAATTATTTTCACTAGTTTTCGTTGATATTTCACATTTTTCCTCATTGGCAATCATGTTAAATACAAATGCATATAAAAATACTTGGACAATTGCAACGAAACTTGGGCACACTCATCCTTGAGGTATCAGTGTTATAAATGTGTTCCATCCTATCAACCAGCATGTCTGACATAGCATAATATGTATCATGGGTGAAAAATGCAAGCTTTTATTTATTATATTGAAATCTGCTCCAGATTTAAAACATTGGTAGAAAAGTTCAAATTTTAAGATCTCCTGGTTTTTTTTACACCACATCGTCAGATAAAAACCCTTAACGGGGATATTGCCTTTATATGTTAAAAAGAAACTTTAATTGCAAACATTATAAGCAAGACAAAATAAAAAAATAAGTCAACTATACCAAAATCATTGGTCAACTCCTAATGTAAGTTATGGCCTCTATAACATGTCTTCATCAGTGTTCGTATTTCAATTTAGTCAAGCTGGTAACCATAAACCAAGAGGAATCACATTTTATAGAAAAGAAATATCAGCAGGACAAAATATTTACGATTTTTTGAAACTTTGCCAAACTTCTCATCAGGAGTTTTAGTCACTGTTTGACGATTTGTTTTTTAACTTTTGCCGTTTTTGCTTGTTATCTTTTAAAACTAGTATATAATAATAGATAACTTTAAAAAGCAAAGATAATTAACAGATGTACAAATTTGTCAAGATTACCAAACACTGGTTCTATCAGTACTCGCTCATAATTGAAATTTTAACAAAATTTAATATTTTGTATTTTTACTTGTTTCCTTGGAAACTAACTTGTCAAATGACGAAAATCGACAGTCGAACAAAAATTGGAGTTATTGCCCTCGATGATGATTTTTACATATTTGGTAGAGAGAAAAAAATCAGTGACCGGCATAAAATATCAAGAGTAAAAGGAGAGTTTTTTTTTTTTAAATACTGGCATATATCCACTATTGCTCCTTTGCCCGACTCCAGAGCTTATCTCTTTTATCTGTCTATTCGAAATAACATAACAAATGTGGTGCACACTTTCTTTAGTTTTCTATGTTGTGTCATGTGTACTATTGATTTTCTGTGTGTCTTTTTCATTTTTAGCCATGGCGTTGTCAGTTTGTTTTAGATTTATGAGTTTGACTGTCCCTTTGGTATCTTTCGTCCCTCTTTTAAAATAACTCACTACGCGTGTTATTTAGTGTGCACCACATCTTTTAGGTTATTTCTTCATAGACAGAAAAAATATTACAGTCATTCCTTAAATATCTTTCGAGGTGAAAAGTAAAATAACATAAATACCGAACTCCAAGGAAATTTCAAAACGGAAACACCTTTATCAAATGGCAAAATCAAAAGCTCATACAATCAAATAATGGACATCTGTCAAATTACTGATTTTGTAAAGTCAAATTCATTATGTTGAAATGGTGGATTGAACCTGGTTTGATAGGTAGCTAAACCTTTCACTTGTATTACAGTCGTTTTAAATTCAATTATATTGATAACAATATGTAAACAAAACAAACAGTTAACTAATTGTGATAAAACAGTCAAAATTGTCTTATAATCTTTATCGCTATAAAAAAGAATTATGTCAACAAATAAAGACAAAATGGCATATAGACACTCTATAGAAAACACATATAAGCAAAAATTAACAACAAGAATACCATAGCAGAATATCACAATGGCGGAATGTACAAATACCGAGCCACGCTAAACGGATATAACAATTAAAGGTTAAAAAATACAAAGATAAATAAATAGCACACTATAACACGTTATCGATAAAGACAACAGTAGTATACCGCTGTTCAAAAGGCATAAAGCGATTGGTAAACAACAAATCCGGGTTACATACTTAACCCAAGGAAAACAACGAAACAACAGAAACACTAAAGTGACACATGTTAAGATGATAAAAACGTGAATAACTAGAATCTAAACTTCAAGACCCTCATGTATTATTTGTGAAGTTGAATTTTTATCAACAAGGTTTTAATAAAAAGAAAAGAAATGTTATTTTACACAATCCTGGTTCATCAACTTTCTGCTCAGCACTTTATCGGATATGTTTCTTACGTCGTATCTACAATCCCCTTCCCTTTCATGAATGTGACCTACCGAATTAGACTATTTACCGGATTTGTAATCACATAAGCAACATCACGGGTGCCACATGTGGAGCAGGATCTGCTTACCCCTCCGGAGCACCTGAGATCACCCCTAGTTTTTGGTGGGGTTCGTGTTGTTTATTCTTTAGTTTTCTATGTTGTGTTATGTGTACTATTGTTTTTCTGTTTGTCTTTTTCATTTTTAGCCATGGCGTTGTCAGTTTGTTTTAGAATTATGAGTTTGACTGTCCCTTTGGTATCTTTCTTCCCTCTTTTAGTACCGAATAAGTTAGGAAATGTATATCCCATATGCAGGTTAATTCGGTATATTGCTGCTAGGTTAGGAGAAATTGATATTTTCAAAATTAAAATTGTTTCAATTGTCATATATTCTGGTACTGAGATTACCGCTTTTGTCAAATAAGTAGTATAAGTCTTAAGCTGAGGCGGAGGAAGCTATGTCTGTTGTTTCTTTAGTTCTAATTCTAGAGGATATATAAATGGAACTGAATCAAAAAAGTTTGGATTGTTAATGAAAAAAAACATCATCAATATATCTAAAAGTGAAATTGAATGATCTGGCTTTTCATATCTTCTTGTTTTTGACAAAAACAAGTGTCTGACCCGAACTCTGATTCATATGTTAATAAGAATGAGCGGTCAGGGAAAGGCGCACAATTCGTTAACGGGTAGACAATTTGTTGAAAAGACCTTTTAATTCAACAAATAATTATGTTGTCATAAGAAACACCGGTATACTAATCACTTGTTCCTCTGGGTAGCATTAGTAATCTGTATGATCACTACGAACAAAACATATCTGGGCTATGGTAGCCCACAGCAATAAATTTAGCGCCATTGCTACCATTCATTTAATGAAAAGCATTGTGGAAACAAGGTTTCAAATTGACACAGGGAATGGTGGTGTAAACGGACAGAAAAAAAAACAGAATTTCAAAGAGGATGTCGCCACGCTACAGTACCAAACGGAACAAATAGGGACAGGGAATTATAATGAAAACACAAAAACGTCTGGTAAAAAAGAAAAACATTAAATCTATTATCAAAACTTATTTATTAAAATATTGTTTGTTAAAGATAAAATAAAACTGATACGTTTTTTTTCTTTCAGAAATTACATATTGAAAATATATCATAGAACACGTTGAACAAATGTCATCCAGCAATCAATAATAAAAAGAAGGCTAGATGATAGATATTTTTTAAGTTTCTATTTTTACAAATCAGGTTATATGTGTTTTTGTTATTTAAACTTCTATGAAGTATGTAAGGGACTGTTCAATATTTATCAGATGGATGGGCCGGTGCAAAATGGGGCGGGGCAAGCACTTTTTTGTGGAAATATTTGGATGGGCGAGAACTTTTTTTAATATATGTAGTGGATGGGCTAGAACTTATTTTATTTGAAAAAAATTTGCTTTCAATTTTATCGGTGTGTAGGAAATTCCTTTTGCAGGCACAAAAAACATAAGGGACATGGTCTCAACAATAATTTTCAGTTTAGGCCAAATCCAGATAGTCATCTTTAAATTTTTTAAAACTTTTTCAAATCAACATGGATTTTCATAAAACTGTACAATTATTTCATTTATATATTGATCTTACAGAATACCAGGTTGTTTGGTAGTTTGGTGAATTGCTGTCATTCTATGGATTTAATATATAGGTTAAAAAAAAAAGCTAAAGTTTTCAGTTTTGGCTAAATCCAGATAGTCATCTTTAATTTTTTTCATAACTTTTTCAAATCAACTGGCAATTTCATAAAACTCTACAATTATTTCATTTATATATTGATCTTACAGAATACCAGGTTGTTTGATAGTTTTGTGAATTGCTGTCATTCTATGGATTTAATAGAAAGGTTAAAAAAGCTAAAATTTTCAGTTTAGGCTAAATCCAGAAAGTCATCTTTAATTTTTTTTATAATTTTTTCAAATTAACATGGATTTCCATAAAACTCTATAGCTATTTCATTTATATATTGATCTTACAGAATACCAGGTTGTTTGGTAGTTTGGTGAATTGGTGTCATTCTTATGGATTTTTAAATAAAAAGGTTAAAAAAAGCTAAAATTTTCAGTTTCGGCCAAATCATTGGATAGTCATCTTTAAACTTTTTTATAACTTTTTCAAATCAATTTAGATCTTCATATAACTCTACAGCTATCTCATTTATATATTAATCTTACAGAATGTCAGGTTGTTTGGTGTTTTACTGTCAAACGTACGGAATTAATTAATAGGTGAAAAAGGGTGCATCAAAGTCAAAAATATGTCTGCCTAAATTGCTTAAAAAGACCATAACTTCTTTTTTGAAAAGATTAGATAAAGGGACATTGGTATTTGAACTATATTGAACATGCTGTGTTATTAAGACAATAATTAGTAATTCAGCATATGATAATATTTTTACTAGTCCAAGAGTTATTGTCCCTTAGTTTAAATTATTTCCTTTATTTTAAATCAATATTGTATCTGAGGCTGCAAATATAAAATCAAATATATACATGTATATTCATACTGGTTTTAAAAACAATAAAATGTATGGTTCTGATACACACATAAATATTTATATATAAATGGAATTAACTAGCACATATTAAATTTTGTATTTACACCAAGTCTATTCTTTGATTTCAAGACATAAACTTGCAAACTTTCAAATAGAAAAAGAACTTAAATATGTTTTGATTGTTTTAAGCTTTAGAGGGGCAAGGACTTTTTTTATAGATTTTTTTAGATGGGCGAGGACTTTTTTTCAGAATTTAAAAGGATGGGCATTAACTTTTTTAATGAATCAATATTAAGAATGCACCGGCCCATCCATCTGATAAATATTGAACAGTCCCTAAGCACACTTTCTACACTTTCGAACTTACACCCTCAACCACTGCGATTGTAAATTGTATAAAGTTAAAAGTATTTTTCAAATAAAAAAGGTATTGGCTAGTTCACACTAATCCGAGTTTTGAGAAGAAAATATGAGTGAAAAAAATTTCAATATAAAACATGGCCTCCATGGTGACATCAGGAACACCATGTTTAAATTTGAAAAGCTTTGATGGAACGATTCATAAGTAAAAACACGGACACTGGTTGGAAGCTACGTCCATTCATCCTAAATTCTTCGGAAGGTTTTAAGCTGCTTGCTGGTGTGTGCGGGTTACGTGTTGTTATCAAGATATATAAAGGCAGCAGTGGTATACCGCTGTTCGAAAGTCATAAATCGATTGAGAGAAAACAAATCTGGGTTATAAACTTATACCTAGGGAAACACATCAGCTATAAGAGGAAAACAACGAAACGCTTAAGTGTAATTCACACAAAAACGAATTATAAGTTTACAACTGCCATTTTCTTGATTTGGCACAGGACATTTAAAAAAAAAATATTAGGTTGAATCTTGTTTTGTGGCTAGCAAAACTAACTGGATTTTTTCTTTTAAATGTTTTACGACACAATTTATCTTCAAATGTAACTGAAACTAGTGCCTCAAATTTCAAAAAGGCTGATATCCATCTGATAGCATCTTTTTTCTAGATGGTAGCATCAGACGTCTAGTATCGACTAAACAAACAATTGTCAGGTCCTTTGATACATTTGTTAAAAGTCATCGGTTAAATCAATAGTAATTCATCACAATATTATAATGAAATTCAAAACCAGATTTATTTGAGGAACAAAGCAGAATGTGTAAGTTGAAGGTTCAGCCAAGAGGCAGTTATATGACATTAGGACATACGATGCACAAATGTAATGTGGAAAATAAGTCATAAAATCACAACCTCGTCTGTCTAGTCACATATACAAACAACGTTCAGTAACTTCAAACTTTCATTTCGATCTTTATCATCTTACAGCAGTTTTAATATACGTCAATAACGCCTAAAAAAAAAACAAATATGAAGTTCCATATCGACTTTAACGAAATCAGTATCAAGTCTATTTTTCTTTTTTGTTTCAATGTAATTTTAAAAAGCTCTATGCGGTGGTGGTTTTTTTTTCTTCCATTGTACGCTGAAAACATATAGCAGTCTATTTACAGATGTTCGAAGAAAATGTGTTTACTTTATTTGGGGTTTTCAACATGCTTTAGATATACCTGAATGTTTAAAGACTGTAAGCGGTCATTTCTGAGATTAAAGTACATTTGACAAAAAAAGTGTTTAGAGACAATACTTTATTCTACATTTAATTTGATCCATTTGATTGTCAATATAGTACTTTTTTACTTTTCTTATACGAAGCACAAAGTGATCTCATATGACAGGTGGTCTTTTATTGATTGATTGATTGTTGGTTGCTTAACGTCTAGTTTCAAATATTTCATGTATGTTCAGGACTAGAACTAGAGGCTCTCAAGAGCCTGTATCGCTCACCTGATTCTACTTGGGTTTTTGAAATCATATAAAAAAATATAAAATTTGGCTAAAAGTGACAACACAACCTCATTTATAAGGAAAGGAACATGTTTAATTTCTTTCAAAAGTCCCCCACTGGCGGCCATCTTGGATGATGGATCGGCTACAAAGTAACAACACTTGGTCAGCACCTCATAAGGAACATTCATGCCATGTTTGGTTTTATTCCATTCAGTGGTTCTCTAAAAGAAGTCATTTGTATGCATTTCCCATAGGGTCCTATGTTAAACTAAGTCCCCTGCTGGCAGCCATCTTGGATGATGGATCGGCTACAAAGTAACAACACTTGGTCAGCACCTCATAAGGAACATTCATGCAATGTTTGGTTTTATTCCATTCAGTGGTTCTCTAAAAGAAGTCATTTGTATGCATTTCCCATAGGGTCCTATGTTAAACTAAGTCCCCCGCTGGCGGCAATCTTGGATAATGGATCGGCTACAAAGTAACAACACTTGGTCAGCACCACATTAGGAACATTCATGCCATGTTTGATTTCATTCCATTCAGTGGTTCTCTAAAAGAAGTCATTTGTATGCATTTCCCATAGGGTCCTATGTTAAACTAAGTCCCCCGCTGGCGGCCATCTTGGATAATGGATCAGCTACAAAGTAACAACACTTGGTCAGCACTCCATAAGGAACATTCATGCTATGTTTGGTTTAATTCCATTTAGTGGTTCTCTAGAAGAAGTCATTTGTATGCATTTCCCATAGGGTCCTATGTTAAACTAAGTCCCCCACTGGCGGCCATCTTGGATGATGGATCGGCTACAAAGTAACAACACTTGGGCAGCACCCCATAAGGAACATTCATGCTATGTTTGGTTTTATTCCATTTAGTGGTTCTCTAAAAGAAGTCATTTGTATGCATTTCCCATAGGGTCCTATGTTAAACTAAGTCCCCTGCTGGCAGCCATCTTGGATGATGGATCAGCAACAAAGTAACAACACTTGGTCAGCACCTCATAAGGAACATTCATGCCATGTTTGGTTTCATTCCATTCAGTGGTTCTCTAAAAGAAGTCATTTGTATGCATTTCCCATAGAGTCCTATGTTAAACTAAGTCCCCCGCTGACGGCCATCTTGGACGATGGATCGGCTACAAAGTAACAACACTTGGTCAGCACCCCATAAGGAACATTCATGCTATGTTTGGTTTTATTCCATTCAGTGGTTCTCTAAAAGAAGTCATTTGTATGCATTTCCCATAGGGTCCTATGTTAAACTAAGTCCCCTGCTGGGGGCCATCTTTGATGATGGATCGGCTACAAAGTAACAACACTTGGTCAGCACCACATAAGGAACATTCATGCCATGTTTGGTTTCATTCCATTCAGTGGTTCACTAGAAGAAGTCATTTGTATGCATTTCCAATAGGGTCCTATGTTAAACTAAGTCCCCGCTGGCGGCCATCTTGGATAATGGATCGGCTACAAAGTAACAACAATTGGTCAGCACTCCATAAGGAACATTCATGCAATGTTTGGTTTCGTTCCATTCAGTGGTTCTCTAAAAGAAGTCATTTGTATGCATTTCCCATAGGGTCCTATGTTAAACTAAGTCCCCCGCTGACGGCCATCTTGGATGATGGATCAGCTACAAAGTAACAACACTTGGTCAGCACCCCATAAGGAACATTCATGCTATGTTTGGTTTTATTCCATTCAGTGGTTCTCTAAAAGAAGTCATTTGTATGCATTTCCCATAGGGTCCTATGTTAAACTAAGTCCCCTGCTGGGGGCCATCTTTGATGATGGATCGGCTACAAAGTAACAACACTTGGTCAGCACCACATAAGGAACATTCATGCCATGTTTGGTTTCATTCCATTCAGTGGTTCTCTAGAAGAAGTCATTTGTATGCATTTCCCGTAGGGTCCTATGTTAAACTAAGTCCCCCGCTGGCGGCCATCTTGGTTGATGGATCGGCTACAAAGTAACAACACTTGGTCAGCAACCCATAAGGATAATTCATGCTATGTTTGGTTTTATTCCATTCAGTGGTTCTCTAAAAGAAGTCATTTGTATGCATTTCCCATAGGGTCCTATGTTAAACTAAGTCCCCGGCTGGCGGCCATCTTGGATGATGGATCGGCAACAAAGTAACAACACTTGGTCAGCACCTCATAAGGAACATTCATGCCATGTTTGGTTTCATTCCATTCAGTGGTTCTCTAAAAGAAGTCATTTGTATGCATTTCCCATAGCGTCCTATGTTAAACTAAGTCCCCCGCTGGCGGCCATCTTGGATGATGGATCGGCTACAAAGTAACAACACTTGGTCAGCACCTCATAAGAAACATTCATGCCATGTTTGGTTCCATTCCATTCAGTGGTTCTCTAGAAGAAGTTCAAAATGTAAATTGTTAACGACGACGACGACGGACGACGCCGACGGACGACGACGACGGACGACGGACGCCAAGTTGTGAGAAAAGCTCACTTGGCCCTTTGGGCCAGGTGAGCTAAAAAGTAAACAATACATACAATAGGTAGGTCTTATAATAGAGGCCATCCGGGATGAAAGTCAGGGAAAATTGGACTGCCACTGGAAAATTAGGGTATATAGGAAATTGACAGAAATTTTGAACAGCAACAGGCCACTTACGGACCCCTCAAAGAGCTGTTGCATTTCTTTACACGAGGCATCGGATTTAACGTTCCGAGTCTGACCGGACGTGGCTGCAAACTTGTACATCCCGTTCAGCCAAACGGACGCCCCACTTGGGCATGCGTTTTACTGTCGGTCGGAAGAAAACCAAGTGACCATACTTCTATCCCCAGTCATCCTTTTGGGGAGAAGTTGTCTTTTAATACAGTCAGTTTCAATCTGTTTGCAATGCATTACAACCATACCTAAAGTTAATGGTCTTTTAACACAAGTTTTTGCTTAATACATTATTTACATTTGTTTTGTTAAATTATTTTTTTATTTTATTTTTAACTTTAGATATAAAAAAAAAATGACCTGATAACGCCTGTACAACATTGATACTTATTTCTTTGAGAAGAGAGTTACTAGTGGTGAGTAAATGGTATTTAGCTTGCCTCTTTATTAGACCATGCAAAAGTAATCCACCACTATATGCTATTTTCAAGTCACACGTTTTTGTGTTGCAAATCACTCATGGTTATTTAGTAAGTAATAGAACAAAACTGTAGTTCACTAAAGCAATCTTAATGTTCATAATATATCTTAACATTGCAATTTGTCAAGTTAATATTGAAAATATGATACTAGCGACGTACAAGCACACACACACTGAGTTTGTTTAATAAATTAGGCTTGAGATGTCTGCTTCTTATTGACATGCTGGAGAGAAATATTTTATATCATATATATCAGCAAGTAATGATACATTTAAAACTGCCTCGTGTAAATCCAGTTTCTTCATCTTGAATTATAAAACCAATAGGTTGTTGAGAATCTTATTATGACTATGCTTGGAGCAGACGATTTAAATACCAAATATACCTCTTAAGTACATTCCATTGTGAATATTATATCTATTTTCTTTTATGATAGTTCAGACAAATAATTATCTACTTATATTTGATGATATACAAAATTAGTCAGCAAATATGAACTTTGTGGATTTTTTTCTCTCTAAATTGAATGATTAATGTATGAAAAGCTACTTAACCTTTGATGGGTAAACTAGAAAATACCACAAATACTTACTAATATTTCTGTTCGGAAAGTTGTTTTCAAAAAGGGAATTGTAAATAAACTCATCATAGATACCATGAAATGGGACGAGATATTATGAACACCTCATTTTAAATAGACAAACTTTTGAACTTCCTCCCAACTGCATAAAGTTTAATTGAATTAATTCTGTCAACGATTAAATGATTTTCTCAACACGTTTTAAAGGCTATTGTAGTGATGCAATTTAACTATATAAACTAGTATAATTATGTCCACTCGATTTTATTACGTATATTGAATCAGCATGAGCAAGAAAAAAGTAAAATCACAAAAATACTGAACTCCGAGGAAAATAAAATCGGAAAGTCCCTAATCACATGGCAAAATCAAATGACAAAACACATCAAAAACGAATGGACAACAACTGTCGTATTCCTGACTTGGTACAGGCATTTTCAAATGTAGAAAATGGTTGATTGAACCTGGTTTTATATCGCTAAACCTCGCACTTTGTACGACAGTGTCAACGAATTCCGTTATATTTACAACAATGCGTGAACTAAACAGACAAGAAAAGATCTCCGAATTTTTCAAAAATCGAAATTCAAATTATGCTAGCCGAAGTTGAAAAACATAAAGGAACGATATTTAGCAAATTTCCAAATGTTGTGTAAAACTATATTAATAAGACATGGGATGGTATTTCTACAAAGATAAATTCTTCAAATACCCACCACCAAAGAACCGTTGAAGAAATTCGAAAGAAATGGACAACATTAAGCAACGCCAAAATGAAAGTGGCACACAATAGCTCATATTGAAACATTCTACAAAGTCATAGAAGCATTTGTCTTGAAAGTCTATATTTACCAACAATATCAGCATCGTCAAAATTATCTAATAGATTGTCTCTGTCCCCGAACACTCTGTTTCGGCGAATGATATTCGCTCGTCGTCTTACATGAACATACACAGCGGTCATATTTGTTGTTTCTATTCCAACTCATTAGGACATCTTAATTTTGTGAACAATCCCAAGACACATATTTATATACCCTAACTTTGAGACCAAATTTATGACATATTTTAAAGTACGTGACTTTCGTTAATCTGACTTAGGACTGAGACGTGTCCTAAGACCATCATAAAATACGTCCTATTCATAAGACCGCTTCGTTGACACGGCTCCGAAATTGTTTTCTCGTCCTGAATATCTAGTTTATTTATGACGGTGTGTCCCTTTTCCTAGTTTGAAATATTTCCCCGTTGGATTTTTTACGTAACACTATAGTGCTCCTTATTTACCTCCTTTAATGTAAATTGTATATCTCCTTCCATTGTCTTGCTATAGGCTCATATTCAGTTTATTTGACATATTTTCTATTTAATAATAACTGGATTTCCAATTGAATCAAAGGAAAACTTTAATATGTACAAATGTAGGTTTAAGATTTCAAGCACAACCTTGCTGTATTAAGTCAAGGATATTTTACTGAGAGCATTATTTATTTTAATAATTATGTTATCAAACGTCTTTTCGAATATTTTATTTATTTGGTATTTGGTACTGAGATATGTTAGAAGATACCACATAGGCCTTGTATATATTGTTTGTGCAATCCTTGATCTAATTCGATAAATAAAAGCTATCAAAATTGATAGATCTTATAGGTTTAAATTGTATTTTTAGAATCCTGTTTATCCACAGGATTTAAAAAGTTCGGATTTCTTCTACATATAAAAGGACTGCACCAAATTACACGAGTAGCAGATGTTTAAGTCCAGTAGAACAAACATATTGTATTTAATATTTACATCGATTCTTAATAACAAAACTTGGAACTATCAAAGGATTACAATCGTATGCATTGTGAATCAAATAATTAAAATAAACTTTAACCAAAAAGTATAACAAATATAACATATCTAAGGTAAATTCACAAAGGGCAGATCAATAAAAATTGACAAAATCTACGTTATAAAAAAAACCCGGAACCAGTGAAAAACAACAGTAGTATTCCTAACTTCAAGCTATCATTTTCTTTAAATTAACAAAGCTAGCAAAACCTTCCAGTTGCATGACAGTCGAATCATGATAGTTCCGTTGTATTACCGAAATGAAGTGAGCAAACGTGCACCTAGTGCGGAACAATTGTACCATTAATTTTAGTTGTGTGTGAGAATTATTGGGATTCAACCGCCACAATTTTGTATACATACATCACAGACACGCAATGCAAATGACTAAATAGCTCTAAATTCTAATACACACAATACGTTTTTGTAGTTGATAATAAGTTGACAGATACAGATTAAAAGAAAGATAAGAGGGAATCAAAATGAAAACATCATGGTAAAAGCCTCTTGTGACCGAATCGCACCTGGAATCGAACCTGTATTAGGAAAGTAAAAACCCGTTCTCAGGATACATAAATACCGATTCACGTCAAAAGTATTCCAACCAAAAGAACTTTTTTCTTAATACTGAGAGAACTTCATCTACACATTCTACGTGATTTGCGACACATTTAAACATGATCAATAACATCTGCCAGTGCTTCCAGGCAACAACAGTAGACCTTATTGTCATTTCAAATCACACTCAGACAACATTTTACAATCTAGGCTCCTGCATTTATTGATTTCGACAACTTCACTCAAAAGCCACGACAAAAACATCAACGCATCATCCAGATCAAAGACCAGTTTTCTCATACTGGTGTGGTGGCATTCTCCGGCTGTTTCCGCCCTGTTCTCAGAACTAAGAAGAATGAGCCGGCAATGCAGATGATAAGTTTGCGGAAAGCCTATTCGATATTTTAACACGGCTGTAGAAAAATATATTTCATTGAAAAACAAAATAACCATATATTTCATCGTTATGATTGAGACCGATTACAGAAGTCAATCTCTAACATATACTGCTATTCCTGTTGACAAAATACCAGCCGCTGTAACCAAACTTAGCCATGCTACCTGTTTTATTGTCCAGTTATTCCAGATTCCACTGCTAGTAAGTCTAGTAGTTTTTTTTTTTGTGTCTATCTTATTTGTGTTAAGTCTTATTTTAACCTTCGTTTTTGTTTATATTTATATATTTATCGAAGAAAGATTTTAAATTAAACCTGCACTTTATATGTCGTCAATAAAATTTCAAAGGTTTCTTTATTTGAAACGATATATTGTTATGATTCCCTATAAACTAATGTTCCTTAACTGGAAATTGTGTTCCAATAAGTAAAAGCATATTTGAATAAAGGATGAAAAAGGTCTACCTGAAATTTTCTCCATTTATAAAAAGCTGCACAATTAAAGGTAGATTTAGTTTTTGGTGGTGTTCGTGTTGCTAAGTCATTTATTATTTTGTATCGTGTCTCTTTTTTTAAGGCAAGACGTGGTCAGTTTTTTTATCTATGAGTTTGAATGTCCCTAGGGTACCATTTGAGCATGGGTATGTATAATCAAAATAAGGGAATAAACCTTAAGGAATACATCTGTGGCACAAATGTTCCTAGAAAAAGTATCACATAAATCGTAGCAAGGCAGGAAAACAGTAAAGATTCAAAATATCAAACACTACTGCATCTTGATATGGAATTATCAATTTTAAACTATTGCAAGTACAGTCTACTGAAATAACCATATAATATTTTGTGAAACAACAATAACAATTGTTTTCTATGTTGTGTCATGTGTACTATTGTTTTTCTGTTTGTCTTTTTCATTTT
Source organism: Mytilus edulis (assembly GCA_019925275.1). Classification (NCBI taxonomy): domain Eukaryota; kingdom Metazoa; phylum Mollusca; class Bivalvia; order Mytilida; family Mytilidae; genus Mytilus; species Mytilus edulis. Next base: position 20,561,701 of record CM034353.1, read on the forward strand.
TAGCCATGGCGTTGTCAGTTTGTTTTAGATTTATGAGTTTGACTGTCCCTTTGGTATCTTTCGTCCCTCTTTTGCATATAATGGCAGTAGTAAAGTCAATTTGGAATCTCTACTTTCAAGTTATGGTATTAGTTGCTTGTTTTTATTTCAACTCGTTTTCAGATTGTACATTGGGTATACACAATCAAATGGCCATTAAAATATTATTAACAAATTAATGTTATTAAAATTTGCCGTCACAGAATTTTGAAAATTCTGTTAGTTTATGGAATATATCTCCTTAACGCACAGCTCTAATTCTTGCCCGAATTTAGTTGTACTTTTTTGTCACTGTTTGCCTATAAGCTCTTCATATTTTTAATAAGCTACGGATTTTCTAATATTTTGTTCCGGAGCATCACTGATGCGACATTTATTGTAGAAATTAGCATCTGTTGTAGAGAAAGTGCTACCGTAACGTTATTGTAAGTAGTAGTTTGTTTTGAACACAAGTCCTCAATTAGAAACAGAGGGAAGTAAGCATTTCGAAATCAGTGTACGAGGTAGATGGGGTTTCTGACCAGCGGTAATGTGGCACCTATTAATGTGTTAATGTCTACAATAGATTATCCATTTATGCCACAAAACACATTTGCATCCATCGAGACTGAACTGAACCATTGGTGGGTGGACACATCTTTAGTTCTGAGTGCCGTGAAAATTTGTATATTATGGCGTATTCTTATGGAATTTTGAAGAAATGCATTTACCTTTTACGTGTTTAATTATTGATTATATATATATTTGAAGCAAAATGGAAGCAAACAAAAGCAAGGTATTTTTAGTACAGACTGTCGGCATCCCAATGGGAACAAACTGTGCCCCTCTACTTGCCGACTTGTTTCTTTATTATTATGAGGCTGACTTCATGCAGGAACTTCTTAGGAAGAAAGATAAGAAGTTAGCAATATCCTTTAACTCTACTTTCCGCTATATAGATGACGTTCTTTCACTAAACAATTCAAAATTTGGTGACTATGTGGAACGCATCTATCCCATCGAATTGGAGATAAAGGATACTACAGATACAGTTAAGTCGGCTTCATATCTTGACTTACATCTAGAAATTGACAATGAGGGTCGGTTGAAAACAAAACTTTACGACAAAAGAAATGATTTCAGCTTTCCAATTGTGAACTTTCCATTTCTAAGTAGCAACATTCCAGCAGCACCTGCATACGGGGTATATATCTCCCAATTGATACGATATTCCCGTGCTTGCATTTCCTATCATGATTTTCTTGATAGAGGGTTACTGCTCACAAGGAAGCTATTAAACCAAGAGTTCCAAATGGTGAAGTTGAAATCATCCCTTCGTAAATTTTACGGACGCCATCACGAGTTGGTTGACCGTTATGGAATAACCGTTTCATAAATGATATCGGATATGTTCCTTACGTCGTAACTACAATTCCCTTCCCTTTCATGAATGTGACCTACCGAATTAGACTATTTACCGGATTTGTAATCACATAAGCAACACGACGGGTGCCACATGTGGAGCAGGATCTGCTTACCCTTCCGGAGCACCTGAGATCCCCCCTAGTTTTTGGTGGGGTTCGTGTTGTTTATTCTTTAGTTTTCTATTTTGTGTCATGTGTACTATTGTTTTTCTGTTTGTCTTTTTCATTTTTAGCCATGGCGTTGTCAGTTTGTTTTAGATTTATGAGTTTGACTGTCCCTTTGGTATCTTTCGTCCCTCTTCTTTTAGGGAAACACAGAAACATTAAAAGAGAAAAAAAAACCAATTTAGACAAATTTATAAAATTAAAAGGCAAAGGTCAAAGAATAGAAATTTAAAGTTAAAAATACAAAAAAAAAAAACTACAGAAATATCAAACACACTGCGTGGAAACAAACCCGGATACTGCATTTTAAAATCAGTGCGACTTAAAAATAAAGATTCAGAAAGTTGAAGACTCTTGCAGAAGGGTTATCGTATTATGAAATTAGTGCCTACTAGCTCTCATATTCTAATTAATTGTGCATGCATAATTACAAGATAGTGCAATGCACATTGCAAAGGGCAGGAATGCGCCAATAAAGCTAGAGTCAGATGTACATGTTCTCGATTGGGCCAGTATTATGTTGGCACAGTGTATATGGTGTTGCAGAAATGTCAACCGGAAAGTATTCTAGAGGTTCCTAGATCTAGGATATATGATCTTAATCTTCGTGCAGTTTGGGGAAGTATGGTAACTAACAATGCCTCATCACACCTAAACAAGTTATTTCTTAACACGATCGAAACAGAGATACGCAAGTGGTGGCACGGCTCATTAGAAAGGGAAATGTTGTGGTGACAACGGAAGGCGTTTAGCTATAATAAAAATAATAATAATAACTTTATTTAGAGAGAGTAACTCATTTGGATTACACCAATTTTCAATAAGGCTCTCTTAATACAATAATGATTACATTAAAAATAAACAATGCATCAATAATAATGATAAATAAAGATTAAATACAATGTAAAATACAATAAACAGTTATGATATGGCATTACAGTACAAATATGATGGTAATGATAAAAGTACATAGCTTTGTAGTTATGGTTAAATTCTGATACTGTATTTTGATTTTTTTAATTGAATAAGGAAGAGCATTCCACACTTTTGGTCCAGTGTACGAGACACAAGACTTATACAACTCTGTATTTGGTTTTGGAATTATAAAATTATCTGAGGATTAAAAAGCAATAAAGAGAAACGACTATCATCGAAAATTTTATCAATACTGTCGTTACAGATGATATTGGTCAAAACGCATACATAAACATTCCTAAAAGAGCTGGTGGTGTCGCGATAACTGTTGCGAAACAGACAAAAAAGCTATAGTGTATCGTAGTCCGAAATAAATATTGCTACACATGTAATAAAATTGTACATTTTAATGGTAACGAGATTTTATTAGATAAATACGTACAATCATAATTGCCCAAGTCAGCCACGCGTGTTTTCTTTCACTTTAAACAAAGTAGAGTTTTTGCTTTAAAAGTAGTTGGATAATTTTGTAGGTATCCCCTATACCGTTTTATATTGCTGTATTTCTTTTCATAGTTTACACTTAGTAATTATACTACACAAATGTGGAGTTTCATGTTGCTAGTCTGTTTGAATTCATTACATGAACTGATGTTTTTTCTAGATGGTCGTTGCCACGACAACAATAAGTGAGTTAGTACCTTCTTATACTAGCCAGTCAAGCGAATTTAAATAAAGGATACTACTTTTCAATCATTCCTTATAAAATGGGCTCAGGATAGTCATTCAATGGAAGGTGACATTATTTAAGAAGGATTATTGCGGCTAAAATCAAGCATGGAATTAGATACATTGGAATTGCAGAGGATGAGAATTCAGCTGGGTTGTTTTCCTTAAATCAGAGGTGAAATTTTTTTTTTTAAGAGGAGATGGAAATCATATGTGGTCGTTAAAATGTACGAGATACGACAATTTATAAGGTTAATCCAGTAGAAAAGTTAGAAAAAAATTAAGAAACACCGGTAAATGTAATTCCGCTATTGAAGAACATTTAATAAAGGAACAAAATTTCTGGAATGAGGGGCATTAATTTCAACACAGGCAGGGGCAAGCTTTGGAACGACAATTAGTAACGTCCGGCAGCACATTATGAAAGATGTTATATCCTTTCAAACATCTGGTTGGTTGATAAACAACCCAACCAAATTCACAAAAAAATGAACATTCGAACGGAGTTCGGTGGTGGCACAGTTCACAATCTCTGCAATTGTTGATTATGGATGCTTGCTTCTATGATGGTGTGATCCTATGAATTTAGGAACACAAAGGTCTTGTAAGGTTTGAAAGTGGAGTATTGGAACCGAGTCAGACAATCTTTTCAGGAAACTGTGTGCACGTCATGAACTACAGACACAATAATGCTTTGTTTATGTCTTTGGCACTCATAGATAAAACAAATACTTACTTCATCGAACTTTGTATCTGTTGTACAATGAAAATCGGCTCTTCCTACTGCAAAATTGGGGTAACCTTCAAAACATGGGAATACAAATTCACATAAAACTGGGGTATCTTTAAAACCTGTTTTGCAACTTTCATATTTCGTGAAAAGTAAATTCACAAAAATACTGAACTTAGAGGGAAATCAATTGGGAAAGTCCATAATCATATGGCAAAATCAAATAACAAAACGCATCAAAAAAGAATGGAATGAAAGCGCATTTTCTCGGGAATAGGTGGTAATCTTAGCTAACACTATGTATATAAACTGATGGATACCTTCTCATTCTCAGCCGACATGGCATCATATAAAAAATGCAGCTTTAAAAACCACAACTACACCAGTGATATCACTATTGACAATATCATTAAGATAAAGGCAAAGAAAATAAGAAAGGCTGTTGTACAAGTGCTCATTGAGCGCGGTGACTTATTTGCCCACAGCATTTGACTCGGCCAAGGTAACGTGTGAAGTTTGCTTAGAAATAATTTCTTGAAGACATGGAAATGCCAAGCAAAAAAGATTGACTTGTCGGAAGAATCGGTGCATTCAGTAATTTCACTTTTGGAAAGGGGTGAGTGCTATGTTTACCAGCAACAACTTGTCACAGCAATAGGGAAATGCCAAAGCAGAGTCATTTACGAGGATCTAAAGAGTATTGATGAGAAATTTAAGATGATGAATACCTGGAATCTTTCAACGTTATAGGTAAGTTATGAATAATTATGATAGGATGAAAACGATGTTCTTGCTTATTTGATTTATTGTAAATAAAGTGTCTCATAATATATATAAAAAAAGAACATGTGGTATGATTGTAAATGAGACAACTCTCCAAAAGAGACCAAAATAACACAGATATTAATAATTTCAGGTAACCTTACGGCCTTCATCAATGTGAAAAGCTCATACCGCATATTCAGCTATAAAAGGTTCTGAAATGAAATGATAATGTTAAAACGAACGGTCCTATTTATGCACAAAAAAAGGAACGAAAAAGAAATATGTAACACATAAACAAACGACAACCACTGAATTACAAGCTCCCTATTTGGGACTGGCACATACATACAGAATGTGACCGGTTAAACATGTTAGCGGGATACCAACTCTCCCCCTTTTAAACTGGGACAGTGGTATAACAGTACAACATAAGTCTTAAGATTAAATTAAATGATGCAAATTGTTTTCCCTCTTCAATAATGAAAGATGTTATGGTTTATTTTGGTTTTCAATATCCTATTCAGAGTACAAGTCCAGCAGAAATTTGGTCATCGAACGTTTTTGGATGGAATAATTGACGAAAACCCAGCTAAGAAAAACACTGCCCTGGAAACAGCCAGATGTATAGATGCCATCTAATTCTTGAGGAATCCTATGTTCATTTCGCCTTTTAGTTCCATGCAATCTTTGCTGACATACTACATCACTGGCGCAAAACAGCAGTTGTTCTGAATTCGGTTGGTCGTCCAGCTGGCAGCTATACGACAGTTGACAACTGGATCAAAAAATATAGCAAGGAAGCTTGGCAGTGCCCTGAAGAAACGGACGTTATTTCTTTCTTAGACAACAATCAGGTATCTCTTCTTTCAATTGACAAATTTATAAGCCGCATACAGGTACCTATTTTTTTTGTCTACAGTGGATTACTGTTTCATTGACTACATTATTACTTTTGTTACACTCGTCTGCATAACAACAATATCAAAAGTATATGTAAGTAGAATGTATGCAAAACTTGTGTATACAGATATTACAGAGACAGTGGAAGGTTGTAACTGATTTTAAATCGGAAAACAACGTAATCACCATTACTAAATCCAAATAGTGTATTACAATTTGAAGAAAGTTTCTCTCCAAGAAACTGGTTTAAGTATGACCCAACTTCAAAGAATGAAGCCATAGGCGATATTTTGACCATATTTCAACAAGAGGATGTGGCTTTTTGCAAGTTTCGGTAATAATGTTTTATTAATGAATAGATATGTATCAATTGTATCGTCTTTATTTGACACATTAAAAGTTGAAGCGCACTTTAATGAAGAAAGTAATTTTTTATTCATCATCAACAAATGAACTGGCTACAATGCATACCAATAAATATTTTTTTTTTTAATAATGGTATCAATTCATTTCTTTTACTAGACTAACTTACTTTCACTTCTTTTACATATCTTTGGTTAGCTTGCTTGCTAGATGAACCGTGAAGTCATAGTTAGGTTATGTACATTATCCTCCTTTAAGAGTAGACTAGTCCGACAGATAACCAAATCTTCTGTCTGTAGAACAAGGCTACTTGGAAAGGAGGGTAGTATACCTTACTTACAATGAATTCACGGTTCAACTAGCAAGCAACCTAACTAAATATATTACCTATGCCTACACATTCGTTAAAATCGGCTGTAACAAATACAAGGGGTCTATTAATGTCTTTATATATATATATTTAGAAACAATTGTTATTGTAATATTTTCAGTAACCAGTTTATAGAAGAGTAACTGAAAGTTGTGTGTGATGGATTACCAATTGAAGACGGGAACATGGATGGGGATTGCAACCCACATGATAGGTATGTATATTGTCCGATTATAGTCTTTTAGGATATTGAAACATTTTTTGCATGTGAAATGTTGAGTTAAACGTAGAGTGTTTGTTTTTAAAAAAAGTTGGAATTAATGACTGAGCTTGCTACAATTGAATTTTGTTGGTTTTTATTCACCAAATCTTATTCAAATCATTCATATTCAGAGCGGATTTAGAGGGTTATTCAGAGGCGGATTTAGAGGGTTTTTCATGTAAAAGTTTGGTTGATTATATAGGGAATCAATGAGGCATGACTGGAAGGGGCCCCTCTTAAGCAGTCAGCGGGTCCCCACTTATGATAATTTCTGGATCCGTCACTGATATCATATTTTTAATGTGTGTCATTATATATATAAGGTACAACTTTGTAACTAGTGGCCATCCAGATGAAATATCCAAATGGTAATGGGAGACCCATGCTTTGAGAATCCATCGAAATGGTACGTACAGTTGGTTAATACTTCGTTTATCACTCTTTTCTAATTTTATTTCTCAAATAAAACAATTTAAAAACAAGTAAATTAATAGTATACCTTAAATTAAATTTAAATCTGTATTTTAGGTATTTGATCACATTGAAAATTTGACACTATCAAACAGAAAATGGACAATTCATGGCTGCGACGCTCTGCCTTACATAATAGGGAAAAATTCATTGAAATTCATATGGTTTGTTGTGATTTTAAAATGGAAATTAAGGAAAAGGAAGCGTTCCTAGAGCATATAAAAGAGAGAGATCATTGTCAAATTACTTTAATTGAAAACTGCAGAAAGTACAACAATATCTTATTACTTCTGGTAAGTTTTGATTATTTAACTGTTCGCTGTTTGCCAAGGCATCACGTTGAAGACTTGTTACCTCTAATGCTTACATAAACTGCATTTTGTCTTGGATGAATATGATGTCATAGACATTCATACATCTTCTTATTTCATTTTGATAGTTAAGATTATTTTTCCGTTACAGGACCGGTTCATTATGAAATAAATATGGTCAAAGCTTTATTCAAACTGCGACTGGGATATCGGGCTCATAGACCTAGCAAAAATGTTAGGATTTGCACCATTTAAGCCCTACAAGCGTGTCAAAGTGCAACTTGTATGTATTTTATTGAAATGAATAGTTAATTAACATTTAAAGTTACTTACCAGCTTGAATGCAATTTTTTTTAAATTAAAATTAACTTTAAGAAATGTTATTGAGTTTTTTTCTTTTTAATTTCAATTTTACACAGAAAAACAAAAATACAAAAAGAAATGATTTATTTTTTTATATATATTTATATAGAAAAAGTGCATGACGTAAAACGTTTTACTTTGAATTGTTTTTGTTAATATTTTATAGATAATATATGTGTAGGTCTCGGAACCGCGATGGTCACGCTGAAGTGCGATGGTAACATTGTGACGTTAACTTGTTGTTATTTACGCTAAAGTGCGATGATGGTTACGCTGTAGTGCGATGGGACTTGAATTGTTTGTTTGTTTCTTATTTTCTTACTTTTCTTTGTTTATAGCATGAAACCTTCATCTACAAAACCCTATTCTTCTGCCTGAGAATCCATGTTGTATTTATCAAACGTCATATTTATCAAACGTCATACACAAAACCATCGCACTTCAGCGTCCTCATTGCACCTCCGAGTCCTACATATGTTTTTAGACAATATACGTATAGTGTCTTGAAATATGAAATTTATTTGTATGAGGCTTAGAAACGGGGGAAATGCGAGGTTCTACCGAGCATTTCCCCTGTTTCGTGCCGAACACAAATAAATTTCATATTTCAAGACACTATACGTATATTGTTTATATACTGAAATCGATAGAAAATTAAAAATTTAGAAAAAAAAGGGAACAAATATTGTTAAAAAAAAGTGTTTGGAATTTCCCTCTTGGGGTACCATTTTGGGGTATTTCCCTATGACCGTAGTTCAGGCGGTAGGACATTGACATTTTAAGGAGTTAGAAAGGGAAAATGAACTTAATTAATAACATTTAATAAACAGGATATATAAATTACCAATTTGAAGACATAACAAGTTTAAATTCATAAAAGTTTGACCATTGTTACCACACGTTGTCATGGTTGTGACGTGACGTCCTTGATGAAATACAGTAGTTCCGATAAGAAGGCGGGGCTTATAGGTTAGTTGAGGTCATTGACGTATAAAGCTAACGTTTATACGTATAGCTTTATCTGTATAGTAAAATAGCTGATTACAGTATAACACATGTTACATGGTAATGTTGTTATCACAAATACAGATCATCACACGAGCTGGCAAATCAAGCAAGTTTTTATGTTTGCTATGGCATAGGAGCGTCTAACAACGTATTGCAAAGAACAGCTAAGGAAGAAAGGTCCGGTGTCTGCAATAGGCTATTTCTAGTGGTTGTCGGGTGTCCAAAATCCAAACTATAGCTCAATGTCGGAAATAGTATGTACCTACTGTTTAGCACTCCATGTATTCAGGGCAGTAGTCAGGCGAAATTATCAGGCGATATTCAAACACCAAAAGTAAAATTTGCGCCACTCTTTTTTGGCCTCAATTTGCCTTTTTATAAGAAGACATTTGTGATAGATTTGTCCGGACACAATGTCCGCCTGAAGTTCTTGCGTTATTGTTGAAAACGAATCTTATAGAGTCTAAGGGAGAAGGTGGCGATTTCATTTTTGAAAATAATAGCCGGAAAACCAAACGACTCATTCCCGCTGGATTACCCGACAGCAACAAGTAGCTACGAGTCTGTAGGAACGTCGACAGGCTCGATAACGTAATTAAAGACAACATTAATAGTACTTTTTTTATTATCCCGAAACAAAATGTGTTTGATAATTTATTATTTGTTTTAGTACAATTTCCCATACAACGGGCGTGCACCCATAGCTGCTTAATGATTTTGAGCTGCACCAACCCAAATAACACGCATATAATGTTATTCAATGCTTGATAGATAAGGATAATTGCATGCAGTGCAAGTTCATAAATCAAGATCTTCGTTAAAACAAATAAAAATATGGACCATTTCCAGAACACCTTCTAGGGTGCGCTCGACTTTAGTGACTTAGGCAGCAACCATTTGATTTTCTGGGGGGGCTATGGTTTTTTTTGGAAAAAAAAGTTTGTTTCCAGGTTTTTGTGAAAAAAATAATTTGTTTTGGACCCTGAGAAAAAAAAAATGTTTGTTTCACCCTCAGCTGCCACTATATGTAATGCTAAAATTGAAAGAAAAAAATTGTTTTCGGTTTGTCGCTAAAAAAATAGATTGTTCTTCGCCGAAGGCGAAAAAAAAAGTTTGCACAGAAAAAAAAAACATAGCCCCCCCCCAGAAAATCAAATGGTTGCTGCCTTAGCACGAGGTTTTGGGAATTTAAGATTGTGTACCCCTGTGTTGATTCAATGCTAAACATATGGAAATTTTATAGAAAATACACAGCCTTTCTCCTTGTACTCTCATATTTGGCAATTTGATGACTGATTAATATAGGATTATTGCATGCAGTGCTAGCATTGATTTCCTTAAAACAAGTTTATTAATATAGGTATTGGTTAAAATAAATAAAAATATGGACCAAACCAACTACACCTTTTATGGTGCGCTCGACTTTAGTGACTCAGCACGAGGTATTATGGAATTTACAGGTTGGTTAGAACGTTTTGTAAACAATAAACACTAGCACATCATAGAAAACCAAGCGCGTAATCTATGATTCAAATTTTATAACAAAAATCTCTGTATTAAAGGCTGTGGATTTTCAATAAAAATCTTAGTTTATTTGCAACAAAGAACTCTTTTTCTATGAAATGAAATGAAATAGTAAATAATAATGCTTTGCATCAAGTATCCCCTAGGTGTATGTACACAATGGCCTATCTCTATTATTCGCTATATCTGTGGTTTTGATACAATTGAAGTTTAATAAATTAGTACAAAATTGGCTACAGAAGGGGTCTGAAATCTTAAAGGCTGTTTATGACTTTTTGTAAACCATAAACACTAGCACATCAAAGAATAAACAAGTGAACAACAAAAATCTCTGTATTAAAGTCATATGAAACGAGTGAGTGGTGAAAAATAATGTTTGTCCAATTCTTGAACCAATGCATGTATACATCATAAACTTAGTCCTATGTGCACGATTTTATCATTATTTTCGCAAATATATCATATAATCGCCAATTTTTTTCTCTCTCTGTTTGTTATGATTTAACAAATATGGCTGCTCATTAAATGCCGTGATTTGAAGCCGAGTTTTACCGATTGTCACCTTATAGTAAACAAATCACAAAAAGCATGGGTATTGAGCACGTGTTTAACATGTATAATCAGATATTTGTTTATTTCAATGACAAATCCATGCATATTGTGGTCAACGAATTTTTACGAGGAGGGTTACGCTCGGGTCACTATGCATACGGAAAATATGTCATTGAATTGCTTGCTGGCAGCAAGCAATTAAAAATAAGTACACTTCTTTTAAATGTGGACAAATTAAAGAATTTTCCTCAGAAAAAAGTATATGTACATAAAGTTGTTTAATGAAAACTATCCATTTAGTTATAAAAAACATATGCATATTTTTTTTTAATTTGAGGTTTCTTATGACTTTAAGGAAGAAAATATTGTGTTTTTTTGCCAGAAAATCCCTTTTTTCTATTAAATGAAATGAAACGATGAATAATCATGCTTTGTACGAAGTTTCTCCTTGGTATATGTACAAAATGGTCTATTTTTATGTATCAGTATCTTTGCTGTTTTAATATTATTGCAGTTTGAAAATTTCGTAATTCACATGGATACAGAATGGGCCATAAACCTTCAATTAAACACAAGATCGTGTTAGAAAACTCTTTACAACAGCGGACATGATGCGATTTTCCAAAAATGCTTGGAAAACAATGTTCGAAGATTTATACGCCAGTTTTCGCGGGTTTTTCTACATCAGAAAAACGGGTTTACACTTTAAACCTGGAATCACCCCATGTGTTATGACATGAAAAAAGTAAAATCACAAAAATACTAATTTCTGAAGAAAATTCAATCGGAAAGTCCCTATCAACATGGCAAAATCAAATGACATAACACATCGAAAACGAATGGACAACAACTGTCATATTCCTGACTTGGTACAGGCATTTTTCAAATGTAGAAAACGGTGGATTGAACCTGGTTTTACGACAGTCGCATCAAATTTAATAATATTGATAATAATGCGTGAGCCCAACCTTTTAAACTGATGTGGTGCCGCTTATGTATACATAGAAGAACCAGTCCATATCTTACAGTATGCCAAGCAATACCTCTGGACGACTGACGTCACGAGGATTCCCTTCTACTTCCGTTTACTGTATTAACCACATGTATTATTATATTGCTGTCTACTGATTCATCAGATATACAGAGATTTACAGATATTAAAGGTATTCTGTTTATTACACATACACTTTACTTATTTGTACCATATCGGCACAACATTGGCGTCGTACGACAAAGAACGAATAAATTTTTAGCAAGTGAGGCGGACTCCACGAGGGCGCCTTTGCAGATTTGAAAACTTTTAATACTTCATTTTTTGTAAATTCATTACGTGCGCATTACCATAAATTTACATCAGATTGATTGTAGATTAAATTTCATCAAATTTTTACAGTTTAGCACGTATGAAATCTTCATATTTTATATTTTTCATCAGATAAGGTTAGGAACTTCCGGTTATCGCCATTAGATCCTTCTTCACGGAAGTCATTTGTCTGCAAAACTCCATTGCGCAGACGCAAACCGGAAACAGTCTTCATTTCAGTAGATGAAGTAGATTGGTTTCGTATAATATTTTATACTGAACTTGGACTGATATTTTATATTAAAAAAAGTATATACACTCATAAATATTTATGAGCAACATATTATACACCGTATAATAAAGTACAGTGTGTCAGCTGAGTCTCTGTTCCAGTTCTGCCCTATTTTGTTGCCTGCATTTTTGAAATTGTAAAAGTAGTAGCTTTTATAAAAAAGCTGCATTGTTTATGTCTTGAGTCACACATAAAAGTTGTGATTTTGAGATTTATTTGCCTTGAGTAATTACTCAGTGCATATTGTCATATTGTTTTGAGTTGCATAATATTGTAATTTGAAATATTTAAGAATATTGTAATTTGAAATAAAGACAACATGTCAGGAATTGGGGATGATAATGAACTGAAGGAAAACATTGAAACAGAGGAGTTGATACATGATGACATATTCACAAAAGAACATATAGCTGATAATACTTTAACAGAACAAGCTGAAAATACCAACATGTCATTGGAACAGCTATACCAAGAGTTTCAGGCGGATAGAAAAGCAAATGCAATAAGAGCTGTTGAGACTGAAAACAGAGTGAAACAAAGTGAGGATCGCATTGAACAGATTTTTCACGGTTTGTTAAATATTCAAGCCGAACAAAAAGAAGCAACAAAAATCAGTTCAGAAAACATAGTGGCAATATCCCAACAAGTGCAACGGTCAGAACAGAGAATTGACGAGAAGATTGATGCTAACGGTAAACGTTTAGAAGAGTTAACATCGGATAAGTTTAATGCCTTGGGAAGACGGCTAGACAAGATGGCTGCTGCTAATGATGAGGCAAGTACTGTGCAATTTAAGAGCGCGTTTGAACACCCAGGTTCATTTCAGCAGATGGCATCAAGTGTCAGCACTTTGATTGACAAGAGGAATAAGGAAGTCAAGCTCCCTTCTATGGATACTCCTGTTAAACAGAAATCTGAAGCTATTCCGTATATTGCCAGTACTCCATTACTGCAAAATAAGCCTCCAGCATTTGGTCTCTCACCAATTATGTCATTTGATCACACTACACAGCCTGAATCTAAGGCAGGTACAACTCCAGTATCGAGTGCCAAAGGTAATGTGTTAGGGCCCTCGGCTCTGCACAACACAGTGTTGTTTCAACAGTCTCAGGGCAAAGGTATGCCAGAAATATTTGGTAGTGAGCAGGAGATTTATCATATGCAAGGTTCGTTGCCACTAATGAGTGACAAGGGAAGCGTGCCAGGGCCCTCGGCTCTGCACGGGACAACCTCAGGTATGGTAACACAACATCCATTCAAAGGCATAGAAGGAGCATCCACTGAATATAAACCCCAACATTACACAACTCCAGCAACGGCTACTTTTGCACCGTCCTATGTTGGTACGCCATATGTATCTCAGGGTATCAATGTTAGTACACCTTTACACGTTGCACCAGCTACAAGTAGCGAATCATATGCAGCATCCTTAGTACAGAGTAGACCATCTCTGTACCCTCATATAGGATCAATGATACAACAACCTCCGCCTGCGTTTATGACCCCTGTGATGACAACAGTCGCATCGACAGGCCCGTCACCAATGCAAATTGACACTAGCAGGTCATCAAGATCACGCACTAAAAAGCAAAAGGAAAGAAGTCACAGCTCTTCGTCAGACTCCTCTCTTGATAGGGAGTACTCTAGATGGCAGGAAAACTCTGGGGCGAGAGACAGGAGTAGAAGTCCCCAGCTTCCTAAAATGCAAGTTTTTACAGGAAGAGGTTTTCTTACGTGGGAAGCCTTTATCTATCAGTTTGAAAGAACAGCAGGAAGGAGACAATGGGAAAATAGGAAGAAAGTTTGCCGACTATTGGACTGTCTAGCTGATGTGGCTTTAGAATATGCAAGAAAGGTCAACATCGATGATGACTATAAGGCTTTAAGGAAAGCACTGAAACAGCGTTTCAGCAAAAAGGACGAACCTGTATCAGCAAGACGTCAGTTGCAGTATGTGAGGCAGCAAGACAGTGAAACACTGGAGGAGTTTGTTGAACGGGTCCATTTTATTGCAATGGATGGGTATGATAAATGTGACAATTCTGTCATTGATCAAATTGGCACAGAGGCATTCCTCAGAGGTTGCAAGGACAAGGAGGCTGGCCGTCACGTGATAGAAAGAAACCCAGAGTCCATCAATAAGGCGTTGAAAATCATGAAAACGTCCATAGCAAATCAGAAGGCTATTTATGGATCTAGAAGTCCAAATTTTGCTCACAGACAGGTCTCATTTGCTGATAGCGCTGGTAAATCACAGGATAAAGAAAGTGCTAGTACTGTTAATAGTCCATTGGAAAAGGAAGTAAGGAACTTGACTCAACTTGTGACCAAATTGACAGAGGTGATGCTTTCTTCTGATCAACATACACGGGGTAGGTCTCCTGAGAGATATACACCACCTAAGTACAATGCGTATCGATCACCTACACCACCTCCTAATCAAAGTTCATATAGTCCTCAACAAAGGTCATATAGTCCTCAACAGAGGTCATTTAGTCCTCAGCGTCAACGTTCACCATCACCACGTCCAAATTCTAGAAATCCAGGCTACTTTAAACAACGGTCTCCCTCACCTGGCGACAGAGCTTATCCTAGCTCTAATCCAACAACTGAGTCGTTAAATGCCAACGGGTCGAGCCGGTAGGCCAACACTCGACTCTTAAATCACATGGCCAAAGGAAAATACCACCGACAAATCAGAACCGAGGCCCACGGCTTCGTCTGATATTGTTATAAGACGTACGATTGGGAAAAGTTTGGCAGTAAGGGGAACAGTGTTTCAACAAAATGCAAGTATGATTGTTGATACAGCAGCTATGATTACACTCGTCAACGAGAAATTAATACCCGAGAATATAGAATGTTCCGAAACAGTGACGCTACGTGGTTTGGGCGAGCAACTGGTCATTGGCAAGATCATTAGGAACACACTCCTGAATATAGATGGGTTAGAAATAAGATGGGACGTGTGCAGGGCACCACTTACAGATGATGTCATTCTAGGTCTAGATATCCTGGATACGCTTGGTGCAGTCATAAACCTCAGCACTCCATCACTTACAGTTAACAACAGAGTTATACCTGCATCATTCGTTACTGGATCTGATAATAGTGCTTCTCAACAAGTCTGCATTAAGCGTACAATCACAGTCCCGCCAAATTCAAAAATGATCCTTAGCATTGATACACACAGAGGATCTGAACAAGAGTTTATTTTGGAGCCATGCTCTCTTGCCAGTGGAGTTTTAGTTTCGCATGTTGTCGGAAAAGGCAAATCTTGCCCTGTAGCTATTTTAAATGATGGGAATCGTTACATACGTATTAAAAAGGGTACACCGATAGGTCATTTAGAAGAGATTGACAGTATAATGGAGGAGACTTCGGAAGAAAGTGAAAATCGAACTCCAGATGTCCGTCGTGGCATCGTAGAAACACAAACCAAGGTGCCCATGGCACCAGGTTTAAACCAAGAAGAATCGTCTACGTTGCCATCCCATTTAACAGACCTGTATGAACGTTCTATAAAGCATGTGATTAGTCAAGAAGATAAGTTAAAACTCAAGAAGTTATTAATCGAATACCAGGATGTATTTGCACAGCACGACCTAGATCTCGGTTGCCTTACAGCTGTCCGGCATAAAATAGATACAAAAGACCACGTTCCAGTTAAACACCGGATGCGAAGAACACCTCTTGGATTCCAAGATCTCGAACAGCAACACCTTGACAAGATGTTACAAGCAGGTGTCATTGAGCCATCATCTTCTGAATGGGCCTCAGCTCCAGTGCTGGTAAGAAAGAAAGATGGAACCGTGCGCTGGTGCATTGACTACATAGCTTTAAATGACAGAACAATAAAAGATTGCTTCCCTATTCCTATTATTGAGGATTGCTTGGACTCACTCCAAGGCACCACCACGTTCTGTACATTGGACCTTGCCAGTGGCTATTATCAGATTGAGCTTGAGCCAGAAGACCGAAAGAAAAACAGCATTCATTACAAGATATGGGTTGTTCGAGCACACCAGAATGGGAATGGGCCTTTGTAACGCTCCAGCAACATTTCAGCGGGCCATGCAACTCGTTTTAAGGACTTACTTGGACACAGGTGTTAGTTTATCTTGATGATGTCGTGGTTCTCGGTCGCAACTTCGAGGATGGTCTCATTAATTTGAGGGCTGCATTTGAAAGATTTAGACAGTATACCCTGAAGCTGAAACCAAAGAAATGCCAACTGTTTCAGCCCGAAGTTGAGTTTTTAGGAAAACTGGTGAGTGCTAATGGCATCTCCGTTTCTCCTTCTAAGATAGAGGCAGTGAAAAAGTGGCCAACTCCCAAGTCAAAGAAAGAACTTATGTCATACCTAGGGTTTGTCAATTACCACCGGGATCACCTGCACAACTATGCAGAAATGACTGCATGTCTATACGACCTTGCTCACCAAACAGGAGAAGTTGAATGGCAACAGTGTCACGAAAAGGCGTTCCAACAGTCAAAAACGGCGTTAATAAGTGCACCATGCTTGACATATCCTAATGCCAATGATAAATTCATATTAGATACCGATGCATCTGACACCACCATAGGTGCAGTTTTATCACAGTTACAAAATGGTGAAGAAAGGGTTATATGCTTTGCAAGCCATGTTCTCTTGAAGCCTCAGCGTCGTTATTGTACAACAAGGAAAGAGTTACTGGCCGTTGTTAAGTTTTGTCGGCATTTCCGTCACTACTTACTTGGTAGACGTTTTATTTTACGCACTGATCATAACAGTTTGGTATGGCTGATGCGTTTCAAGCATATTGAAGGACAACTAGCGCGATGGTTGGAAGAATTGTCATCATTCGACATGGAGATCATCCATCGTCCAGGAAAGAAGCATTGTAACGCTGATGGTCTAAGTCGCATCCCAGACGATGTTCCTGAATGTGACTGCTATCGGGCAGGACTTGATCCCACAAAACTGCCATGTCATGGTTGCAAATATTGCCTACGAGCTCACGAACAGTGGAGCAGATTCGGAAATGACGTAGACGACGTGATTCCATTGGCTACTAAGTCAGTGATAGCCTCAGTACGCACTGTTTCAGTAGTCGCTGAAAATGACAAGGACATGTCCACTGACCAAGAGCCCACGGCTCTGGCAGGGGATTGTCACTCAGATCCATCACCAAATTTAGACGATACTCTACCATATGCTGATGGCAACCCATGTAGCAACTGGGCACCTGAATACCCACCTGAACAGTTAAAGATATTTCAGCAAGAAGACCCTGAGTTGGCTCCAATATTAAAATGGATGGAGGAAGACGTCGAGCCAACACAGGCTGAACTACGTTTGCAAAGTACGGCAACTAGGTCGCTTTGGTTGTGTAGACCTTGCTTTGTCATGTTTAACCATGTTCTATACTATAAATTCATAGGTTGTCCAGCACGCCAAGGTCTTTGTTTAGTTGTTCCATCGGAATTAAAAGGAGAGGTGCTTAAAAATTGTCATGACACCAAAACATCAGGACACTTGGGTCAGAAAAAAAACGCTCGATAAGTTAAAGCAGGCTTTCCTGTGGTATAACATGCGCAAAGATTGTGACGATTATGTTAGTACTTGCGCCATCTGTAGTCAAAATAAAAAGGCGCATGTGCAACCTAGAGCACCACTTGGGCAGTTCCACGCTGGGTATCCAATGGAGAGAGTACATCTTGATATTCTTGGACCTTTTAATACAAGTAATAGCGGCAATAATTATGTTTTGATGATGGTGGATCAGTTCACAAAATGGGTAGAGATGGCTGCGTTACCTGAACAGACTGCGAAGTTGATTGCTGAGAAATTTATTGTGCATTTCGTGGTGACATTTGGGTGTCCCTTGGAAATCCACACTGACCAAGGACGAAACTTTGACAGTGACTTATTTAAAACACTATGTGATGCCTTGGAAATTGCCAAAACCAGAACAACCCCGTATCATCCATCATCAAATGGCCAGGTAGAGAGGTACAATACCATTGTATTGGCCATGATTAGATGTTTTATTGAGAAAAATTGTCGTAACTGGGACAGAGACTTGCCTTTCTTGTCTATGGCAATGCACTCAATGGTGAATAGGCAAACTGGATTTACGCCGAATCAAATGATGCTGGGTAGAGAGACTATTCAACCTGTTCATCTTCTCCTCGGCATGCCACAGTACGGTCAGAACAGAATGACCCCCAACCTTTGGGTAAAACATTTAGTCGGTAGGATGCAAAAGATTCACGAATTTGCAAGGCACAGTCTTCACACCTCGCAACTAAGACAAAAGCGGGATTATGACCTTAGGGTTGTTGAACATAAATATCAACCAGGCGATTTGGTGTACAAGGCAGACTCAACTACAAAAGTCGGGCAGAGCCGGAAGCTTAAATCACCATGGTGTGGACCGTTTCTTGTCGTGTCTAGTAGACCCCCATTGTACACTATCCGAGGAAGAAAAGGAGACTCAGTAGTGCACCATGACAAGTTGAAACTTTGCAACGACAGGGATATCCCGACCTGGATCAAAAGACTTAGGCATGCCTTATTCCAAGCTGAAAGTGAAATGGATGAGAGCTGGGATGATCTTGATGATACAATACCCTATGGTGTTGACTTTAATGTTCAGGGCATGTTCGATGCAAATCAGCCCACTTTTGATAGTGTTGTTTTACCCCAGTCATTAGGTGACCCGTCCTATATCCATACTCCGTTGACACAAGAACTGGAACAGGGGCCCCAGTGTGATACAGTTACCGCTTTAGATGCTACTAGTAATAGCATTGATGAACCTCAAAATTTAGACCTGGGGAAATTTCAAGTTCAGATAACGGTTTCAATGGGGACATTGTAGATGCCGAACTCAGCAGCACAGATGACGAGAAGAGGCCCTCGGCCTCTCTGTCTTCTGAGCACACATCAAGGTATGGTAGGCCAATCAGATGCCCACTACGATACCAAACGTAATAGATATTGTGTGGGATAATTTCATATGTATATATGTATATATTTATTTTTGCGTGTTCGTACTTAGTAATAAATGTGCATAATTTTCGCTATTGTATTTCTAATCATGTTATGTTTTGATTTCCTCTCATTCTAGGATGGAAGAGGGGTCTCGTTCAGACCAGGATGTGTTGTCACTGAGTCCACACAGCGAGTGGCATAAAAGTAAATCCGATTGTACCGATCTTGACGTGGCATATCTAATGGTTATAGATGAAGTAGGGCCAGATGAAGACGTATGTCCAGATGAAGAAGTAGGTCCAGCTGAAGAAGTAGGTCCAGATTACCAGACTGCTGGTGTAGCTTCTGGGGCCCTAGGCCCTGTTGAGACACACAGCAGTGTTGGTGTAGATACTAGTATTGGTATATACCATAGTGAGATCGATGAGGAGAGAAGCGGTGCGGTAGCAGTCTCGAAAAACAGATTACGACAGTGTCCAATATGTGGGATGGTGTCCAGGGAAAAGACACGCCGTCATGTCCTCAAGAGACACCTTCCATGGTTTTGGTCGGGTGCTACTGCCTGTTGGGATTGCTGTGAGCAGGAAATCCAGGCATCTTCTCTAGCCAGGAGACACACAGAGGAACATAGGATTGGTTGTTTCTTTGATGAAGAACACCTTCATTTGTGGTGCCAGTTGGTGAGTGGCTCTCTTCACCTTGTTAAATCGTGGTTTGGCTTAACAGATCTCGAAGGCTTGTTACAGTATGTACTTGACCGGCAATTACATGAAACAGTCACCAGTGGTTTCAGTGACCAAGAGCAACAGCTACTGGTGTTCTATGCACAGAACTATAGTCCTGACCGCCTGTCGCACATCAGTGCTAACCCTCCCAACCATGTCATCAGTCTGACCAACTGGGAGATTATGACTAGCCTATTACGCAGAGTAGGACCTGCTCAACAACAGTCTCTGTTATCCTGTGATAAATTTGTTACTTATGAGGGTGCATGGATTGTGGACACTGTACCAGTACTTCTAGAGCCATTTGTCTTTGTAGACAGTCATTTTCATTTAGATTTAATCCTCAAGAGACTACATTTTAACACATTTTTACATATGAGCTCACGAATATCTCCGGCTGAGCATAACAACACCTTTTACTACGGAGTTGCCAACTATGTATTCCCAGAACATTGGGACAGCTGGTCAGTACAAGTTGGAGCTGCAAAGTCAGTGTATGTATCATTCGGAATACATCCCCATATTGCTGCCAGAGGAGTCAGTCACAAGCAACTTGAGGACTTGGACCACCTGTTGGGAAACTACAAGTGCGTAGCAGTCGGCGAAATAGGCCTTGACTTCACAACCAGGTGCGGATGCAAGCGATGTCACACTCCACAGCAATGTCAACAGCGAATGCGGGACTGTCAGGAAAAGGCCTTGTTGGAGATGCTGCAGATCGCACAACGTAGACAGTTGCCTGTCATCTTGCACTGTCGTGATAGAGGTAGTGGTGATGCTGCAGCCCGTGTATTGGCCATCATTCGCAGTGGTTTTGCTGAATTGCACTATCATCGCCATTGCTTTGATGGTAGTATTGAGGAATTGAGAGAATGGCAAAGCCTTCCTAATGTTGTGTTTGGAATCACGGGCAAGTTTCTAAAGGACACGAACACAAACAGTGATGCGATCTCAAGGATCTTACCACATCAGTTAATCCTTGAGTCCGATGCCCGTTTCTTTCGCCAAGGTCATGTTGTGAGGTGAACCATCCCTGGAATTTGATAGATGTTGCTTTGGCAGTGAGTCAGCGCAGAAACATTCCGTTGAACATTTTAAACTGGATGGCTAATGATAATGCCCTCCGATTCTACGGTATCCCAAAGTTAAGACAAGAGCCAGCTAGCTGGGGCCCTAGGCCTCGTTAGCAATTTTTCAATAATAGAGATTTTGATGGATTCTGTAAATAGTTTTATCAGTACCAGGAAGGTTCCGATATATGTATATGCGTTTCTTTTCATATGGATGACTTTGAGTTTCTTAATCAACTCAATATTTTATACAGAAACTGATTTTCATACAGAGTGTTTTAATTTGCATCTCTAACTATTACCCGCAACATCAGCGAGTTATGAACTAGCGTTAAATTCTTGGCTGTATTTTATCTTGTTTTTAGGTTTTTTTTTTTAGTTTAAATATGTGACTGATTCTACATGAAGGGGACGGATGTGGTGCCGCTTATGTATACATAGAAGAACCAGTCCATATCTTACAGTATGCCAAGCAATACCTCTGGACGACTGACGTCACGAGGATTCCCTTCTACTTCCGTTTACTGTATTAACCACATGTATTATTATATTGCTGTCTACTGATTCATCAGATATACAGAGATTTACAGATATTAAAGGTATTCTGTTTATTACACATACACTTTACTTATTTGTACCATATCGGCACAACACTGCCCAGCAAATATTACATTTATAGTCAAATAGTTAAATATGAACAAAGATATACTCTGTATACTAGTATGTCAATGACAGAACAACAAATACAGTTTTACTATTAAACATTCGGGTTGCACCTTTCTAGCGATTATCAACCATTACTTGTGAATCTTGCAGACATTCTAATAAACGAAGAGATTCATTGTAAACACGTCTAATAAGTTTACCGTAACATTAAAACAGTGTTATATAAACAATAATTCGAAAATTAAAATTCAATTAGACTTCTAGTATTCAATTCAATTAGTATCTATATATAAATACAGTATTAGCCTGATGTTAAATGGCTTCACCAACTATTGTTATTTTTTCACAAATCTTGAATGTTATACAAATTAAACACCAAACCTCGATTAAAAAAAAATGCAGAACAATTCTAACAATTCGATAATCTTGAAAGTCATACAAATTAATCACAAACAAAACACGTACAGTTTGCAGTTTTTTTTTGTTTTCTATAAACTTTGGAACCTGTGATGCAAATTAAGTACTGACAAGCTACGGGAGTTCGTAGGGAAATGTTTCAAACTGAAGTGACACGTACTAGTACTGCTCGATATTAACTACCCCTTTTTTATTGATCCCAATTAGTTCCAACTCCCAGATCCAATATCCTTCTAGATGGATTCTCTCCTCTCTGTGCCATGATGTTTTATGGTCAATGATAGTAATAGTTAGTCGGTTCAAACCTGCGAATGACCAGCAGATCTCAAATGTCGTCTGATAGGGAAATTTGGTTTGCAACAATAGTCACTACGATGGCCATTCAAACGTTCGTGAAATGGTTCTGACTCGCCAACATACTGGTTGACACATGCAATGAATAACATACATGTACACAGTATATGTACTCTTACTACTAACATTGTTAAAAATTGGTTAAGGTGTATTTCGTATCAGTTAAGTGACTGTTGAAAGTCTAAATGCAGTTGTGCAGTTTGTATATGCTTGCAAGTCAGACCTTGTTTTTTTTCCAGAGCATGCTGACGAAGAGTCTTGTTTAGATAATAAACAAGCTCTCAAAACACATCATTAAGGCTTTTGGGCCTACGAAAGCCAGTACAGATGTTTCGTGAAAGCCCTTGTAACGTTAATGATTTTATTCTTTACCTTGCCAGTTATCGAGGATAAAGTATGACATTTTATCAAATCGTGGTAGATAAGTCGACTCAGACAGAACATGTTCTCTTTATAATGTTAAAGTCCGTATTGGCTGATGTTGTAAGAACGAGAAAAGCCGTTGTTTGTCACATGGCGGCGAATTTCTTGTAATTGCTTTGTCATAGTATCATTGGTGGAGCAAACCCGCGTACTCCAAATGGTCTTGACTATAAAGATTGCTCCTGATCCAGTATTTCGGAAGAGTACTTTGGGGCTAAAGACATTGATGTGCGTCTGTAAGCTAGTAATACAGATATGTAGATGGTTCTATCATTCACTTGTGTAGTAGTATCAGTAAATATCATCTCAAAGACAGAAATTCCATGAGTGAATTTAATTGAGGCGTGAACTTGGTTGCATGCTTAATGAAACATGAAAATCTTATTTAGTATAATTCCACTTTAAATAAATGTCGTCGATACATCTGAACAAAGAATAAGGTTGGTAAAGAGGAATATCTTTTAATTAACTGTTCCAATTTGTTCAAAACAATATTGGCAAAGGACGGGGTCAACTTTGTACCAACTGCTGTCCCATTGACCTGGAGATATACTGAATAAAAAAGTGTTGCATTTCAGCACCGAAGTAAGAAGCTGGACCAACCAGTCAGTCGGTTAGTGTGTTAATGTACAAATATAATGTTCAAAATGTTTTCGCTAGTTACCTTTCCTTAAATGTTTCAATACCATCTTCGTTCGGAATGTTAGTATAGAGGGAAAACATCAAGGAATATCTTATTTAAGTGAGGATTAACCAGTACAAAACTTTACATTCAATTACACAATATAGAATAATGAATTCCCTAACAATGTAATGTTAACCAACTATTAAATATGTAAATAATAAAATGGTACTGATGTGTCCAATCCTATAAAGAATAAACGTAATATTTCGATAATCAAGCTACCTTCATTAAGCATACATCTATCCGGGGGAAATTGGATGCAGATAAAAGCATTTTTCTTATGTAGAAAATGATGGATTAAACCTGGTTTTATATCTAGCTAAACATATCGCGTGTATGACAGTCGCATCAAATTCCATTATATTGAAAACGATGCGCGTATAAAACAAATAGACAAAGTAGGTAAAAATTTCAAAAATAGAGGTGCAGCGACCAACAATGAAGAAGCACAAAAATGCGTATAGACAAAGCACATTTACAAACATAAAGGACAAGAGCACAATTTTTTTTACTACAACACAATAACGTGATGTATAAGTACAGAGCCACGTCAACTGTATTAAAGAAACATAAAAAGCCTAAAACAGGTTGGAAGCAACCCCACTTTCCAGTAAAACAGGTTCATAAAAACCCGCGAATCTGGGGACCGATGTCAATCGTGTCATTTCATTGATAAAATCAGAAGAAACGCATCATATCGAGACAAATAGTGAGTACCTTAGAACTTTCCTGTTACATAATCATAAATATGTCTTAATTAGTTGTCTGGTTAACACAGAATCAGGCTGCTTACATTGCTTACTCTTACCGGAAGTTCGTAGTCATGATACCTTATCATTAAAATAATGAAAATATCCTATTTTTTCAAAACATCACTTCGTGGACTGACTATGCACTTCCATATCCACCTTGTTGTTGAGTTGCAAGGTCAGGAGATTAAATTAACCAATCAAAATTACGCTACTTCAACAAAAATTCTTCTATAAATATGGAAATTTATGAGTTTTGGCTTTAGATAGAACAAGACCGTTGACAAATCCAAAATACGCTACTTTAATAAATTTCAATGTAATAAAAACAATTAAAATTGGTTTCATAATTGATGAAATAAAAAAAACAGCAAAACAACTACTTTAATCATGGTAGAAACTTATAAATATATATATTCTCAATCAATGAACGCTAATTTTTTAGGTCTGATTTTGATATATTTAGGCCACATGTTAGCGATGTTCATACCATTTGTTATATTTTACATGTAGAAAATTGTCCTATTTGTTTCAATCCAATATAGTGCCGTGTATTAGTAAGACAAATACTTCACCCCACAAAAATGTCAAACTCTTTTATTATATTTATCGTAGACAAAGATAACAAAGAATGGGAAAAAGTATCATATCCATCCAAAGAATTACAAGCAGACCGTTGAGAAGACTGACAACAAAAAGGGCTGTAAATAAAACATTCTCTAGGAGAAAAACACTGTTTTTAATAAAGTATGTTTAGATGAAGTCATACTGCATTGCAAATGGTTTTATTATACAGTTTCATAGTCCTGGCTTCTCTTTTAAAAACGTAAGAATAATGGTTTTGGTCTTGTTTCGAATTTTCTTCCATTTCTCATTTTACGAAGGTTCATCAATATTTTCGAGTTCTTTGTTAATTATATCAATTAGTTTTGCTTTAGTTTGTTTTTCAACATCAAAATAGTCTGTTCTGTCAGATGGAAATACAAACACTGGACACAGTTTCTGTTTAGTTGCCAGATCATTTTCAACCCCCTTTGTCAAATGTTGACCTCTACTTTCTTTGCATTTTAACAAGGTCGTGGTCAAGTTTTTTCCCACTTTAATGTTTTATGTTCTTCAACCTGGAATGGTTTTGCCAGATATTTGCTTTGTCTGACTAGACAACGAAAGGCAAATATTTCCTTGCTGATGTCATATGCAAATGTGTACTCATCATCAGCTTCTTTGATGTTGAATATCGAATGCAGATGATCATGTACCTAAAAATACTTTTTTTTTAATTATACGTGGAAGATGCAATGTATTATATTCAAGATTAAATGATTATATTCCAAGAAACAA
This sequence comes from Mytilus edulis, assembly GCA_019925275.1. Classification (NCBI taxonomy): domain Eukaryota; kingdom Metazoa; phylum Mollusca; class Bivalvia; order Mytilida; family Mytilidae; genus Mytilus; species Mytilus edulis. The sequence continues at coordinate 20,587,575 of CM034353.1, forward strand.
AAAGTAGTGTTATTTGTGTTTATTTTATAGGCTTTTGATATAGAAGAGTCCACAGGGGCAGAGTATAGCCTAACCATACAAGCGCCAGGGGGGGGAATGTCTATAAGCACCAGACTGAGGGGTTTGGTGCTATAGAGAACAGTAGCATTGCAACTGTAGCAGCAACAGCAGAAGTAAATAACCGTTCAATTTTATCGCCATTCATCAGAAGTAAATGTACCAATAAAAAATCTTGGTATATGAAATGTTGTTTTTTATTATACTGTTTTAGAGATTTGTTATTGGTTGTTTCAAGTTTTCTTATATGTAGATAGACATATAAAGATGTGGTACGAGTGCCCATGAGACAATTCTCCATCGAAGTAACAATTTATAAAAGTTAACCATTATAGGTCAAGGTACGGATCGTTGGGTATAATTAACTATTACTATGATAAAATTCTTCGAAAAGATTCTTTTTATTCCACACTTTCTTTATTCACTTTTATTGACATTTTTTTTTACAGAGTTTGACAGTAGACACTGCTGAAAATAATCAAGGAACACCATCATTTTCTCCTGTTCCCAAAACATCTTGTGAACAGGAGACACAAGCTGCAAGTTCATACATCCAAGAATTATATGAAGTACAGCCGGATAAATGCAGAATATGTGGGGAAGGGCAGCTAGACTCTAGAGCCATGTGGGTAGGCTGTTCTTCCAAAGAGCCGTGTAATTATTGGGTGCATGCCAAGTGCATTGGCATTGGTGTAAAACCCCTTGCACCTCTTAGTAAAATACGGTACCACTGCCCAAAACACATTACTTTAATTGGATAAATTTTATTTCTTGGATCAAATACGTATTATTTTTTTAATTTAAAATACCTTTTCCAATCTGTCAATATTTCTGCACACTTGCAGCCACTTTGGTTTGTCTGGAAGACCTGCTGGTATCCACATCATTGTTTTCCGATTAAAAGTTTTCTAGCACGAAATCTCTATCTTCTCCCTTTGATTCGTTTCCACTGACACTGAAATACTCATTTTTCTCAATGAAGGCAAGTATATCATGCGGACATTGTACTCTTACACATGAATCTCTAATAAATGTCTCCATGTAAAAGGGCATATTGAGACCAAAGAAAAGTGGAGAAAATTTAATATTTGGATAGCTGTAGAGTTGTTACGCCTGGTTCCAGCCCTTAAAACATAGAGTGCGAGACAGCAGGTAAAAACCACGTCTGACATGAATTTGAAATTTGGATTGGAAACTTTTGATAGCCACAAATAAAAGCCTTCCACAGTTGGTGTTCTACAAGACAACACTAAATCTGCAGTAAGGCTGCAATAATTCCTGTGGCATAGCAAACATGAAAATCTGTAGAATTTGCCATGTTTTGTGATGGTCTGAAAAAGAAAAAAAAATACTATTAACACAAATTCCTAATACACAAAATATACCATCTTCAAACGTATTGAAAACTATTGGTCATGCCTTTTGTAAGTTTTGTGTATTTTTAATAATAATATGCGTGTATTAAACATGTCATGGTTTTTATTATAATAACTTGCAATGCGATATTGGGATTTGTAACTGTTGATAAAGTCACAATAAGTCTCGGGTGAGAGTTGTCTGTAACTGACAATCATACAACATCTTCTTATATTAATTTCGAATACTGTATTGCATGGTAACATTTCAAATACTTGTCTTACCTGAAGCACTCTGACAAGCTTGCAACGCCTTAATACTTTTAAAACCAAGCATCTTGGCCAAGTCGATTATTATGACATCCCACAATAGTTTCATTAACGCGTTTGACATATTTATCTCATAATGTCCTAGCCCTGAAAATAAATTTTAAAGTTATTTCTAGAAAGGTGCAAGTAGTAGTTTAGTACGTATATACTTTAGAGTTTAAATGTAATCTTAAGATTCCAGCAAATTTCAAATGGAGTGCTACAAGAAATAACATTCAACTGTGGCTTTCAACAATGAGAACATTTACTATATAGAACATAACATATTCGCAAAATCTATAATACTAAAATTACGAGGTCCAATTTGTCAGCCGTCATCACATAAAAACGATGAATCAAAGAATTCAACTTTATATATAACTAATGTAGTACAATGGTGTTGATTAAAAATTGCACCACTCTAGGCCCGTTTGTTTTCCACGTAATTAATATTACCAATAATTAAGAAGTCGACGGGTTCAAACAGAAAGATTTTAAAAGCAGAGAAAAATGTGCACCTTATATACATGTTATAATCGGCATGACTTTATCAGATGACAATACCAATACTAAAATAAGGCATACGCATAGTTATATATCAGTCACGGACCCGCAATATCACGGGTGTGTTCTAGTAATATGTTAACAATACCTGGTAGCATCATCAAATTCATGTATTTTCGGCAGTCTGAATACGGAATGTTGGTGCAGTGACTTCTGTAATTTTTGTGTTCCTCAAATTCAGCAGCGTCATCGAACTCCATTTTGCAGTCGTGGCAAACAGAATAGTTGTCGATGATGCGACTGGGTGTAAGGCAAGCCATCACATCCAATCATGGTCCATTTCCTACTTTCGTTACCATCCTTTACATTGGCGACATTTATTATATGATCAAACACCTAAAATATGTGAAGAAATTATTAAAAAAGTTATGAAAAGTATAAATTACAATTAAACACTCCTATGTTGTATTTACCACATATATGAAGAAAGAGTTTGAATACTAGTATACCAACGGGAATACAAATGAACATGGATTTTCAAAAAAGGGTTCACCCATGGTAACTGACACTGTTTCCTCTGGGTGTTGTGCAGTTACAAATTTGTATTTAAAAAAGAGAGAAACGACAATTTATCATTTCACATCCGAAAAAAAATAAATTACAATTGGGTAATATCTTTTATTTACGACTATTAAGAGTGCAGTCGTATGAATTGATAATATTGTTTTTTGTTTTTTTTTACAAGAGACATGTAATTTAAAACCATCACAAACTACTTTTTATCATTTAGATAAATTCATAAAATTAATACCTCTCTTCAATGTTGGTGTGACTAGGAATTTGGAAACTGTTGGTCGATTTTTTGTCCACCTCGTCCATTACAATATCACCATTTTTTTCCATTTGCATGGTTATTTTGATGATATTTTTTCGTTAAATAATCAAGAATTTTCTCAATATACTGCTGAAATTTACCCCAAGGAACTTACTTTAAATAAATCAAATTTATTCGGTAATAACTGTCCTTTCCTGGATTTAGATATTTCGGTTTTAAACGGGAAACTCCACACTAAAATTTACGACAAAAGAGACGATTTTTCGTTCCCTATTGTTAATTTTCCATTTTTAGATGGTAATGTTCCTTTGGCACCATCTTACGGTGTTTATATTTCACAACTTGTTCGCTATGCCGGTGTCTGTTGTAACGTTTTAGATTTTAACGTACGCAACCTATGTATAACTGGTAAATTATAAAACAAGGGATATCGTTACCATAAATTACTTAAAACCTTTACTAAATTTTTCCATAGATATAAAGATTTGGTTTTGAAGTTTGGTTGTACCTGTAGAAAACTTATTTCAAACAGGATAGCACATCCTCATTTTTACGGAAATGTTGGTAACCGTTCCCGGAAATTTAGAAATGATCCATGTAAACTTGTCGCTCCTTTAAATAAATTTGTTCTAAAAGGTTCCCTATTCAACATTGTAATAAGATCATTGAATATTGTTTTTATTGGTATAAATATTGATTTTGTTATCAGTAAATTAAAAGCTAACTAAATATTACTAGTATGTTATATGCATATACATATTCATGGATCTACAATCTGTCGATACCTGTAACTTGGCATTGCATAAAGGTTATGTTTTTCTCTGGCTGTTTATGACGTCTTTACACTAAATCCATTGGATGTTGGATGTGTACGGATTGATAGTTGAGTCTTAGATGCATGATTTTTTATTAGTTGTTAGTGGCTTTGAACTAGCTGTCAGATAACTGCGAGTACTCTCAGATCTGTTCATTGTGTCTTTTTGTGTCGGGATGTATAAGTACCGGGCCACGTCCATTTGTATTTTTGTCCATCTGATGAGTTAAGCCTTTTTCAATCGATTTTTATAGTTCGTTCTTATGTTGTACTGTTATACCACTGTCCCAGGTTAAGGGGAGGGTTGGGATCCCGCTAACATGTTTAACCCCGCCACATTACTTATGTATGTGCCTGTCCAAAGTCAGGAGCCTGTAATTCAGTGGTTGTCGTTTGTTTATGTGTTACATATTTGTTATTCGTTCATTTTTTTATATAAATAAGGCCGTTAGTTCTCTCGTTTGAATTGTTTTACATTGTCTTATCAGTGCCTTTTATAGCTGACTATGCGGTATGGGCTTTGCTCATTGTTGAAGGACGTACGGTGACCTATAGTTGTTAATGTCTGTCATTTTGGTCTTTTGTGGATAGTTGTCTCATTGGCAATCATACCACATCTTCTTTTTTATATTATAACTTTTAACTGCCTTTCGAAAAATTCATTTCTGGAAACAAAGTTTCGTATAAATTAGAAACTCAATATTAAATGAAATAATGTCATAAGACATTCGATATGTCAATATTTTAGAAAATAAAAATACTAAAGTTAATCTAAATAATAACATATCTTATAGATTCATAAACAGTTTTGTATATCCTATTTTTTTTTTTTTGTCTAACCCTTTTAACATTACTAATTTAATTTCAAATCTACATTTCCGCATTCATACCTAAAGGTCCTGAAATTAACATCTTGCTTGTCAAACTCTTTCACCATTTCAGCTTTCGCCATATTTTTGGCCTCTGTATCGGTCCTGTACCAATTCTTTGGCGACAGGTTTTCTTTGCACTGTAGAATCGACTGTCTTGTCAGGTACCACATGGATAAGAGTTGTTACGACACTTGTGTGGTATTTAATGTTTGTTACTACTCTCCACTTACGTTGTAGAACCTGAAATATAACGGTTTGTTTCAAAATAAGGCAAAACTAACATTAAGTGTCTATCAAACGTCAAACCTTTTCTTTATTCAGTCTATTTTTGAAACTTTTTAATTTTTTATAAAACGTGGGATTTTTAATTTACAGTACTACAACTATATTAGAAAAAATAAATTAAAACTGCAATTCAACTCAACCAAAATACCAGAACATCATGCTACTACAAAATAAACTCATCATAGATACCAGGACTAAATTTAGTATATACGCCAGACGCGCGTTTCGTCCACAAAAGACTCATCAGTGACGCTCGAATCCAAAAAAGTTAATGAGGCCAAATAAAGTACAAAGTTGAAGAGCATTGAGGACCAAATTTCCTAAAAATTTTGCTAAGTACAGCTAAGGTAATCTATGCCTGAGGTAGTTTTGTGAGACATCCCCAAACTGAATGGTTTGTGATAGTATAAAATGAGATTGATTGTTTATTGAATCATGTCCAGTGACAAATATTTCATGCATGTTTAGGACAAAATGTATATAATAATGAAAGAAATTAAAAAAAAATGTACCTGGTTGTTGTCAAAAAATGTAACTACATCTGTTCTTTCTGGAAATAATATCATGACATTCGATATGTCAATATTTTAGAAAATAAAAATACTAAAGTTAATCTAAATAATAACATACCTTATAGATTCATAGGTATTAATGCGCAAGTTAGTGTTTTTGACTGTGTTTGCCGGCAAACTCTTTAGCATGGTAAGCTTTACCTCGTCTGTTGTAGCTGGTCGGCCGAATCTGTCGTTGGTTTGCTTAGAAGTTAGGCTAAAATCTTCCGTGTCGTCCAAATCTAAACTGTACGGAAGATGTCCCCTCTTATCTTCTTCTTCAAGAAACTTACTTAAATTGATCTATGACAAAGCGAAATCCGTCTCCATGTCAAATAGACTATCACCCATTCCGACAATCAAGATTAGGTAAATGCCAATATAGTGTGTTACGTGGTCAATTCCTGGGTCTACTCGATTATCATTTTCCTCATTCTTAACAAAAAAAGGTAAACGTATTGAACTTAACTCGCTGTTTCAACTGTTAAAAGCATTTATATCATATTTGGAAAACTATGTAAATTATAGCGCTTATGGTGATCCATATGTTTGTCTTAGGATCACGATCATATTGCAAGATCAAATTCTATTGGCTGAAAAAGTGATCATGTGCACCAACATTTGTTTCAAAATGGCGGATGACTATGAGAGGAATAAGGCTGTGTAAAATTTTTCAACAAAACAAATAGTATTACTCACATTTTTGAAAACATAGATGGTAAATAATGAAAGGTACATACTTACGGCTTTGCATACATCCACTTGTGCTGTCAAATTGTCAACTGACATACAAAATCTATGCATCCTTTTACATAGAAAGTCCTACAGAATCCCGCCAAACCATTATTTATTTGCGCTTTCACTGAATTCTCGTGCGTTTTACATATCATTCAGACAGTCCCTGGTTTCAGGGGTTAAGTTGGACATGTTTAGTGAGACAACCCCTCGTTGTAAAGACAAAGCACATTAGCGAAAATGGAAGACAAGAAAACAAGTTTTTTTCACAATAATATAACACAATGCGGGTGTATAAGTACAGAGCCACGTCATATGTATCAAAGAAACTTTAAAAGGCATATACACAAAGCACATTGGCAGTAATTACACAAATACAAACACTTCTAATAGAACAATTATAACACAATGACGGGATGTAAAAAAAACAGAGTCACGTCAAATGGATACCTCAACAAACAGACGAAACAGTAAAAGTAATATTCATAATGACACTCGTTATTAAGACGACAAACAACGTCAGTACCAAGAATGATTACGTCAAGACCATCGTGTATTACTTGTAAAGATGAAACGGAATATTTATCGACAAGGTACGTCTTAATTGGTAAATTGGTGTACTAGTTCAGTGATAATGGACGTCATACTAAACTGCAAAAAACATACAAATGAACTAAAATTAAGAAAAAAAATACAAGACTTATAAAGATCTTGTGACAGGCGCTAAAATGCTAAACATGTTTCGTAAGATCTCAACCCTCTTCCTATATCTCTAGCCAGTTTAGGTCAAATTCGAGGTATAAGTCTAAAAATGAGGCGGAGGAAGCCGTGTCTGTTGTAACAAATGTTTTCGATTTTTGAAGTGCAAAAAATGTAAGCAAAGACACCAATTTACGTATATGAAGTGTTGACAAATACGTGTGAAATTTGAAGTAGAGTTGTTTCTCAAATATTGAAAAGAGGTATTTTCCCGTTGAAATGTTTTGTACATCAAAGGTTATTTCATATTTGTATTTAATAAATCATGACAACTGTAAGCCTTAAAATAGTTATTCAGTACTTGGTAATCATATTTACTGGTTTTATACACAAGAAATAAGGGGTTCATTCAATAAGTTATAATAATGGTATGTTAAAGTCAATATTAATATAAATAAATTTTAACAATTTATAATGTGTATTGACCTACAAAACCTCCTAATTCTTTTACATGTCTGTTCTAATAATAACAGCCTTTTTAATCAAAACTATATGACAGATTAGCGTGTACTTTTTTTATCGTTTTTATATCGTGTATGCAATTATATTAAAAACATGAACAATGAAAAAGGCCAAATAAAAACAAAGTACAGTTTGTGTCCTTACCTACTTTTAGGAGAACAAAGACAAGATCAACCAAATTAATGGGTCGAAGTTATAAACATGAATGGATAATTTATGAGCAATTGGGCAAGTTAGAGTGATATAATTTTACAGGTTTGTATAACCTTTGTTTGTTTAGTTACTAGTTGTCTTCTAGTTAAAAATAAAGGAGTAATCCCAGTAAGACCCCTTTTTGGCCTAAAATATAGCGTTCTTACAATGTAGTTAAATTTACTTATTTATTGGAAAGTAACATGCTTTTGTACATAAGTATGGTGCTTTTTTTTAATAATGCCATAGACGTGCATCAGGAACTAGCATTATTATTACTTAAAAGTGTATAAAAAAATTCAAAAATATTTCATCAGATGTACTTCGAATTTTAGCCGAAATTTACCTTTAGCGGACCTTCTCATTTATAATTTGTAAATATAATGTTTTAATTTTCTACTGACAGCAGTAAAAACCTTGTAAAAGTGCAAGGGGCGTCCGTTTGGCTGTGCAGGTAAACTAGTACGTAGTCACTTCTGGTCCATATGGGCACGTCAAATCCGATGCCTCGTGTAAAGAGAGTGTCGTGCTCAATGCACGTTTAGAATCGTTAAAACAACTCTCTGAGGGGTCTGTAGATAAATTATAATTTCCGTCCTCATCCTTCATGATTCACAAATATGTAATTTACTTTATTAAATAATTATCATTGTTCTTCGGTCACGAGCTGATTTTTGTTTTAAATTGGATTCTCAGAGTATTGATTTATTTTATTAAATTGTCTCTCAAATAGAATATAGAGTTGAAAATCAAAGAAACGGTTTTTTCTTTGATTTGTATTTCACTTAGAAATTATACTTTTCACTGCAACCAATGTAATAATTGCATATGTTTTTCCTCTATATCATACTACAGGTTATAAGGTTATAGACTTTATACTTAGTTTGATCATTGCTTCTTTCCTACAAAAAACAGCGTTGGTGACCAAGAAAAAAAAAACATGTCTTGCTAAAGCCCCGTCACAACAGATCGTACGATTGTTTGTCGTGGAAGATCTATTAAATAGTTGTCATGGCACTGTCTTGTAAAATGTCAAAAACATATTTCGAGTGGTCACATCAGCTAAGACATGTCCACAATGATTCCACGATGTGTATAAAAAAGACCCGATTTATAAGTGATGCGAGGGGCAACTCTCAGCAAAAGTTCTTGAAATATGCCAGGCTCCATCCGCATGAATCCAACGAAGTCACTATTTCGAACATGGTGATGGAGGAAATCGAAGTACCTTATCACTCAATCATCGCCCTCTGTAAATTCTTTGTCACCATCACCGATTTTTTTATTTTTTATCAAGCGTCCGTATCTGGTTTTCATGCTGGAATACCATGTCTTCAGCACCAAGACGGATTTGCCGAGTTCTTCTGCTTTGTTAGCCAAACCCTTTCTTTAATGCCGGTATCCTTGTACGTAGTCATCTTCTTCTTGTATGAAATAGGATGCGCCTCCAACCCTTCTACCATGATTTGCTCTTTTCTCTAAGGTTAGATCTGTATGTAATTTGGACCTCTTCTCTCCAATGGCCCAACCACGATACTTGACACATCTGTGTCATCTCCATTTACGTTCATTAAAACATCGTCATTTGATTTTGTTGGACAAGCAATAGCTGGTGATTTATATTGGATTGGTCGGTCTGACATTTCTACTGAATCAGGTGTCGTATCAGAGTCCCCTCTGCCTGTACTCCTACCTCTACCACCACGAGTTTCATTAGATTTTGGTGGCACGACTGTGCTGTTTCCCAGAAATCTACGTATTGATGAGAAATAGAAGGAATGGAACAGTATTGTTAGAGAATACGATGTTTACGTTATTGCTGAGATTGTAGCAAGATGGCGATATGAAAGTGGTATGATCGTAGAATGGTTATGGTAAGAGCGTGCAATAATCACAGTAGACGCTTGGTAAAATCGTTGTATGGTTGTAGTGAAAACGTAATGAGCGTAGTAAGATGGTGAAAATGGTAGTGCTGTCGCAGAATAAGCGTGATGAGAACGTAGTATAATCGTAGCGGGATTGTTGTAGATGCGTAATGAGGACGTAGTAGCATTAAATTGATTTAAGCAGCACCGTAACATATTGATATGAATGCATACTATTACTATCTGCAACAGTGGCGCTTCACGACACAAATAAGAATAACATCCTCAGCTGCGGAGTACATTAATGTTTTCTAGTAGTCAAAATTTGTATTAATCTGATAAAAGTTCGCTCTAAGTCAAATCTTATATGAGAAAAATACAGTTATCAGTAAAGTTATCTGAGGGATATAAAATATGTAAACGGCCCTGAATTTCTGGAAGTACATTGTAATTGCATCTCTTTTTAGTTTCCCCTTTTCTTAAATGGTAGACTAAATCACTTTGCAACATGAAATCCATCAATGAGGGGGGGCAAGGGGTTTAACTGTTATGCTGTTATGGGGCATTTTAATTCTTTGTTATCTGTTATTCTGAAAATATATTTACTGTTAGCTGTTATTGACTTATTCTTTGTTAGCTGTTATAGGACTATTATCTATTTTTTTATCTGTTATTGTGAGAATGTATTTGCTGTTAACTGTTATTGAAAATTGGAATGCTAGCATTTTGACAGCCAATCTTCCGTAGAATTTGAAGATAATTGAAAATTGTGATTTGAATGGATGATAGTGTCATTGGCGCGCTTACCACATCTTCTTACAATGTATATCTATTGGGGTATTTCTACTGATAATATCGGGTGGCCCTGTATTTGCAGAAGAATTTCAGTAACATACATCACATAAACATATTAAAATCAATTGGACCCAGGACCATTCCAGTATATATTATTATTATACCTTGTATTAAATTCCATTGTCTATGAACATGTAGCATTTCGTACAAATTATTATAATTCACTTATTACTTGTACAATAACTTATAGTATGGATTTTGTTATAAAAAAAAGCATTGGTACACCCTATAGATTATTTTTATTCAATGAGCACATAATAATCTGTATGATGTACTGTTACACCACTGTCCCTGATTAGGGGAGGATTGGACACCACCTATAGCATGGTAACGTTGACGCAATCACATTCTGTATGTGCCTACTTCCAAGTCAGGAGCCTGGATTCAGTGGTTGTAGTTTGTTACTGTGTTACTAAGTTTCTCGTTCACTATTTTGTGGATAAATAAGGCAGTTAGTTTTCTCCTTTGAATTATTTTACATTACTAAGTGGTATGGGTTTGAATTATGGCTTTTGAAATTATACAACATCTTTTTCTTTTAGCATTTATATTATAAGTGCTACTCCCTCTCTTTTCATTTACATGAAAGAGAACCCTGACCAACATATTTTTAAAAGTTTTTTTAACTGCTTCACATGGCGAAAATTGAAGCTCTGAAACCATTGATGCAAGTAAAGATGTGTCTTCAGTTTAATTTTTCGATAAATTTACCCTTTTTAAAAATCCTACAGCTTCTCCCATGCTTTACCCAAATTTTCCATATTTTATAATTTCACACAAGATGCATGATTGGTGTTTCACTTGGTGTCATCCAAATTTTCACTAGGTCCACATTCTATTATACTATCAGAATTGTCACTTGAGGCAATTTCTATTATCAGAAGAACCATAACTGGCATGCGTGTTTCGGTTACATGTCCTGACTCAACTGATCTGGGTATTTTTGTATTTTATAAGTAAGTTTTATCAGGAGGTCATTAAATAAAAAAAATATATTGTGCATCATTTTTTTTTTTATTACTTGTAAAGTATTGCTTTTCAGAAGAAAAAAATCTAAAAATCAAATTGATAATAAAGTGTCACTGGCTGCACTATTTTCAAAAATTAAATAAAAAAACCTTAATCTTTAACAATTGATCCCTCAAATTCCCTAGATTAAAAATATCCCTATATCAAAAACAGAAACTAGTCATTTCGTTCAGAAAAATTCAACAATCATACTATAACTTATTGTACAAGTTACGGAAAAAATCAACCAAGGCAGAACTGCCTCAACGGCCGAAACGTCTTGTTTACACAAATTACAATTTTCTAGGTCCATACCACAATTTATATACTAAGATCTACGAGTCATCTACTGGATTGGTCCTGGGCAGATTTATTTTCATATTTCATTTACTGTTATCTGTTATTATCCCTTTCCAATTCCTTGTTTTTCACCAAATCAAATCACTGTTTTGCTGTTATGGGGACCCCCCTTGCCCCCCCCCCCCCCCCCCTCATCAATATCCAGAGATACATAAGTTAATCCGGACATGTAAGCAGATCGTATCCCGCTTGTAGCACCCGTCGTGTATTTTGGTAGATCACCCTCGAAGAATGGAGGACGGATTGTAGTAACAGTTGTAAACTATCCGTCGTCATCTGTCAAACAGATATTCCGTAACGGCCAATCAATTCATGATGGCGTCTGTAAAAATTATTAGGTGGATTTCGACTTCACATTTGGAACTGTTTAATAGCTTCCTTGCAAGCAGCAACACTAATAAAAAAATCTTGAACGGAATTATCGGTCTGATCTCGCTTTGACTGGACATACTTCATATGCAAGGGCTGCTGGAATGTTGTTACATAGAAAGGGATAACATTCACACTTTGGAAGCTGAAATCATCACTTTTGTCTAAGTTTTGTTCACAACTGGTAATCATTGTCAATTTCTAGATGCAAGACCAGATATGAGGCCGATTTTACTGTATCTTGCATTATTCATCTAAGTTCGATGTGATAGATGCGTTAAACATAATTACCATACATCGATGTATTAAGTGAGTGAGGTCACTTACATAAAGCGGAAGGTAAAGTTGAATAATATTGCTAACTTTTGAATACAGGATCAAATCCGCAAGAAGAGTAGAACAGATTTACCATGGGAATGCGTTTGTTGAAAATCAAGTCCTAACATAACAAATATGTTGTCAATCAAGAAATCAATCAGCTGATCATGTCAGTTTCAGAGTGATTTTTACAAAGTACGATTTTTCGCTCCTATGGGTTAGAGTGATTTATCGACATTTTTCAAGGTATGTAACTACCTATATGTAATTATGATTTGAAGGTATGGGACTTGTCCCCCAAAACAACCCCTACCGTGAAAGCTTTTGTCTAGACAGAAAGGAATGGCCGTTCCTTTTTTTAAATGAGAAAATGACTAAACCCTTATTTCCTTTTCACGAGTGTGACCTACTGTATTATACTATTAAATGGTTTGGTAATTACATGAGCAAATTGACGGGTCCCAAATGTGGAGCAGGATCTGCTAACCCTTCTGGAGCATCTGAGATCACCCCCGGTTTTTGTTGGGGTTCGTGTTTTCTATTTTCTGTTGTGTCTTGTGCACTATTGTTTGTATTTTTGTCTTTTAAACACGAAAAACTACAAGTTTACTACAGCAAGTCACTAGAAAATTTAAAAAATAAGGTCAAATGCAAATAATAATGATGTTTTTGACCTTTCATTATTTCTTTATTATTCGCGTTCTTTTAATAATAGATGAACAAAAATCATCTATATAGGTTTCCAGGTTAATAACCTACATTGGTAAAGGAAGTTACTAACTGAGTCATCAAAATCTATACGGAGTCTGAGAGAATTAGTCACCTTAATTTAACAACTTTATTTCTAGATATATGACAAATGTTGCTTATGTTGAAACGGCACTCCTAAAATAATTATCAGCAATAATGTATACATCATAACACTTGTCAGATGGAACCGATACTTCTCACAAACTGTCATAAATAGAACTACCGTGGATATCTTTTAATACATCACAGTATGATGTAAGTACGTGTCATTGTTCATTGTGAAAATATTGGAACGTGTGTCGAATGAAACAATTGTGAAACTGGAGTTGTATACATTTTGTATATATAATAAGCTTTCATATATCAAACCTGATATGATGCAATTTTAATTGTAAATAAATTGTCTCACGTTGTCTTCATTCTACATATTGGTTTATATGTACTTAACTAGCCGTTATTATAGACACATTCATGACTTATGGGAATAAATCATATAAAGTAGTTGTCTTTTTTATGAAAAAGGAATAGGACATTAAATGTGGACGATTAACTTTTGTCGGCTATACAGCAATGAGGTTGCTCATTGTTATAGGTCATACTTGACTATAAATGCTCACATATACGACATTAGATTTGTCTCAGATTTTTGTCTCATACTATAAACAATCATTAAGCACTTTGTTTCTAATTCGATGCCCTTGTGAGACATACAGATATTATACGTATAATACAATTTCTTCTTGTTTATTTACACTAACAACCAGTTCATGAAAAATTATTTTATATTCTACAAAAAGGATAACAAAACACAAAGTAAATATTACAGTAATTATCAAAGACATGCCGCAGTTACTGAAAGCAAACCTAATGAAAAGAAATCATGCCGTCTCACACTAAATATAGGTTGGTGTTCTTCACACAAAACTTCATACAGTCATATGTGGTATTGCAGTAGGTTCAAATCCTTGTACGAATACAAAACATTCCCTTGTACAGAGTATTTAGATGTTAAATGCATATACTTATTAATAATATAGTAAAATATAACTTGAAGGCAACATAAGTAAACTGATGTTCATTTCTGTAAATTTGAGGGACCTCGATTGGGTGGCCTAAAGGGCACATTTGAGTCAACACTAATAATGTGAGTGCGATCTCTACATGTGATTAGGATTGTCAGATTTCCTATCGATGTTTTCCCTGAGCACTCCGACTACCTCCACCATTAAAAACTGTCTACGAAATATCCAGCCAGGCTGAAAATGGCGTTTAAAGCCCCGATCAATATTAATATAAAATTCATTTTGAATAAATAAACTTAACGAACCCAACCTATTGAAGGAGCGGAACAGGGATCAGGGGGTTATATTCGAGTGAAGATCTAATTTACAAAGAAGTGAGTTTAAGAACATTTATGTAATCGTTTCTCAACAAATAAAATTGTTTAATGTTGTGTCGTTGTTCTTCTCTTATATTTAATGCGTTGTTCTTCTTTTATATTTAATGCGTTTCCCTCAGTTTTAGTTTGTTACCCCGATTTTATTTTTTGTCCATCGATTTACGAGTTTTGAACAGCGGTATACTACTGTTGCCTTTATTTCTCATCCACTACTTATACTGTTGTTAGCATTATTTGTTGCTGTGTGGTCATTCAGATCATACCTTCAAGAATATATACAAAACCCAAAGCGCATTATAGAAGCCTCTCAAAATGTACATATATGATACAAAAAAGTAAATCACATAAATAATGAACTCAGAGGAGAATCCAATCGGAAAGTCCATAATCACATGGCAAAATCAAATGACAACCATTGTCCCCCCTTTCAACTTTCAGGCCATGTTCATTAAAATCCATAATCAAACTTCCAATATTCATTAATGTTTTGCTCCATCCTTACAATCTAATGTAAACAATATGTGTTTCAAAGATTATTCAGTCAGTATTTGAACACTGTCTACGTACCAGGTCTAGCTCCTTTTATAATCATTCGATTGCTTCAGTTTTTATTTTACTCTATTCAATACATTAATGAGATTTGAACATAGTAAACTACTGTATATTTGTTTTTTCAAATCAGTATTTCCGTATTGGATGCAGACTTCGGATACATTCAAGTGTTGATCATTAAACGTATGTAGCATCTGTCGAAGTGCCATGCGAAATCTAAATAATTGCTTTTCAATTGAATAATAAATTTTAAAATTGATGTATCTACATTGACTAATGACCAGACAGAAAACTAATATTTAGCAACAGGAACCCCATGTTCGTTCACTGACCATTAGAATACAATAGCGAATGTCAATTTAAACTTGAAAATACAAAAACTCTTTAAAAACTTTCTTTTGATAAAAAAAAATGTGACTAAAATACCGACCTCCAAAGCAATTTCAAAATGGGGAAGTTCATACACATAACAAAATCAAACGCTTCAAATCAAAGTGAAAAACAACTATCAAGATCCAAACTATAAGTAAGTTTGGTGGATAAATGAAAACAAAAAATATCAAAGATCTACTATCAATAATATCTTTTCAAATTACAAAAAAACTTAAGATGTGGCATAAAATAAAAACTGACGATTTTCCGGGCTTGTGACAGACATATGCACACATGTCGAGTTATTGAAAAAAAATACATTCAGGCCTAGATCTGGATATGTGATATAACAATGTACTCTGTCTCTGGTGGATACAATAAATCTTTTACGATGAATTAAATTGAGAGGATGGGTTCTAAAGAAGACGTACCATATAATTTCAAAGAGTATCTATTTGAAAATCTTAAGAGAACCAACATTCTAACTTGTTTTGAGCGCATAACATTATCTATAATTCTACTTTTGTTTAACCAATATAACAGTTTGATGTGTTTGAACTTTTGGTTTTTCCATTTGTAAAGGGACTATAGTAGTATCCGTTTTGAATTTTCCTTGGAGTTCGTTATTTTTTGTTATTTTACTTTTTAAGTCCGGCTTGACAAAATAATTCCTGCATATTCACTTTGCGGGGATATCATAACCTTACCAGCGATCGTTTCACCTGTTAAGAAATATGATCAAGCACCTAATAGAGGTAATACCCATATATAATTGATAAAGCTTGATGCTTTACTATTTGATAACCTTAGTACACGAGTAATTATAAAAGCACGGACACAGACCAGAAACAATCACAAAGGAATTAGTCACGAAGATTGACCATTGTCTCTGTCCATCGATACATTTGGTATTTTAGATTGTAGCCCTGGATTTAATAACAATCTGAATTAATATACATATTACAAAACTTGTCACGTAAATAAATGAATATCTAGAAAATATTATTGAATAGAAAGTCATAGTTATCTACCAGAATTATTATGGAGTAGTTTTTAGAGTTGGATTGAGCAACTATATAAAATTTAGTTCTAGCTTTATAAATAGTTTTAAAAGTATTGCTGTAACATATACCTTTATCTTCAGTTAGGAAATTTTCGTGTATTTTTCTGTAACGATGAAAGTCCTACAACTCTTGAAAGACAAGTAAGGAAATGATTATGGATAACTTACCAAACTCAATTTTAGCGAAACATAAAAAGTCCCATAACCTTAAATGACAAATACATCATACAATCAAACATAATGTTTGGCATCGTTTAAGGACCTTAGTTTGTTAATACCTGGTTGGATGAAATAACGGACGTTTCCAAACAGTATGTTGATATATTTGTAGTCGATGGTCATTTTAAAGTGTATATGCCATAAATAAAAACTACAAATAGTGTACGGAGAAGTTCTTTCATTTCTGAATTTAAGCAATCCAAAGAAAACAAAGATGAAGCTGGTATCCAGTGTCCAATCGTCAAAGAAAGAGAGGGAACGTTTTGCCTCACAACTCGCAATTTGAACTTTATAATTTTACGTAAAATAAAAATGTCTAACTGATTATAAGACAAATCGACTATTTGTTGTGGGAATTACAAAATGGAAGTGAATAAAGCAAAACTCCAATTATAACAAACCAAAACATTTTAACCTCAGGTCTTTAATGGTTGACAAGCACTCTAGTTTAGTCGCTGTTTGTCAAGCTGTGAAGCTATTTTGCTAAGTGGATATCAGATTTTAAAAAGTAATCGATCAGACCTGAAAGGGACTGCCAACAATTCCAAATGTCTGAAGAAGAAGACACAAATAAAAATCTTGAGAATAAAAACTTTAAGTAAAGACAACCAATATTTTAAATATGTGGCAAAGTTTAAACAGACTAATATCTTTACTGTTCAACAGCTCATAAAAGGGAGTAAATATGAGTCAAGCAAAAAGTATTTTAATAATCTTACAGACGATTGAGCACCAGTACTAGTTGCATGTTCAAGAATGCTCAGTTCTTAGTAGTTTGTAGTACTAAGGGGGCAATGAAAATATGAAATGAAAGATTTTTTTGTTAAATGCAAGCAATATCTTATACGCCGATAGGTATATTACACAGGTGATATTTCTCCGAATTGCAAGTTGTGTTACTGCTAAAAGCAGTGTTCATAGTTTAGAATCGATACTTTCTGTGTGATCGTTGCTCTCTAGTTTTTTTTTTATCATTTTGCGTCTTTTGTCCGTTAACATTTAACACAAAATCTTCTCCGACACTAATGGACTTATTGGAACCAAAATAGACAACAGTCATCATTACGGTTTCTAGGTTTAAAATTTTGTCCGATTCTTGTAGGATATTAATGAAAACGTTTGGATATTTTATGATTATTTTGTAGTTATTGCCCTTGTACAGATAAAATATGTGCATTAGAATGTACATGTAGTTCTTTCATTTCATTTAGTTCAATAAAAAGGTGATCACTAGTAGAGGGCATGTTACTGCATGACAATACGGATTTTTTGTGTTATTAAAATTTGCTGTTACAAAATATTAGAAATTATTTTAAATTAAGGAATGTATCTCCCTCATGCAAAGCTCTGATTCCTTTCACGGATTTGGCTATACTTTTTGGACCTTTTGGATTATAGCTCTTCATCTTTTATATAAGCTTTGGATTGCAAATATTTTGGCCACGAGCATCACTGAAGAGACATGTATTGTCGAAATGCGCATCTGGTGCAAGAAAATTGGTACCGTTAATTTTATTACTGCTAGGAGTTGGAAAAATGACATTCGGAAATGATTTCAGTACTATTTCTGTTATACATTTTTGAATCCATCACGTTTGTCATAGATTCTAGTTTGGAGTCGTCTCTGTAACAATATCGAGGAAAATATAAAGACATAAACAAACTTTTCAACTTTCATTAATATACCCTTAATCTTAAGTTAACCATGTTGCTGATAGTAAATATTAGAAAATTCTAGATGATAACATGTTTTATCATCTTTGGAAGTTATTGTTACTACATAGTATACTAACTTATAGTTTTCCATGTTGCGTTTCATACAGTCGCTATAATTTATTGTTTGTCTTTAAAAAAATGTCGGTTTTCCGTGTTTTGCCCTGGAATGGTCGGCCGGTTGTTTTTACCTTTAAATTAAATGTCCCTTCGGTATCTTTCGCCACTTTTTTAATTAGTTTTTGGTTATCAATTTCCATAATTATTGTCACTATTATTTACTCAGCAGAATTTGTATTAATAACCAAAGTGTTTCGGCCTCTTGAAATAGTGAATTGGGCGTTGATAAAGATAAAAAAAAATGTTCAGTTCGGAAATAGTGAATCCCAAAGGGTTTATGAACAGAGGATAACAAACTATCTTTAGAAACTCCATGAACTGCAGTTGGTGTATGTGTTGAATTCGATGAGCGTGACACCTATTGAGTCGAACGGATTTTTTTAAATGTGTTGATATCACTACACATGTACACATGGGACTAGAAAAAGTGCCTATGATGTCAACTTTGTCGTTACATACGTAAGGGAAAGCTGTTTCCTATTTTCGAATCCCAAAATCTTTTCTTTGTAAACAAAAGCGATATGGAGTACTCAATATTAATAAATGATAAATTTTCTCAATAATCTTGACCTTCATAGAAACTGACTTTTACTTTTTTATAGGCAGAAATAAAGACTATAATATGAAATTCACATATCACTAAAGAATGAATATTTTGTAAAAGTTTTCTTATTCCTCATTAGTTCAGACAAGCATACGATTTGTTGGAACATAGTACAGTCAAACTCATATGTTGTCGGACTAATGAACAACCTACCTAAAGGGACTATATTGGACTGTTGGGTTCACTCCATATATATATCATGCAATGTAGCTTATTCAGAACAGTCGGACATTGTAAGTTGATCATAGTACTTGGACTATATTTTCACTTGAATACAAAAGCTCTACACCACTGTGCTTCGAAAATGTTTGATGACAAACCAAAATAAAAATAATATCTGAAGTGTTGTGTTATTTATTTGAAAGTGCTGAATTAAAGTGTACTTTAACATTAAGTGTAAGCTTCCGTCCAACAATAAAATGGCTATTTTCGTGCTAATGGAATTTCAATTGGGCACTGTAAAGTTTCTATTTTATTTTATTAAAAGAAGGTATTAAATAGATCTTAACAATTTATTAAAAGTGATAAATACTGTGCAAATATCTGAAAATATTACCTGTTCAAAAACATAAAAATATCCTTTCTGTTTGTACAAGGTTCATGTCTATCAAAAGTTACCAAGATTTTTCAAATAGTTCTATAGATCTTTAATATGTGTTACTATAAATATTACAACACTTTGTTTTACTCCGAGGTGGTTATTTATTTAAATGTCTAATAAAAGTAAGGGGAAAATAAAAATAGCAGTAGAGTATAAAAGTTCAATTGATTCTACTATCTAAGCATTAACAAACCTGGGCCATTTACATAAAGTAAATAGTCTGTGCTACAACAAAGATTAGGTAATATAAAAACTCGGGTATATGATGATAAGGTCAATGAACAGTAAATGTGCAGTGTCATATAAATGTTTCATAAAGACATATAAACAAGTAATGCAATGGCTAACAGTTATCACATACAAATTAACACATTGAAATTTTAGATACAATATGAAAATAAAAAGTGGTGTATAATTGCAAATGAGGCAACTCTCCCAAAGTGACCAAATGACACAGAAATTGTCAATGTATGGTTTCAACAATGAGCAAAGCCCATTTGCAGCATAAATGGCCCCGGAATGACAAATGTATAACAACAAAACAAGAAAACTAACGGCCTAATTCACGGGTAGTAACCGCGTCATATCGAGTAGCGTTTAGGACAGTGATTTTGTTATAGTTTGGATAAGTTTGACATGACGGTGTTAAGTGTTTTTATTCACAATCAATGCCAAAATGTAATAAAACATTCGGATATTCTGTAAAAGGAACTTCTTACCATAAATTCAAGCTGGAAAGTCTCTTTCTATATAGTTAATATGTTAGTACATCAACATTTATAACATATAGTTTGTAATTTAACACAGAACAATGCTTGCGTATGTCAAAATTTAAAAGTTGCTGTTTGGTTTCTCGTGGATGAAAAAAAAATATTTGCTTTCTGTCTGTTACATCACATATCTCTTTGTGATATAAAACTGCCGTCAATTTTTCCGAAATATATTACTTTTGCACACAATTCAAAAAAACTATGTCATGGTTTGGTTCATTCGTGTCATGGTTTCGTTCATTCGTGTCATGGTGTAGTTCATGTTCAGGTTCAGTTATGTGATTCTGGTCGTGTATAATGAAGAGTAACGATCAAAATGAACAGTCATTACACAAAAAAAATCGTTCTAAAGGACATATGAACGCATTTATAATGTAGTAACATGTTATAAGTAGATGCAATATGATTGCCAATGAGACAACTACATTTTTCCATCCGAGATCTAATGACGTAGATGTTAGCAACTATATGTCACCTTAAAGTCTTCAAAAATGAGCAAACCCATACTTCTTAGCAAGTTTCAAAAGGCTGCGACAACATTAGATGTAGAAGAATTTAAATGAGAAAACAGCCCGATGTCTGTTCAAAACAATAGACAAACTATGTTATTCACCTCAGAAGCTAACAAAACCTTTAAATAGACTTATTAAGAAGGGATATAGTTACGATATGGTTGTCAGGTCATTAAAGATTGCATATTTTGGCGTTAATATTGATTCACTTATAGGGTCTTTGCATCGGAACTAAACACATTTATTTTAAAAACCAGTTGTTGGCATGACACGGGTTATGTTCTTTCATATATGTTATGATGGTATGATACTAAACCCCTAACGTGAAGGATTGTGCCTGATATTCATATGATGAAGACATAATCTTTCAGTCAGTTTAATTGAAGTCTGGAGCTGGCATGTCAGTTAACTGCTATTAGTCTGTTGTTTTTATGTATTATTGTCATTTTGTTTATTTTCTCTTGTTACATCTTCTAACATCGGACTCGGACTTCTCTTGAACTGAATTTTAATGTGCGTATTGTTATGCGTTTACTTTTCTACATTGGCTAGAGGTATAGAGGGAGGGTTGAGATGTCATCAACATGTTTAACCCCGTCGCATTTTTGCGCCTGTTCCAAGTCAGAGCCTTTGGTCTTTGTTAGTCTTGTATTATTTTTAATTTTAGTTTCTTGTGTACAATGTGGAGTTTAGTATGGCGTTCATTATTACTGAAATAGTATATATATTTGCTGAAGGACGCCTCCAGATGCGGGAATTTCTCGCTACATTGAAACCTGTTGGTGTCCTTCTGCTGTTGTCTGTTCTATGGTCGGGATGTTGTCTCTTTGACACATTCCCCATTTCCATTCTCAATTTTATACAGTAGTAACCTACGATAGTCACTGGCTATACAGACTCTTAAATTGCAACAGTATATACAGAATATCGGGAGTTTAACTTTTTTGAGGGCTCCCCAACCCCTTCTTTGACTTAAACGTTTTAAATAGTACAACAAAGAATAACAAACTGTCAAAATCTGTCAAAAAGTACTCAATAGATCGGTTCAAAGCAATAGCATCAAGTAACATAAACACGTAAGACACAAATAAAGTACTGGGACCTAGTTTCAAAACCAATTACAACTTTTAAATAAGTCATTTTAGAAATTTGAATCCATTGTATTAATTAAACATTACTGCATTTTTTTTAATTTATTTCAGAAGCCATGCAATGTTTGTCAAACCCCGGAGATCAACTGATAAACGAAAACAGTGCAATGGTGAACCCATATGATGGATTTGCGCATGGTGCTCAAGGAATTCGTCAGTACAATAAGAAATATAAAGAAAACAATCCTTCCTCATAAAAGAGCAGTTATGATATCTCAAAAATGTCATTACCATGAAAATGAGACAATATATCATTTAAACTTTATGAATGCTAGAAAAAATATAAAAAAAAACTTTTAAATGTAATCAATATTCCGTAATAAAGTTATTATTTTGTTTTACATATTTTACTCTGTCTGGTGAATGACCGAACCCAACGGAAGGACTTTTCACACATACATGTATGCACTTTCTGCCCGTGTTACTAATTATGGTGTTGGTCTAGCGAACGCTTGCTGTTAAACCAGCATTACATTCCATACATTTGTAGGACTTATTCCCTTAACATTCTTTGGCATGCCTTGTCATGAATTGTCTATAGGCAAAGGCCCTGCTGCATACCGTACATTAAAAGGGTTTGTAGTTCAGGTGTTTGCTGTTGCGATGACCTTCAAAATGGTTATGATCATTTAACCGTTGATGAAAAATATCACACACTGTTGGCGTGAACTATCATGATCTCTCAAATGACGACATATGCCGATTCTTGACGGGTTTTTTTTTTTTGCCGCAAACATGGCACATCAAAGGGTTTGAATGTCGTGCTTCATGTTCCGTCAAAGCCAATCGATGGACGATGAGGAAACAATCCTTTTGATCCCCGTGTGTTCTCATGTGGCGTGTAAGACATCTTCTTTCCAGATGTCGCACTGAACTTTTAGTTGGTTTTGGCAAACCCTGTTGATCTTCATTGTAGTTTTCATTAACTCGTTATCATCTTTATTGTTTGAAACCACTGTTTCTTCAATTAAATCTGTATCACCAGCAGCTTCAAATTACCAATAGATGCCGATTACACTCACCAAATTTTGTTAAAAAGGCTTTTTTTCTTCTTAGGCAGTTGATATATTGTGTAACTTCGTTTTATAACAAGCGTCATCAAACAAACTATCAGTACTGAGGTGAAACACATATACACATGTATATTAATTTCGATCTAAACAATGACAAACTTGACCAAAACCATGACGAATTTCTAGACATTTAACCAAATTATGCCAATCGCTTAACAAAACCATACCAATTCCAATATCTTGCTTATTCTGTGTTAATTTCTGGAAACAACAATTCCAATGTAGATCGTTTGACATACAATACAGATTCAATAATCTTATTTGCTTACTATTTGTTCGTTTGAATAGAACTGAGGCAATTGTTCTGGGAAGTAACATAAATTAACCATGTCAATCTTAACCAAACTATGACAAAATCCCTATACTTAAACGCTCCTCGATATGACGAGATTAATTTATGTACAAAATAATGAAGAAAAAACAAATATGTTAATACACAGCAACAAACGACAACCACTGAACTATAAGCTCCTGACTTGGGACAGTTGTGTAATAGTATAACATTACAACATTTTATAAATATCAGTTGATAAAGTTTTTTACTCATCAGATGGATGCAAATAGAAATACATCTAACAAAAACACAATACGAAATTCACTATTTATTATTGAAGTACATACGTTATCCTATAATATATGCCGTTTCTTCTTAAATTGTATAAATTTTTACTCATCTGCACTTATTCTTTATAATCTCTATTATTTGATTTTAATGCAAGATTAGTGAACACAAGTTACATTTTATTCCATGGTATTAATAATGATTTAGATTGTAATTATCATGATCTTTCGATATAAATTGAAATCATTGTCAGAGTTTTAAAATAGGGCTGTAAATCGTGCATTTCTGTGTCATCAGAGTTTGGTACACTCGATTGGCATCAAATAACCAGCTTCGATGACCCAACACAATGAATCAATTTACTGTAACAATTCTTCATGTCACAAATTCCTTCTAATTTAAATCAGATTCTATTATATCATATATCAGTTTCATCAATATATAATCAATCAATCCGAAGTAATAACGTTGACAACTCGATCTTGTATCATAGTAAAAAAGCGTCGAGTTTTAATTTCCCTTCCAAACTTTTGCGGTAAGTAATATATTGTACGTGAGGAATTGGACGACGTTTTTACTTAATTTCTGATTGAAATTTCACAGAAGACAAATCTGAAATAACGAAAACATTTAATTTAAGCATAAGGCGAAGGGAAAAAATCCATTACGACTTACTGTCTAGATTAGCAATCTGAATCTGTAAATTTTTAAAGCTGGATACATTCACGATTAAAAATTTCATTACGTACGGAATTATTTTTTCATTCAAAATACTGCATGTGTACTTTTATGAGAAATAAAACTTCACAACACAGTAGTTTACAACGGCAACAGGTTGAATAAGTGTATATTAAAACTGAGAACATGCATATCATCACCATGTATTTCACACAGTAATGTGATAGAAACGATTGCTTGATCAACACTGAACTGCGACATTTGAAGTATGACGTGAGTCTTAATTCATGGAGACAAAAGAAGCCACAAGGCTTCAAATATTATATAATAGTTCTTTTCATATATATGCCAGTTAGTTCGTTTTATATATTAACATATTTTATGAATCTTTAGTTTTCTAACTATTTGCATGAGGTTCTCCAAACAAAGATTTACCTAGACATGCAAATTTGTTTTGTCCCATGAAGACTTTAATTTATCAAAATGATGTTCAAGGATTTATTATTTATAAGAATATACATGTATTTTTTTTTAAATAGTTGAACTTTGTAACCTGTAACTTGTGCCTGTGGTTGCGGCGGATCAAGAACCTCTAGTTGTGTCTATTTATTTTTACAATTTTATCTCTCTTAAAAAGTTTTCTTTTTTTGTCATTTTGTGGAATTTGTGTATGAGAAGCTAAAAAATCTTTGACAGTGTCTTTTAAATTCGCCTTTAACTTCTCTAAACAGAGGGAACTGATTGAAAGCTTGACATATTGTATGAATCACTCAAGTCTTGTATCAATGAAGACTATTGAACTCTACATGCTTTGTTAATAAATAAAAATTATCAACAGCATTAATTGCATGTTACGATATTTTCATTGTTCCAACACAGATATAAACTTTCCCAATTTAATTATGCTGTCTATATACTTTGATCTTAAAGAATTTGGCACCTGTTTAAAGTTATTTTTTTTTTTTTCTTTTATTTTAAAAAAATGGTAGTTCGTCCCAATTAACCTCTACCTTTTTCAAAACGTCAGTCTAAATGAAACATTAGCAGTATACATGTGTAAAATCAAATATATATAAGGTACACAATTATACATGATGATATATATACTAACAACTCGGTTCCTTACAATAATGGAAGGTGAAGTGCATACTCATGATCAAGGTCATCTGAAGGCTATATGTATATTAGATAGACAATTCACTCTTGTAAGATTTATGAGCTAGAATTAATTGCCGTTCATATTTTGACCTTTTATTATTGACTTACAAGGTCAGTAAACAATGACATTTTAATGTTCAAGTATCTGGTACACTACAGACGTTTTTGTAACTGTCTACTGGAATTTCTGCGAAACCTGATTAAGTTATTTGACGAACAATGACCATCATTTGTAAAGTATTTGTAAGTGTTGTCAAGTACTGAATAATTATGGAAATGACATCTGTTGTTGTTAATCTAAACACTTCTTTCAAAGAATACAGACACTATAACAATGTTTGCTGCAGTACAAGAAGGTCAAGCAGTTAATGAATATTTTGTTTGCATTATAATCTGGTCAATATCCAAAATTGTATACAGCCAGCACTTGATGCGAGTTGACTGTATGTTTAGTGTTTTTTGGAATAGAAAACTGACAGGATGTGCACCATTTTTGGATATACCTTATGCAATTAAGGCAATTCTCATGTGTAGATGTTCCGACCATATGAGTATTTGGACCGTACGCGTACGGTCTGGATGATTTTGAGAAGTTGGTCAGGTTTATTAGATTCGAATATATAACACAAATCAAGATAACTGAAATCTCGAATTAATTTTAAGGTCAATTGTAAATGAAATAAAAACGTAATATTCTAACTATTTAAAAAAAGGACGTCAATTTAATATGTCAATCGCTGTATTAAGCATATTACATGGAACTTAATTTTGCTCTCTGAAATTGAAGTTATCGGAAGTAATCATATTGTTGTTTAAGAGTGCCAAAATACATGTAGGATTCATATAGACTATTAAATAAATACTTAATTGCCATTGATAAAATGTTCACTTATTCACTTTATTCATCTAATTGTGATGATATTAATTTCTTAAAATCAATATAAGATTTTGTTTAAATAAATGTTCGCATAAAATTAGCCACATGGTCCAGCTCGTACTAGACCGTACGTGTATACTAAAAACGGTCCGACCATACGCGTACGGTCGTATGGTCGGACCGTACGCGTACGGTCCAAATCTCATATTGTCTGGAACATAGATAAACACATTTGTAAATTATACATTGACCAAACATAAATTGTCCCTATTAAGCTACATCCTTTGTTAACAGTACTAGTACCAGTCTAAATATATATTTTGTTTCTCAGCATTGTTATTAATGAGCCCGCATCAAATAAAAATATCGTGTAGAAATCCACACGTATTAGACTGACGATTGCATGTCGACCAGGGTGACATAAGATACAAGAAAAGGGAATGTTCCTCCTCCTCTATCGTATATAGAAAATAAATACAAGGTTGCAGATTATAAAAAAGCTATTAAACTAATGAATTTTAGCAGCAAAGGTCAAGTCGTTTCATAAAATCCGATAATGACTTGGTTGACCGTTATGTTTTTATTACTGATGTCAATGAATATGTTTTTTAGACCACGGTGTTGCTTGGTGTTTTCGACTAATACATTTTTATACACAACACCTTTCAATCGTGTGTATATTTTGTTTTATTTTTGTTTTCAAAAGAAGAAATCAAGAACATAGTAGACGATTAATCTAAAATAAGTGGTACATGAATATTAAACTGTGCTTTTTGCGCAGTCAAATTGAAAGGATCGTATATTAATTTGTGATATACAGACTGTAAATCGCCAAGGTCGACAATGCGTTTTTAATTAATTTTATTTCTGACGCCAATAAAGAAAACAGGTTCCCAGAATTTTTCGGCGTCGCTTCAAAAAACAAAATTCTCCAGTATTTCAAAGTTGCAGTATAAAGAGAATAGTTATATACGAGCATTGTCTCAAAATTAGATTTGTATTTGTAGTCGGCTCAAAACATAAGCATTTTAAAGCCAGCTTTACGGTGTGGAGTTTTGTCATACTTTTGAAGACCATAATTATGATAGCTACAATGCTACATCCACTTCATTTGAACTCGAGTGGGTTGTTCTCTCATTCGCTATCATATTACATCTCCTTATATTTTCATAATAACCAGAAAAACATTTGAAGGCATGCATAATAAAGCTTTAATATAAACTAATGTATCGTTAAATTAGAATCTAGATCTTTGCTTCAAATCGCAGCGTTCTGTGTATTTCTTATATTAAACTGTCAGAAAGCTTTATCATATTGAATGGTACGCAATAATTTATGCAATAACATGAACTCTGTTTTAACAAGAATTAAGTGTAAAATATAGTTGAGAAGTACAAAATGTATTTAGAAGATACACAAAACAAATAAGATGGCAACACATAGCCTTTGGTAATAGTGAAATCGGTTATACCAGCTGACCACAGTTTTCTCATTGATAAGATTGATTCTGTATCTCGCATTTCCAAACAAATGACATATCAGTCTGAGAATTAATATCTAAATTACAAAACGTATCAGCAAAAGAATATTTCATAACTAATGTCGTAAAGGAATTATGCTCTGTATTCTGGTAGATTTTCATCAGATGTGGTCAAATTCATTCTTAGTTGTCCAATCTATTCGGCATAAAACGGAGCTTTCTCTTATTAAGAAGACATCAAAACGGAAGTTTGACAAATAACTACGAGATACTGTCTGACTGGCATGAAAGATTAAATATTTTATCGACTTTATGATAACTATAAGGAACATCCGGGTAAGATATCACAAATATATTTGACAATACGATTATCTTCCTTAAGAACTGTAAAACATGCTAACCATTTATTTAGAATGAGTTATAATACATTTTAGTTGCAACACAAGAGAAATGATATGGGTGTATAACAATAACACCTTGTATATAAACATGTATGTACATTTGAATCATACACATCGTATCATCAACAGCCGACGGATACCAAACTATGAATGAATCTTTTCAGAAAAATACTTACTTGTTTTCAAAAAGTTCCAAAAATGAAAAAAAAAAGATCAAGCTCGTTACCATATTTAGTGTTAAATGTACACTCAAAATTGATTGTTCAACTGTCAACTCTCGACAGTAATCTTCAAGAAAAAAATCCATTTCTGTGATGATAAGTGACATACATGTATTATATTTGAAAGTGTTTTGACAGTTGGTGAGTACTGCAACTACCACGGACCGTTCAACATAAGATAGAACTGATAAAACGATATAAGCAAAATATAAGTCGAGAAAAAACTCATTATTTCAGTTAGATCAACATCATTGTCAACCATAGCAACTACATGAATAAATTCTGTGATACCGCGCCAATATTATTGTACAAGGAACACACTAAAGTTTGGCGCTCACAAACATGTTCACAAACATATTCACTCCGCCACATTTTTGGTACTTATTCCTAGTCGATACAGTAGCTTGTAGCTTTCTGACATATTTGTTTTTCATTAATTGTCTTTAAAATTGAAAATGGAAATGGGGAATGTGTCAAAGTGACAACTTTTTACATGAATCATAAGATATGTTTCTCATTTCTATACACACTGTATGAATATGTTACATCAGTAAAACCATCATAAATATTTACAAAACATTTACAAAACATATACTAAGTAATCGTACATTACACGAAGAAGCTATTGAATTGTTTTACATAAACAAAAAGGCGATCATGCTTGATAACGCCACGTTTGTTTGAAAAACATTGAAAAAGACAACTACAGTTTTGCCTTCATATCTTCTGAAACTCATTTGAGAAATGTAACTCATACAAAACAATATATTATTGGGTGATTGAGACAATGAAATCATATCATGTTGATGAATGTCTAAAACACAGATTCTGAAGTAGAAATTTTATTTCGCATTTTATTCTTGTCTTTCTGTAGATTATTCCCTTGTTGGTTGGACCGTTGAGAACCCCGACTCAGATTGTTTATCTGACACAAAAAATATATCTTTTAATCATATCACTTTTGCAAAAGGTTAAATCCTAAAATACTAAACTCCGTTATATAGTCCTGAACATGCGTATGTGTCTACCAATGGACGGTAGGCATATATCAATCAATCAAAATAACCTATTGTATAAAACAATAATTAGTGGTTTGATTGCCAATGAGACATTTATCCACCAAAGTTCATATGTTATAATTAAAACAAACAGTAGATAGTTCTCTCACATGCAAACAATCGATTACTGTAAAAATATAAGGGAATACACCGTAAGCACGGGCACACATTATTTTGTCTTTTTTACCAGTTTTGATATCTTCTTGGTTTAAGAACAATGAAGTAATAAATATTGGGGAACTGTAATATATGCACGTTGATAATGGTGTTTTAAAAAGTCCACCTAAAAAGTAAAAAAACAAAAAAAAGACCGAACACCAAAGAAAATTCAAATCGGAAAATCCCTTCTCAAATTGCAAAATAAAAAGCTCAAAAACTTCAAACTAATGGACAACATCTGTTGTATTCCTGACTGGTACAGACATGATCCCTTATGTAGAAAACTAGCTAAACGTCTCACTTGTATGACGGTCACGTAAAATTCCATTATATTGGCAACAATATATGAATAAAAAAACAACAGGTTCCAAAACGGAGAGTGACTTAGAAGTAAACAGGGTAGAAAGTGTTTGGCTAGAACTAAAGTTAAAAAAGAGTCGACCCTTTTTGCTCGGTACTTTCTATAGGCCTCCCAACTCACCACAGCATTTGTTGAATCTTATAGAGCACTCTTTTGATCTCGCTTCAGATACTGACATTGGAGGCGAATTTTAATGACGACCAAATGAATCAGAGGCAATCTAAGATGAAGGAAATTTTCACAAGATATGGCATGACCCAATTTGTAGAGGAACCTTATAATCTATATTGATTTTGTATTAAGTAACAACTTAAACGTAGTAGATTTGGTCCATGTAGGCCAACCGTTTCTTCCCGCTAATATCCGATTTCACTCTCCTGTTTACGGTATACTAAAATTTCAAAACCGTCAAATACGTGTTTCAAACGCAAAATATGGTTGTACGCAGAGGCGACTACGACCTTTTCCGTAGGATGCTTTCAGATGTTAACTGGAACGATTTTATTGAATCTAGCAATAACGTCGATGTGCTCGTCGAGAGATTTTCCGAACTATTAATAGATTTTGCTTCGAAAGCTATTCCAAATAAAACTATCACAGTCAGGAAAACCGATCCTCCGTGGATAAATAATTACATACGCAGGACTATTAGAAAAGGAAACCGTATTTAAAAGAAGGCGAAAAAGGCAAATAGTCCCGAAAACTGGCTACAATTTCGCAGAAGTCGTAACAAAACTGTGAACGTAATACGGAATGAGAAGACAAAATTCTATGACAAATTAATCGAAAAGCTTAAAACGACCATGTCTTCAACCAAAGTTTGGTGGAATTTAGCCTACCTACCACATAATCAACATAAAATCTCGAGACATGAATATCCCGCCTATCAATTTAAACAGCTCTATTATTGATGACGATAAACAAAAGACCGAGGCATTCAATGACTTTTTTGCGTCGCAGTCTAATATCGACGATAGCAACAAATTACTGCCTTGGGACGACATCCCTCCAGATAGACGAATAAGTAGTATCGTTTTCGATGCGTACGAAGTTAAAGACATTCTTCAAACTTTAAATGTCAACAAGGCTTCGGGCTGATGTTATAAGCGGTCGTATTCTCAAGCCGGTTGCCGATATTATAGCAAAACCATTACGCGCTTTTTTCAACTTAAGTCTTGAACAAAATTTTCCCGTCCGCATGGAAGCTAGCTAATGTATCTCCTTGTTTCAAGAATGACGATAAAAGCATACTTAGTAATTATCGTCCAATATCTCTTCTATCGATCGTGATGAGTAAAGTTTTTGAGCATTGTGTATATAAGCACGTATTTAACTTCATACGAGTTTTGATTACCGAGCACCAGTCTGGTTTCATGCCTAACGATTCGACCAGAAATCAGCTTTTATACATTTGTAACGTTCTTAGCAAAGCCTTAGACGAAGGCAAAGATATCGGTTCATATTTTTCGATATAAGTAAAGCCTTCGACCGTTTTTGGCATAAGGGATTGCTCTATAAGTTGCAAATGATGGGGATTATTCGTGACCTTCTCCTGTGGCTTAAAGATTAGTTGTCGGACAGAAAACAAAGGGTTGTCATAAACGGAATAGAATCTTACTGAGGTGATGTAAATGCTAGAGTACCCCAGGGTTCAATTCTCGGGCCCTTGTTGTTCCCTATTTATATTAATGACATTAAGAACGAAGTAAGCTGTAAGATTAATTATTTGCGGACGATACATGCATTTATGCTGTTGTAATAATCCAATGGTTTCGTCGATTTCTTTAAACAACAACGTGTGTAAAATAAATATGCTAATAGTAAATTTTAACCCGTCTAACCATTTATCCATCGTATTCTCACGAAAAAGCGAACTAGATTATCATCCCCCTTTGAATAAGAATGGCGTCATTATAAAAAGAGTTCAAACTCATAAGCACTTAGGATAACTTTCTCGAGTGATGGAACATGGAATCATCACATCGAAAAAATTATTTCAAAGACATTACCTCGACTATTCTTACTGCGTCGCCTAAAATTTAGGCTTGACAGAAGATCTCTTGAAAATATTTATTTTAGCTGTGTTCGCCCATTACTTGAATATGTTGATGTTGTCTGGGATAACTGTCCCGAATACTTAAAAACCAAGCTTGAATAAGTAATTTACGATGCTGCACGCATCGTTACTGGTGCAACAAAACTCACCAGTTACGCTTACTTTTGACAGAATGCGGATGGGAGACTCTTCAACAGCGAAGAGATAAGCATAATATTTTAATTTGTCATAATATGGTGAATGGAAGGACCCCATGTTATCTAAATAATATCCTACCCGATCAGTTTAGAAACATTCATCAGTATAGAACTCTTTCTGCAAATAATTTTCTATCAGTACCCTGTCGAACATACTTATTATATGAATAGTTTCCTTCCATCAACAGTTCGACTTTGGAATAGCCTTCCACCAGATATAAAAAATACTGGTTCTATCGCTCCACTAAAAGCGTTTCTTAAGATAAATCATTCTATACCAAATTATATTAGAGGACTAGGCCAGATATATCATGCCCGAATCCGTACCGAGAGCAGTAGTCTTAGAGATCACTTGTATCAGAAAAATTGGAATCAGACCCATTTTGTAATGTAAACAGATAGAAACCTGAGAACACTCCTTCCAAATTGTCCCAATTATCATCGAACTCGTGAAACCCATTTTGTTAACCTAGTTGGTACACTTAACATAGATATGTTACATTCTTATTGTTTAGGGGCCAGCTGAAGGACGCCTCCGGGTGCGGGAATTTCTCGTTACATTGAAGACCTGTTGGTGACCTTCTGCTGTTGTTTTTTTTCTATGGTCGAGTTGTTGTCCCTTTGGCATATTCCCCATTTCCATTCTCAATTTTACTGTATGGTGATCCAAACATTACCGATATAGACAATAAAAACAACTTTTTATTGTCCAAGACTATATATTGAAAACTAAGAAATTCACATAATAATTCTTGTTGGCCCAACAACATGTCACCCAATATTTAAAAAATACTATCTGCATTACATGTTAATTTCCATTACATTTGATTTCTTTTTCTATGATATTATATTATATAATTGTACATTTTCTGTCCACTGTAATTGATTTTGCCGTTCAAAAGGAGAGGAATTTGTGTAAGTGACCTGTCACTTGTTTTCCAATCCATTGTATTGTATTTATGTACGCATTTATTTATCTGTTTCTGAATAAAATATTGTTCACACTAGGTTCCAATGTTAAAAAGGGGTACAGCAGTCATTATCCAGGTATAATCTTAATCAATATTAAAACAAACATATATGTCAGTAAATACAAAAATCATTAAAAGCACAAAATGGCATATAGACAAAGCACAAAAGCAAATATGAAAGACCAGAATACAAACATTGACCACATCACCTTGGTACCAAGCCCGCCAAAAGGCGCTAAGACATTACCTGGTAAAGGAAAAACAAAGGGCAGTACTGTCATACCAAATATTGATATACTTTTTAGTTTTTCGCACATATAGCTGTCATTTGTGTTAAGTAGTCTGGTTATATGTTCATAATTAGCAATCATAAAGTTCAACTTAAAGCTTGGTAAGCAATGAGGGTATATCTGAATATCACCCTCTTGGTTACAATAAATATTTTACAAAGATAATTTTACTTCTGCTTTAATCATAACTGTGATTTTTCCCATGATGTATTCTTATGGTTAAACCTGTGTCGGTTTTATTATTAAATATTGAAACGGCCTATTTCTATGTTACATATTCATTGAGGTGGACAGTGAATTGATTTATATTTGCTTTGTAAAATGTATAACATATGGTATACCTCTTGAGAAAAGCAAACAATATTTGACCACAACGGACATAAAGTAGTCGAATTAATTATAAATGACTTTACAATATTTATTGATAAATATTTGTTTAATATGGCGTTCTCAATATAGGAACAAACTAGACATTACTAACTTACTTTATATGTATATTTATATCTAGAGAGAAAAACGTCAGGTCATCTCAGTGGTCAAAAACTTTTAATAAAATAGTGTATTTATCTAAGTTGGTAATTCTATTAAATTTTGAAGATGAAATTACACTTTATGGTGTCAACTTTTATTACAAGTTGAATTTTAAATCACATGACAAATATTTGTAAAATGGATGCATGGTTATTGACTGTTGTTGAGCGAACATTAAAGCATTCATTATAAACAAATTCCGAAAATTAGCCATTTGTCATCCTTTCATTGTGTCAAACTTAAATCAGTGCCGCTTTCATGCCACTTTTTAAATTAACAGAAATGCAAATTTTGGGACGCGTCTTCTTTTATATATTTGTTATAATTTAGTGAGAAGGTTTTATTTTTTGAAAGATCTTAATACTTTAAATTTGATGTCGTACTGTCGATTTTTAAAGCAGGACACTATTCAAATATGACTGTCAAGTTTGGGAATGGATAGTTAAACAGTAGAAAAGAAAAAAAAAGAGAGATACGTATTTACCAAGAGAACGTTGAAAACTCACAAGTTGAAAAAAAAACTGAAAACGCCATTGCAAAAAAAAACGACAGAAATTACTATATCAAATACTAAAGGAACACGTTGGTCAACGAAAACAAAGGGTAATTTGAGGTGCCCTGAAGGGTGACAGATCCAGATCCACTAGTAGCAACATCAAATTATCATGGTATTACCTATTTCATTCGGTAATTGAAATGCTACATTTTAAGAATTAATTTTCAAAATGTAGATAATGCAAAGTGTACTAAATATTTTGTAAATATTGGCCTTTGAAGGTTTCGCAGTTGTTGGTATTGACGTATTGACGCTTTCTGTGTTGGCCCTTGGGTGTAATGTGTCTTAATATGACAAAATATGCTTGCTTTGTCGGAAGTCATATCTAACAGCAAGATCAAGACGAGCATTTTCCTCTTCTTAAGCTTTACTTGTTTATATTTTCCAGTCTTTTCGGCATTCGTATACATAAGGTATTCTATTTTAAAATGTACTAACACGAACAATAAGTTTTATTGATATGGGTTTAGTGTTTCTTTGTAGACGTAAACAGCTATAAAGATATTTTTATCACTTTTGTAGTCTGTTGCAAATAAGTTATATCCGATATAAAATAATTTTGTCTATAAATATCAATTTTAGCCACTTTAGAACACAATGAGATTTACTAGTATCTGATGTTTAAACAAAGTTATTTGTTTGATTGTATTGGTGTTGGAATTACTATTCTTGTATTCACAATAGAAGCTTTCAGGATAATACTTGTAGGAAACAAAATCAATAAAAACAAAATACAAGTATTGTTCGTTAATGTAAAAATGTTATAAAATGTATTATAAATCACAAACTCAGATGTACAAGTTTTGTGGGAATATTGCATGTTTCTTTTATAGTCTCCTTGATGTGAAAGAACTCGTAAAGACTATATTCTTTGAATTAAAACTCTTTATGGACTTCAAAGTTTCAAGAGAGATCAAAATGTTCGAACTTAAAATAGAAATATTGTATATTGTCCTTTGGGGCTAGGCGATTATTTAGAGAGGTTTGCTTAAGCGATTGAAAGTGTTAAAAAATAATTTTATTATCAAATTTAATTTTGAACAAGTGCGAGCTGCAATCTGATTAAACGAAATTAAACAACTTACATACATAAAAAGTAGAAGGTTTCATTCGACAAACTTTCCCTTAAGACGGTAACAAAACAAGAAAGCATATTTACACATACGTAATTGTTGACACATAAAAGGCATGTAAACTGTCGACTCCTATATCTTGGCATTTTTGTTGGGATATACAAGTACCCGGCCACGTCCACTCTGTGTTTTTGTTTAGATGTATTTCTATTTGTATCCTTCTGATGAGTTAAGCCTTTTGCAACTGATTTTTATAGTTCGTTCTTTTGTTGTACTGTTTGTTACACCACTGTCACAGGTTAAGGGGAGGGTTGGAATCCCGCTTACACGTTTAACCCCGCCACATTCTGTATGCATGTGCCTGTCCCAAGTCAGGAGCTTGTTTTTCTGGGGTTGTCGTTTGTTGCTGTGTTACATATTTGTTTTTGTACATTAATTAGGCCGTTAGTTTTCTTATTTGAATTGTTTTACATTTTTGATTTCGGGGCCTTTTATAGCTGACTATGCGGTAGTGGTTTTACTCATTGTTGAAGGCCGTGCGATGACCTATAGTTGTAAATTTCTATGTCATTTTTTTCTGTTGTAGGGGTCGTACATCCTTTGCAATTATACCACGTCTTATTTTTTATAAGTGAAAGACAAACTGGCTCCCAATCCAGACTGCAACATGTCGACGTACGATAAAATACCATTGTTGCCGCTTTGTAATTAAAGACATACAGCTTATATATTATATATTTATAATTGTTTTAACATTAAACTTAACCTAGATTAAATGATTTACAAAATCATAAAATTAGTTATACCAAAGAAAGCATTCAGATGCATGACTGTAATGTAAACCCCGAAATTACACTGAAACAAATTAGATGAACTCATTTTATCTATCCTCAGTGGCAATATTTATAACAGAAGGATTTGCATATACAGAGAAAATTACAAGAAGATTATATTTTCTCGTTAGACAGATACATCGGTTTTAAAACTAAAACTAAAAATTGTTTTAAAATTGTGGTGACGTTTAACATAAATAGTCATGGTTGTTTTTCACCTATATATTATCTTACGGATGCTTTAAAAACGATACAAAATATTTATTTTTGTCTTTGATAGAGAAATCAGCATTAGGGCTTTCAAATCTCATAGTAAACAGCTAGAAACTTATTGTCTTCTCTCCCGAACTTTTATTGAATAGTTTCAAAGTGCAATTATAAGTCAAAAGATTCGTATTTTTGTCCATTATGATTCTTTCACATCCTTTCTGTATAGCGGTAACTTAGCGCTACAACTATTGTTTTCTTGAAAAATGTTTTCTTGACTAAAATGTCTCACCCCACACAAAAGACTGCTAACGATACTTTTGAATTGTTCAAATACATTATATGACGATCTACCCAATCCCCATATGAGTTCTTTGGCCCTTATCCCTCCTATTCCATTTGAAGTTCTTAAAATAAAAGAACATGTAATGAGTAAAACTGATTTATTGATATTTATTATTATAACTCATTGCACATTTTCCTTTATGCGTTACTGTTATTCTTTTTGTCAATTTGATCATTTCGAAAAAAAATATCAATATCGTATAACAAACAAGAAACTTGGTTGTCAGTCTGACTTGGGTTATTTGAGATCGTCAGAGTACTTGTTACACATCAATGTGTTACTCAGGTTTAAACGTCAGACCATTTATTGATGTTTGAAAACACTGCGAAAGAATAGTCCATATTTTTGTTTAAACTAGATATATTCCTTATCAAAAGTCTGTGGTGATTGAATTTTCAATATCTATTTTCATTTCAATTCTTGTAAGTGTAAAATTCTTCAATAAGTTGTTTCAATAAGATCAATGACGAACTGTTCCAATTAAAAAAGGGACAATTAAAAAGACAAACATAACATACAAAGACAAACTTATCATCTCGTTCACGTAAGGTAACTGTTTATATAAAAGTTTTAAAACTTACACACATGCTTTGTTCAAAACTTTCAATATAAGTCAATAATGGTTTGGTGTCATAGTTCAATCAAATACATATTTTGTATGCGCACAATAAATTCCAATTGAAGTAG
Source organism: Mytilus edulis (assembly GCA_019925275.1). Lineage (NCBI taxonomy): Eukaryota > Metazoa > Mollusca > Bivalvia > Mytilida > Mytilidae > Mytilus > Mytilus edulis. The sequence goes on from CM034353.1 coordinate 20,625,681, forward strand.
ATCTTAATATTAAAATATTGACAAAGTCAATGAATATTCTAACAGGATAGTATCAAGTAATGGCAGCAGGTAAGAGCTTTTTGTTATGATGTGCTTTTTTTTCAATTTCGGAGCTATCCTGTGTTTGTTTTATACGAATTCAAATCTCTTTAAAAAAATGCAAAACGTTTTTGTGAAAATAGTGTTGGCAATTCCACTGGTTAAAATATTCCCTTTTTAGATATAGATTCCGCAATAAAAATTATATTATATAGTGTGAGTATTTTAGAAGTTAGACACATTATTTAGTTTTGTCTGTTTTTATCTATCATTACTATTTTTGTGTATTTCAACTTCAGTGGCAACGAATATAACCCTGGTAAAATTTTTGATAATGTTTCTGCCACTACCATTCACTCTGACATTAACCGATACGAATTATCGTCTTTGTGAAGAAAAACGTTTTTCATATGTAAAAATGAATAAAAGTAATGGTTACAAATGTATTCATTGATGATATAAACATCTATAAGACATCTACAGTTATTATTTAAGACCGGCACTACAATATGTGAATAATATAAATTAAAATCGAATCTCTAAAATTACTTTTTGTTATCAAAGTTAATGTAAAAAGTTAAAGAATAGGAAGGACGGTCAATTAACAAATATTTATAAGTATGCTTCTGATTTTCAAACTTTCAAAAAGGATGAATCAGAACGTATGTACAATAACAACAAAAGGATGTTCGAGTCACATTAACATATTCATTTCTTACAAATTCAAATATGTATCCGCAGTAATACAAAATTGTTTCCGTTTAAAAAAAAACATTTAAAGATTGAAATCAAAGTCAATAAAGTTTAACATTTCCGAACTGAAGGGTTCTATCACAGCTATTTTAAGCAACTTGTTTTTAATCAAAGATATATATTCCAGCTTTCAAAGAGCAGCTTTTATTCCGACTGTATACCGCGATCAACTTTAGTTTTGTAGGTTCAACAAGTGAAAATGCCAGCTACTGCTCACTAATGATACCCTCGCCCAAATACTTGATGGTGAACAGGAAGTTTTTGAGTGATGAATCTTAAAACGCAGCCGCACGGTATAGCCTACTATTATAACCCTTAAACCAACTTTCAAAAATCCTTGTAATGTAGTTCCTGAGAAAAACGTGACGAAAATTTTCAACTTGTAAAGAATTTGTGAATGAAGTGTTACGCGTTGCCTCACTGGGTGTATGCGCAAACAAAATGTTTTGTGTTGTGTGTGATTTGTGATTAAGAACTACGTGTTGTCCTACTAGGTGTATACTCAAACGAAGTGTCATATGTTGTATAGGTTTTGGAAATGGAGTGCTACGCGTTGACTAACTGAGTGTATTCGCGAACGAAGTGTTGAGTATCATATAGGATTTGTTAATGAGGAGCTATTGGAATACACGCCGCACTATAAAACGTGTTACTCTACGGAGTGTAAACGCGAACAAAAATTTACGTGTTGTATCGGATTTATGAATTGACTGACATTATGTGTTGAATTACTGGGTGTATTCGCGAACGAATGTGTTACGTGCTGTATATGATATGTTAATCGAGTGCTACGTGTTGACCTACTGAGTGTATACGCAAACATGCTGCATTTGTACAAAGCAACTTTGGAATCAGACAAAGACACAGTTAGAGCATTGCATATGTTTCAAAATTAGTAGGGTTTTTTTTCCAACTTAGACTGTCATCTGAACAGGTGAATATAATATTGAAGAGGGCAAAACGTCATCAGAAGTGAATTGCTATTTTGTATAGAAGGTTAAATTGTCATTCTGCACCTTTTAAAGTCTTTGTCATATAAAAAAAGGTTTGTCAAGTTTAGATGTGTCATAGATTTTTTTGTTTATGGCTTTTAAATTTTTTATATACATTTGTACATGTGAATACATAAGATCGTTAGTTGACATAAACATTTAAAAAGTTTTATTGACATGTACCTGTCTATAATCATAACATCAAACACCTCAATACAATATAGGTATGTAAAAATCAGTAGCTTTGAATGGTCAATGTTTACCTAGTTAAAGTACATAATTCATTTGACAGCTTGAACTGTGATTAGATCATCATGTGTGATGTTTGACTTCATATAAAGTTTGGTCAAAAGTTAACATTCACTGGTACTTTTGAATTTACCAAACAGAACGCCAGTTTACTAATCAATTTTGATTTGTAACTTTGTCCCATATTGTTTTTTTTTTATCTAATACTTGCAATACAGGAAATATAAATTTCAGTTCGGACTTTCTGTGGTGGGGATTTCGGTATGTGATTATAAGCATTTCATTTGCTAGATTCAAATTGAAATTGTAATGTGTTAAGATCAGTATGAACAGTTTATTAGTCATATTTGGATACAAAACACAACTGGAGCAATGCATTGATGTTCGAAGTTTTTTCGAAAGAACTTTTTTTGCAAGGGATATCTAAAAAAAACATTACAAAATACGTTTATGTTTGATATCCTAAATGCTCGTCCTTTGCCCATAAACAGTATTGACTAATTATATAAAACTGTACAATGTACGCTTTAAAACATTACCGACTCAGTTCATGCTTTTTTTCATCAAAATCCCGTTGGAATTGTTTATGAACAGTTCGAATGAAAGCTTGTACAGACTTGTAATATCAATATATTGTGGACGAAAGTAAATGTCCGAAAGGAAAACAGTTCAACAATTTTCAATATTCAATTTGGCTCAAGTCGTGTCTTAAAAGAGCAAGTAACGTTTCTTCATATTCTTTTCTTGTGTAACAAAACACAAATATGTTAGGACACAAACAATCTACCAGCACTGTAAATCAAGTTAGGTTAATTTCATGCTTTGGTTGCTGTCTCACTGATATGTTTTCTTTATCGCCCTTTATTAAACATGCAGTTGTTTCAAAAGGTAAAATGGGATGTTTTAAATTGGATTTTTTGTTTAGTATCTGTGATATACATGTAGTTCAAATTCAATGATAGAGATGCCACCAATAGTGTCACCAATTTATTTTGGAATGATAAGACTTAGACTTAGTGTTAAAACTTTAAAATGTTGAAATAATAAATCTCTGGAACTGTATCGACAGGAAATTCGACAGTTAGTCAAAATGAGAAGCACAATTTGATTCCATAGGAATCTCGACTATATGTAAAACACATCTATGGGATATTCAATAAAAAATCCAGCACAATTGATGTAATGTGTAAAGAAATCTTTGTTAAAATCAGCGGTATGTAACGAAATATGATTAGTCCCTGTTATACAATATGATAATGTTTCTATCCACATTGTTAAGAAAAAAAGTTTAAATAAATCTTATACAATCTATCGTTCAATTAAAGATGAGAAATGCACCCACAAAGGACATTCTTTACTACTAATCGAAGATTGCAAGACTAATAAAAGCCGTAGCGAAAGATTTGATAACAGATTTCCAAACATAGTTGAAGTAACAAGCAAATCATATACCTGCTTTCCTATATAAAACAGCAATATGCTTTCAACGAAATTGTTTTTAGTGTCTGGTATATCTTGTTCTTAATTCCTTGGCAAATGAACCAATCTGTAATCCTGTTTCAAAGCGATTTATCATTAAACTTTTACATATAAGATATCACACATATTGACAATTTCATAGGAAATTTTGTGAAGAAAGGTATACCATATTGACATGGACACCAATAGGAACTTAATAATCGAGTTAAGGCAATGAAGTGGAAACTTTGTCCAGTGATATAAACATAATGTGACACGGATAGTTAAAAAAGTGCCAAGTAAAAAAATAAAAAGCTTCTAAAATTGAATTTCAGCCACACTGGTTATCTGAATGACAGCATTAAAGCGCTGTAAACCACCGTTGTCGGTCACCATGAGAGCTTATTATTTGATTTTGATTACAATCGAAATGTCTACAACTGAATAGGAATTATAGCTTCATTGTGATACTTGGTTTTCGAGTTGGTTTTTTTTTTTTTTTTTTTTCTAGAAATAAGCTGATTTTGTCTTAAAATTTACGAAAAAATTAAATTAATTAAAATTGGTTAATTAATTAATGAATAACATAAAAATTGCTTCAAAACTTTTTGTATAACATATATACTATACCATAAAATGCAAGTATTGGATTCATTTATTATAAAGTGTTATTTTCATTGGCTGTACATGTCATGGGCCCATGGAATTTTTCATATACCTACTCTAATGTTACAATACAGTATGTGTTACCAACGATTTGCTCTAGACAGAGCAAGAACAAAATAGCAGGTGCTGATAATTATTCCATTTGCCAATCTAATTAAATGGTGGAAAACTGAAAATATTAATATGAAGAAAATTAAACAATATCTAAAATAAAGTTGATGAACAAAAACCTTGACAAAATATCGCACCGACCAGAATAAAACACAAACATGTATATTAAACTCCAAAAAAGTCTTTACCTACAACAGTGGACCACAGTGTTACTTGTGACTTGGTTAATTTTTATGAGACAGGTTCTCTATCTTGCCTTTTTAACTTTTTGATAGGAGCGTCACTGGTGAGTCTTTTGTAGAAGAATCGCATGCCTGACGTACACAATTCTAAGCTTGGTATTTCATGATGAGTTTATGTGGATTTTTACTTGAACAGTTGTTGCTTATAACGAATTATTAATTGTAAGCTTCGTGTAATCTCTTTGAAAGTTTTAATTTATGTGATGATGGCTAATGGTTTTTGGGTGTCTTTCGTGATTGCTACCGCTTCCCTTTAATTGTCATGATGGACAACTATGGTTGAAACAGCAGTTCTCTTTTCATAAATTTGTCACGTGCCTGGCAAACCCTATATCTTATATTTGAGCGGTTTTCCTGTAGTCAAGCCTACCAACAGCTAATGACGGACTGTTTCGGGGGACATTTCATCACATGGTTCAGACAAGTAAATGTCAACATCATGTACTGCACCAGACCTGTGTCTACTCTTTGATGGAGTAGTAGGATGCATGAAACTGAAAAAGTCATTTTTAAATTTCTCAGATGGTGGTGAAAATTCATCTTCTTGATCAAAAGTATCACCTAGATGCGAATCAAGAGCATTTTTCGTGTTTTTCAGTAATAATGTATATGGGCAACCTTTTCATGCTCACTTCATATACGTTTAAATCTGGGATCAAGTATAGCAGCCAAAATAAAGTACTGTTCGTCTAAAACTGAGTCAGTCTATTTTTTTATTGCGCTCTTGAATGTTGTCATTATTTTATTGTTGTACACATTTTGACATCTGATTCCCTTGTGTTTCAGACCCAGAGTTACAGGAATTGTAGGACTATTGCTTACATTGTTTTGTACTAGCAGAGTCACTTATTCGAATGGATCAAGAATTTAAAAGCTTTAATCATAAAGAATTTTCCTTTCTTAACTTGACATTTAACTAGACTGTCATATTTGTTCAATTTCTCTTCTGAAATTTTCAAAATACATTTGATCATTGTTAGTTAGATAGAATCATAAAACTTCAAAAAAGAGTAGCAAGAATTATACTGGAATGCGATATTTCTATTCCATCTAATTTCATGTTTTCTTCTTTAAAATGGCTATCTTTTACCAAAAGAATAAAATACCAACAATCAATTCTAATGTATAAAATTGTAAATGGGCTAACACCTGATTACTTAGCAATACTAAATATTGATGATGTGCAACGCCACAACTTACGATCTGTCTCTAATAATGATCTTTTTGTTCCAAGACCAAATACAAATTTTTATAAAAAATCTTTTCATTATTCTGCAACCAAAGTATGGAATAATTTACCACTCGAAATAAAGAAATGTCCTAATGTGGAATTATTCAAGAAACATAGTTATAATCATTTTCTTGAAAATTATATGCAAGTCAACTAATTTGTTTTCCTCTAACAAAACTATATCAAATATTGTCATTTATTACCCTTTGTATATTTCAATGATTGAATTGTGTATATACTAGTAATATATATTGTAAATTAATGTATGAATGTATGAATGTTAACTGTATGCATGTATTTTGTTTGAGGGCCTCAATGAAAATTAGACTATTTCTAATTGAGTTACCCTCTTTAAATAAAGAATTTATTATTATTATTATTATTATTATTATAGTTGGGAATTCAATCTCGTAACGTTTGCAGCTGGTAACTAATTTTCACTTTCTAACATTTCACTTGCAGGAATTGATCTTTGACAATTTCGTATACCTTTGCACTGACATTACACATATGCGATGTACTGTCTTTTAAGCCATCCTTTATAACAAGTTGTAGTGTATGGGTATTACACCTGTCGTGTGTTTGGTAAACTTTCGAATTCATTTTCGTTTTCATCATCACAATCTATATCTTCTGGTTTATCATTACCAATACCACCTTCATCTGTTGTGTCCTCGAATCCTGGCAAAATGTTTTAAACGCCTTCACCATGTTTTGTTACAATTGTGCATATCTTGTCAACAATTTCGAAAACCGTAACGAATATTTTCTGCCGTATGCTTCCCTTTAAAGCGTTTACATGAAAGGATAACATAATAAGCTGTATAGTCTTGAATGAAATGTCCTGTTATCCCAATAAATGCTCTCATTAGCCGGTTTGACCAAAGGTCAATTGTTAAATTTACACTTTTAGCTGATGACATTTTTCCTTCAAATTATTCTGGACTACACTTTTCATGTAAGAGTTTTGTTGCCAGATGTTTTCTGCTTGGCATTTGGTTAAATTTTTGTGTTTTAACACCACTTTTAACTTCCGCTTTTTGGCTGTTTCGTTGCGGACAGTTTTTATTGGTGGAGGAAGCCGGAATGCCCGGAGAAAACCACCGACCTTCGATAGAAAAAATGACAATCCTAGTCAATTTTAAGATTGGAGTCGAGTGCACCCGCACGAGCGGGGTTCGAACTCACAACCTCAGTGTTGACTTGGTAGCGATTACAGTAGTAACTACTTAGACCACTCGGCCATCGAGGCTTGGCATTTGGTAATACGGGTCTAACTTCTCAACAAAATGCCTAAAATTTGGAATGTTTGCAATTGACAATGGAAAAATATTACCGAAATTAAACATTATTAGTGCATCATTTCACATTTTCTGATTCACTTCATCACTATGGTATTTGTTGTTGGATGTGTGTTTGTTACTTTAGCTGATAATGTTTTCTGTTTGGTTTCTTTTATTTCTAGAACTTCTCTTAGTGGGGCGGCTTAGTACCGAAATTTGACAAAATCATGCAAATGGTGATACAAGGAAGGGATTTGGCATAGACGTTCATTAGGAAGTACTTTATTATACTAGAGGGGTAGCCAACATGTTTTCGATTTTTTTTCACGGCGGCCATCTTGAATTCAAAATTGACATCATTTTGCTCAATCGTGGAGATTGAAAAACTGTTCTTACCATTTTCAAAGCTATATATGTCATGAAAACTATTTGAAATACAATAAAATGATATAAAAATATGTCAAACAGACAACAATTGTAAAAAAAAAACACCACTTCCGGTTTGGGTCGAAAAAGTTTGTACACTCGAGTAAAATAATAGTGGTATAGATATACGATCAATATTTCCGTTTGATATATCGGTTATTATGTTAGACATGCTAGGGGAATGATTAGTGTAATAATCTACAATATTTTCCGATGTATTCCGTTTTAACAGCTACATGAACACAACGTTGTACAGGTCAAGCAAGCTTTGTAACACTTACTATTACCAAAACAAGTTTTCTTGCAGCCGGATTTGTGTAAGCCCTGTTAAGATGCAGCAATTGCTGCTAATTGTGTCCAATGAGGAATCCACAATCCATCTGCGTTCTCCTTAACCCATCCCCAATCACCAGGACAAGGTAGATGATGATCGTGTGTGACTGCCTGTCCCAATACATGGCCACCTCGGTATGTAGCTAGTTTGGTATGATCAAGCCGTGCATAAGGAAAATATATTCTGGAATATTTTTCCACTGGAATAAATATTACAGTAAATGTTCCAAACGGAATAAATGGTAAAGAATATTTGTTCCAACAGGAACAGATATTATGACATTGTTTGTAACAAAGTTTCCATTTGAACTTCTGTTAGGTGGAACAAATATACGTTGAATGGTGTCATACTGTCTTTGTTTGCATGCAAATAGTTCAAGTCTGGATTCGTTGATGTCAAATGTTGCTGTAGTTTTGTTGTACATAACCACAACAAATGCCTCTATCAACTCCATATCAGCGTCACTGACCAATACAGGTTTCTTACTTAATAGTTCGAAAACCTCGGTTACATCATTAAATATTTCCCACGTCATGCCATCTCAATATGTAATCCACCGAACGTAACAACGAATTTGTTTTCACCGTATTCATTTGGCCATTACCATTGAATTTGCTTTGCCAAAACGAATAGCGATTGGTCTGCTGTAATCACTGGAGTTTGACCAGGATTAAGAAACGACACAACATCCCTGAGCTTATCCATCGAAAGTTTTATGGTAGCAAATGAGTGAGCTTGTTCTTGAAATAATGGCATTAAGCAGCTAAGACTCATTTCAACAGTTGGTGCACGTCTCTCTAAAGAATGAAATGATGACCATGAAATATTTTCGGACGTAAAATTTTATCTTCACTTGTTAACCTCACCGTATTTAACCAACCATATTCATTTTGCAAACTCATGAATAGATAATTGTGGTTAAGTATATTCGTAATATCGTCAGGCAGAATGAGAGGTTCTGGTTTTGTTTTAAGATATGCAGATGCATGCAGGTTTTATATTCATATAAACAGCAGGGAGTTAAGGTACTTTTTTAGATTTTGGTTTATGTGGAGGTAATATTAACTCATCCCTTCAAACGCCGATATTATCTTTAATTGGATGTTGAAGAATAGAGATTCCGGTCCCATGAAAAGATGATTTTGATGTTGTTGAGCTTGGGTTGTGATCTATGTTGTCGACTGCAGCTGTGGTAAACACTTTGCCCTTTAATAAAGGCGGGCATACCACACCTTCATTTAAATAACGTTCAACAACAGCTTCACCTAGTTGAGTTGAAATTTCCAGTACCCGATCGTAAGAGATACATAACCCATGTTGAAATAATCTATCTATAAGATGTCTTTTCATGGTTTTTGCAAAGAGTAACAGTCCAAGATAGACACAAAATGGTGTCTCAAGATCAGCTGAATGTCTTTGTTGTACTGTAACCTTTTGGCTGTTTGGGTGATAATTAAACAATAAAAGTTGGACCACAGCTAAGTCAGACTTTGTAGAAACGTTCACTAACTGCGATTTAATATCAGGTCCATGTTCTATCATTTTCCAACTGTAACAAGGGGGGGGGGGGGTATGCTATCATCGATATCTTCAGAGACCAAGGATCCAGAAAATGTTGTATTCGTTGTAGCTAATTGGCAGCGAATCATTTCGGCCGTCTTTGCTATATGCATGGTCTCATTATAATCACAAGCAAACGCTATAGCTGGTCCTATATCTTTTTCAAACATTAAAAGTACATCTCTGCCGTTTAGGTGTGCTTCCAATTCTGGCATCTTTTGCAATAGCTTGTCCTTCAGTCGAGTAGAATGTACCTATGCAGAAGAATAACTAAGCTGTGCCAATATTTCCTCGTACAGGTTTGCCAGGTCTGCTAATCGAAACACAACCGACTCTTCAGAGTTTCTTTGAGTTTCAAAAATGTATGTGACCAGCTCAGCTAATGCAGTTTCTTTCATTATAGTTTCCTCCTGTTTGCAACTGCTTTCGATCTCTGTTTGTCTCTTTGATCTCTCTTTGTTATGTACAGCTGCGAGACAAGAAGGGTGATACTTCATCTCTTGTGCTATAGGACATCACCACTACTCAGCTTTGCCAACAGTTGTTTATTCTGAAGAGCTGTTGTACCATCCACTAGTCGTTGGTTTAGTTTCCTTGGCATTGCCTCTCTTAAGACATAAAAAGGTCACTCTTTATCACAAATGAAACATTTATGCAAAATTTCAACTGGATCTTGTTGTTGATCTTTAATAGAAAGAGGAGTACACCTAAAAAGTTTAGGAGACGTACAATCACTAGAACTTCCAGATGGTATCGGTGACATATTGCGTTTCTGGGCTCTCTCAAGTTTAGTATTATTGAACTTTATCCTCAACAAATTATGGTACTTGACATTTTCTTTTTTCATTGTACTTTCAATACCCTCTCTGTGGTTTAATCGCCGAATATCAAGAGGGATAGGGAGGGCATTTAATTCATGAAAAAGATGGATATTTTTTGCCTAACATTGTATATCCTTTGTCTGACGATTTCAGTAGGTCTGTTGTGACCTCCTGACGCAAACAACATTTTGTCCAATCAGTTTACCAACTACATGTATCTGCTGAAGAAGCTGATAAGCGAGTAACTATTATATAAACAAAAGTAGTCAACAATGAATTTAAAGAACAATAACGCAAATATTATCTGAGCAATAAATAAATGCAACAGCAAACTATAATGGAGTGAAACTAATCAACTATTAGAGAAGTGCACGAAGAGTGTGTGTCTGTAACATGAATAATTTTATGCAACACAGAGAAACGCCACAGGTAAAATTCTAGAAATTGTATAAAATTCAAGATAACTTTTCTAATTATGTTATTTGATGTATTAACAACAGTATTATTATAGAACTGTGTTAGTAATAGGGATAATAGGGATAGAATTCCTTCAAATCAATATCCGATCAGAATTGCAAATAAAACTTCGTAACTAAAAATATGAACGGTGGATAGACAAGTACCGAGACACGTCTTATAACAATGCGAACACAAACTCTCAAAAATGGTTAACTAGAATAAAATTACTCCCTCTTTTGGTCTATAGCCTGTTGAACCTAATGTAGCAATCGAAGATTAGTCGAAGATTTGTGGAATATAACGACTGATATTATTTGGGTTATAAAACAGTCATATTCGGGATATTCATAAAACCAGGAGTGGGTTATCGACCGATATTTGACCGAAAGTGATACTTTATCTTATATAACAATGATTTACTCCAATTTGTAACATTTTGGATACAATACAAGCAAAACGTGCCATACATATGATGTCTGTTCCCTGTGAAGACGTCATTTCGAAAATCCAAGATGGCCGCCATGATCGAATGATTTTTTTTTGTGGCTACCCCCCTTATATGATTACATACACCTACAGGCATGTTCTTACAAAGTTTCATGCTTGTATCATTATTTGCATGATTTGTGTGGTAAGCTGCTTAACTATGTTTTCTCTGAAAAATAAATAAATTTTTTTATTTTGTTTCTTACATTGATCATTTACACTTAATCATTAAGACAACATACATGGATTTCATAGAGATATACTAAATGTGTCATTAAAGGATTACCTTGTTATATACCTAAGGGCTCTGTGAGGACAAATATAAGTTGAGAAGATTTGATTGCAATAAAAACATTTTGATATTAATTAGGTGAAATAACAACACAGACAGGACCCAAACCATAGTTTGGTGTGAAAATGTTGATTGGAATATTCAATCTTTCATTAAATAACAAGAAAGGTGTTGATAGAATTGTGAAAATGTTATCTTCATACTTTTTTCTTTCATCTATATAGTTTTGTTTAATAAATGTTTAAGCGTCTGTCGTATTAAATCATAAGGTACCTTTAATAACTATTAGCTTGTCGCAATGTTCTATTGTATTGTTTATTTGTGTGTTGTTCTGTCCTGTATGCTCTTCCAGGTTCCTGGTTCAACCCACCATTTTTTCTGAAAATATCATGTACAAAGTCAGGAAAATGGCTATTGTTTTATCTTATTGTTCGTTTCTGTGTGTGTTGCGTTTTAGTGTTTCTGTTGTGTCGGTGTTGTCCTCTTATATTTGATGTGTTTCCCTCAGTTTTAATTTGTAACCCGGATTTGATTTTTCTCAATCGATTTGTGAATTCGAACAGCTGTATACTATTGTTGATTGTATTTAGAAGATTTGTCATGGACCACCAAACACCAAAATATTCCCAATATAATTTTATGCAAATATCAGAAACCAAGATCAAGACTTGATAATTTTCACCATCCCCTCTTTTGCCAACCAAAGAAGTTTTATATTTCTTACCTTAATGTGTATTTTAAAGTTTGATGCAATTTTCAAACTACCAGATACCAATGCTGAACAATTTCTGCATTTTGCCTTGAATGTTCCATCAGTGTCAGGTGGTAAAGTAAATTGGTCTATTTTTTTTTTTTTTTACATGTTGTCCATGCAAAATCTCTTTCAACAATGACAAGAAAATGCAAATAAAGAATAAAATTCTTACTAACAACAACTCACTTGTTTTCATTCGCTGGATAAAAGTTAAGTCTGTCTAGGGGATTTAGTTATGGATCCTTGAAGAAAACAGTTTTTAAGGGCAAACTATCTTTAATGATTTATACAGTAATTCATTGTGACAATCATTTTGTTCAATATTTTCTTTTGTTTCTGTTAATATTTTAGTTTTCTTTTACTATATTCTTCAATTTTATGTATTTTACCAGGTTGCAATGAAAATTAATGTACAATAATGGAGGCATTACATTGGTTTTGAACTAAAGTTATCATTACATTACATGTAATTGTAATGCAAGAAATTCAAGAAATTTTTGAGAAATTTCCAGTATCCCAGGCCTGCTTATAAGCATGATCATTGGTGGATTTTGAGTAAAGGAAGGTTACGATGTAGGAAACCAATGCTTTGGTCGTTTTTTCCTGTGATGTTGTTAATATGTTCTTCCCAATCTAGATCATTTGCAATGGTGCACCCTAGGAATGTAGTTGATGTTTCATGCACAAGAGTGTGGCCGTGGAGTTTGTAGTCCAACTTGATTGGCATTTTTTTTTTGTGACCGTAAGGACGCTTCATTTTTCAGGATGGAACTCAATTGTCCAGAGTTGTGCTAGTTTTGTCCAGGTCTTCGTGGATTCTATGGCAGTCGCTGTCTGCGGAAGGAGTCAAATAAACTACAGTGTCGTCCGGATACAGTCTCACTGTGGAGTGTATGCCTTCTGATAGGTTGTTAATGTCAAAACGAAATAGACTGGGTCCTAATACTGATCCTTGTGGTACTCCGAATTCTACTTTCACTTTGTCAGATGTTTCGCCTTCAACAACTACCAATTCGGTTTGGTGAGAAATTCATTTATCCATTTGTTTGTTTAACTTCAGATTCCATAGTGGTGTAGTTTATGGAGGAGATATGGGACAAAAAGCTTCCGAGAAGTCAAGTATTAGCAGATCTGATTGTTTTCCATTTCCAGTTTTTTTGTAATGTCATCGATACATTCAAGGAGTTGTGTTTCGCATGATCTTTTACTTCTGAAGCCATGTTGTAGTGGGTATAGGGTGTTATTTACCTCTTCATGATTCATGATGTTACTGTTGACTATGTTTGTTTGCAGCAGATACATGTAAGGAATATTGGATTATGGTTAGCTGCTGTGTATTTCTTACCTTTCGCATATACCAGAGTGACATTTATCGTTCGCCAGTTGTCGGGTATGTTTCCCTTCTCCGTTGTTAAATTGTATATTATGGTTAAAAATTGAGCAATTTTGCTTGCTAGTTCTTTCAGAATCTTTGGTTTAATGTTGTCTGGTCCAGCAGCCTTGTGTAGTTATAGATTTTTAGTTGTTTTTCCACTCCATTATTTGTGATGATTATTGCTCGCTGTCTGGATAGTTTTCTAGTAGATCTGTCATGATTTCTTTTCAAAACTCTTTAATGATTGGACATGCAGCGAAGAAGTTTATCATTCCGAATATTGTTTTATTTATTGAGTCAGTTTTTAATTTCTCATTTTTTCTAAATAGTGCTTCACCATTTTATATAACTTTTCTTGTGTTTGATATAGGTCCAGAATCTTTTTGTTGGTGCTCGGATGTCCTCGTTATCTTCTGGAGTCATTATGTACTCTAAATATTTCCAATAGGCTTGACTTGATTTTCTTTGAAAGGTTTGTTTCAGTTGTTTCAATTTTTTAGTAGCATGGTTTGATTTCTTTTTCTTGTGTATGACTCCGTCTATTCGCCTCATAACTTTTTTGATTTTCTGGGTTATCACGAGTTTTTGTCCTTATTATTGTATATTTTGGAAGTACTGCTTTCTATGTCTTCTTTGGGTGTGTTCCAGAGTATATTGATGTGCGTCTTGTTCAGGATTTCTTTTTTGAATTTGATATCAGGCAAATGTATGTCATCTTTTATGCTGTCACATTTAGCTCTTCTATAAAGTTGGATTTTTCTTGTCTTTTGGCTGTTTGTCTTTGGCTTGGTGTTCATTTCTGCATACACAGTATAATGGTCTGAAATTACTGAATTGACATCAATTCTTGTCGTTTTACTAGGACAATTGGTGATAAGAGGGTCCAAAGTGTTTTTATTTTCTGTTGGATTTTGTACTAATTGAGTTGACCAACCAGATAAGTGCTTGCAAAGCTAAAGTTTCTTATATGAGTACCGTGAAATGAAATTGCTAATATGAATGGTTATGTATAAGTAACATTATGAGTGAGAATATCTAACCAAACAATACTTAATCTTACAAGTGAACGATTACATAGCACATAAAATTAAGCTGTAATAGGTTCCGCATACCCGTAAACATGTCATTCTAATAACGTCTTCTGATTCTTTATACAAAAAACATTCGTACGTGGACATTCAAGTGAAATAAACCCGGAATAATTGTGTATGCAATTTCAAACTTATCAAGATTAGAAAACACAAAGATCACGTTTGTTTGACTTATTTGTTATTTTTGAATGATGATATATCATCGACAATCAACATATCTTTTTCTTTATACTTGAAAATAAGATAAAGGCTTATTATAGCTGCATACTGAAATATCTACTATGGGTGAGCTATCTAACAGTTGTGTACACAAAATGTTCACGTTTTCTTTGTTATTCTGTCACCACTTCCGGCAACGAAAGCATATGGAATTTGAATCCTTTTTATCTTTTCTTATAAAAAAAACCACCGAGATTTATTTCATACCTTCCTCTTACTAACTGTTGATAAATTTATAAATCATTAAACAAACACTAAATTCCAACTTTAAGGAAAAATTGACATTTAGTGGAACTGGTCAGTGATGTGACAGTTGTTTATCATTCGTGTTGTTGTAACCTTAGTTCCATGTATTATGGGTTTTATAATTTGGTTTAATTGCGAATCCTCTTTTCACTGCCACATGGTACACGTACACCTAATTTGGTAACAAGTTTTTACGTATTATAGCGTAAGAATTGTTCGAATTTAGAAACCACAAAAGCTGTTACTTAGGTTTTTTTGGTGTATTTCCTTTCTTATCATTTTTATTTTTGTGACAAGGATATTGCTTGATTTTCAGAATATTTAGTATTTTCTATAGTATTACAAATTATGTGTAAGGGAAGTCACAAGTTACACTAGCTTTTCATTTTCAATATATCAGTCTGCAGTCTTGTTTAAACAATTTTGTATACATTTTTATGTAAGATCACAACTATCTCTTTTCTCAAAGAAAGTCTTATAATCATACAACAGGATAACGAATCTGCATTAATGTGTTGTAAGTCAATTGCTGCTGTTGACAAACCCTGTGGAATATCTCATCGATGATTTATTCAATATTCTGAATACATCAAACTTTGTATAAATATCTTTCGCTTAATTATTTAGTCTACATTTGAAGATAGATCAGAGAATAGCTAATCTTATAGTGTGTAGGAATATATCAAATAATCGGTAAGTTGGATTTTTACACGTAATATTGAAATATGTGTTAATAGGACATATATTTTCAAAACCACACCAGGAATAAACGGTGAAATCTGAAATCTTAAATTTGACAATTATGATCAGATGCTTCTATTATATGTTACAATACTGTACCAAGTAAGGAATATGACAGTTGTTATCCATTCGTTTGAAGTGTTTGATCTTTTAGTTTTGCCATTTGATTAGGGTCTTGCCATTTTGAATTTTCCAGAGTTCAGTATTTTTGTGATTTTATTTTTTATTTGTTTTATTATTGTTGGAAAGTATTAATAATAAGTTGACATTAATTAAACACTATATTAAAAGAAAATAAAAAAAAATACATATGTTCCAATAATGAGGATATCGTCGTTTCATTAAGTAGAAACATCTCAGTATTTGTTGTGTAATCTTCATGGAATAATGCTATAATAAAGCCCAAAAAACTTATTCTAGATAGTTATCAAAGGTATTAGGCTTATAATTTGGTAGTTAAACGCGCGTTTCGTTTACATAAGACTCATCAGTGACGCTCAGATCACAAATAGTTATAAAGCCAAACAAGTATCAGATACGATATATTTAAATTTGATTCTTTGATCATTTGAAAATCTTTTCTCTCAAAGGTTAATACTGTCTTTAGAATTTTTCAATATTGTTCAAATCGATATATATATTGATTTTGTTCTAAATTATTTAAAACATAACTAAATACTCTGCAAATACCACTGATGTTAGACTGTAAATTCATAAGGTATCACCAGTTCAGAAATTGTTCTTCTGTACTTCAGTGATTTTTTAAATCCCTACAACAAAGTTGAATCTAATTGAATTTAGCTATTTTTCGTGTGTCCCTTTTGGCAGGTTAGCTGTAAACGTTTCCTCACTGCATATTTATGAATATATTCCTGGCTTTTAAATGTATGGTTTTAGTTTTCCTGACTGACTATGGTAATCTAGTAAAGCGCTATGGCCGCAAGAAATTTGCAAAGTGGTTTTTATCAACTATGTATGGTTATAAGGTTATGAACACAGTTGGTCCTGCGTCCTTGCATGACTGATGCCTACTGCTTGATGTCCAGGATGGTATAGTTTATTTATTAGTTTGTTTTGAATGAGCTTTCAGTAACTACGAGTTGTTATAGATTGGTACCTTGTGTATTATGTCTTTTTCTTATTCTTTTTTCTATGCTTACCGCCGATAAAAAAATCAAAACCTTTTCCAATGGATTTTTATGGTTTTTTCTTGTGTTGTTACTACGCCTTTATTTCTCAAATTATTGAAAGTTGAGCACTCTGAAACATGCTTATACTGCCACATTCTGATGTCCCTGTCCTAAGTTCGAATCATGCGATTCAGTGGTTGTCGTTAGCTGCTATTTGAGGTTTTTTTAGGGTTGGTTTTTTTTGTAAATTTGGCATATAAAAATTCAAATAGAGATTAAGACGACCCCTAAAAAATACAACAACAAAAAAACCTCTAAATTAAAGCTACAACAAATTATCATTTGTTTAGTTTGTTATTACTTACGATTATATATTTTTTTATATATCATGATCTACATCAAACATACATTTCAGTTTTGAAATAACAAACTTTCAAATCTGGTTTTTGAAAAAGAAATGCATAAATGTCAAATCTCTCAGAAGTGATTAATCGCAACTTTCTGTGTGCATTAGTAGAACAACTTATATTTGCCTTCTAAGCCTTTTTAAAATTAGTTTCAACATTTATATTTTAGTTAAGACATCAACTAACAAAAAGCCTAAAATAGTATCTTAATTAACACATCAAAGCAATTTCAGTTAATCACTGAACTCTTACCTCTGTTAAACAAACCTGTCTGCAGTGTTTCATGTGTACCTATATATACCGTTCCGTTATTTTAAAACTGTCTAACCCGACAAAATATAAGTCTGCTTTAATTGAGTTCAAAGCTTCATATTTATGATGTTGATATTTCTTGAAATTAGTTGCACTATCTGGCCAATAGTTTAATATTTTTAGATCAACTGGTTTAACATATAATGCAAGGCTGAAATGGCTTGCTAGTGAAATTTATGATACAATTTCGTTACCGAATCGAATTTCCTTTTTAGAATAGTTAAATATCCTGAACAGTACAAACAGCAATAGAAAAAAAACCAACTGAAAGTGCAAAAGTAAGCGTGACTGCATTTTCCATCAATATCCTATGTTGCGATTTATTAAGATATAACACGTTTACTTAAATAATTAATACATTAATACCGAATTGAATGACGGCTTCTAAATTTGAATCAATAAAAAGGAAATTTTAGTAGAAATACCATATCATTTTTAAAGAAAATTCCTGTAACAGGTCTTTGAGAAGAGAATTCATAGAAAAATAATTCACTATTTTTTTTACATTATTGTTAATTAAAAGAGGGGCGAAAGATACCAGAGGAACAGTCAAACTCTATATAGATCGAAAATAAACTGATAGTGCATTGGATAAAAAAGAAATGACAAACAGACAAATAATTGTACACAATTCACAACGTAGAAAACTAAAGACTAAGCATAGGAACCCCACCAAAAACTGGGATTGATAACTTTGTACTTCTGATTTCAAAATATTAAACCTTGCACATATAATAGAATTTGATGCGACTGTCATACAAGTGAGAGGTTTAGCGCTTTTAAACCAGGTTCAATCCACAATTTTCTACACTTGAAAATGCCTGAACCAAGTAAGGAATATGACAGTTGTTGTCAATTTGTTCGATGTGTTTTTGTCATTTGATTTTGCAATTTGATTAGGGACTTTCCGTTTTGAATATTTTCCACGGAGTTCAGTATTTTTGTGATTTTACTTTTTATGCATTGTCTCGGAAAAGATAAAAGTAATATGTATATATAAATATAGTTTTCTATTTCCTATGCAATTTCAATTGAATTATAGCTTACAGGTCTTTTACAATAATCAACCTTTATAAAATCAAATGCTCAGAATCCAGTAAAAGTAATCTGCACCTAGACAGTAAAATCAATTCAAATAAACATTATATTTTAATTATGTATCATAATTGCATTTAATGTCAGCGGAGTTATCAAAAATGAATGAAAATAAGATATACTAAAGTGGTTTATCAATTTAACGTAACTGTGTTAGCATAAATTGCATTCGTAGATAAATAATATAATACTGAATCTATGCATAATAAGTGTTTTCACTAAAAATTACAATAATTCTACATTTTTATTGAAAATGCATATAACGTTCTTTGCTTCATTGGAAATTGAATCAGATTCATGTATGTAATGCTTTGTCTGTACTGTTAAAGCAATTTTTATCAATACAATTTAGTTATATTATATATGCTACGTAAGGGAAGTAATCCCGTCACAAATCAATGTGCATGTTCTACTCATTGTAAAGGAACTTGCCTGCTATTTAGAATATTTGTCATATGTTATAATAATAATGATAATATGTATATGTATAAAAATTACAAATCTTAGATGTTAAACAACCAGAAACTCGGCATAACAGAGCTTTTAAGTTTGAAGGCTTTTGTGTGAAAATATTTATAGATTATGACATGCCTTTTTCCTTTTCGGTATCATCCAGAGACTCCCATTAAAGCCTGAGACTTCAGCATACATGCTCGTATGCGGTATTTGTAACCGGTCTTAAGTATTGAGCATTTGGATTTTCGTTTTTCTAACATCTGCACCTTATGAAAGTTATTTTATTTACCTTCTAATTCATTAGTTTATTACAATTGAATAGGTTTATAAGAATTATTTATAATTGTATTTCAAGTCAAACAAGCAAAAGCTTCAAGCTCATTTGATAGTGTTGATTAAATTATTACAAAATTGAATTAATCTAAACCTGTCTATAACAACGACTTCCTTTCAAAATTTGAAGCGGTAATTGTGTAACAAAACTGATTTAAATAATCCGCTGTAGTGAAGAAGCTAATACTTTGAGCCGAGAGTTATAACCATCGTGATAATTTAGTCCAATTTGAATCATGTTATTAAACATTGCCTCAGATACGGAGAGGAGGTATGATTACAACTGAGACAAATATAACCGATTATCAAAATAGCAAAAACGTTGATATCTACGAATCTGAAGTCGTCGTTTGTTGTTTACACAGAACCATATCATACGATATAACAAGCACTATGTAAACACAAAACGTCAAATTCCAGATATGCAACTAACAGATGTATGAATTTAAATAAACATCACAAAACAAATAACAAAGACAAAGACAATCATACTACTCTGGGACTATGATGTTGTATGAAAATCGTGGTATGACCAGATAATAAAATACGTTTCGTCATATGACAACAACATTTAAAGACGCAGCATTTCTGTTGTTGAAGACAATTTGTTGATATATGTTTGTATATGTAAAGTGGTTACTGTCTTACTGACATATATACCGCATCTTCTAAATAGTTTAATATTACATGTATATTCCAATAAGCTTCAAAATTCTATTTTTGAAAGAAATTGTTTAGTTCCATTTAAGTTTCATTTTGTAAATACAAATTTCAACACAAACAAAAGTACGCAACCGCTGACAGAAGTCATTCATTTCATAAAAAACAACAAAGTTTACTTTCTGAAAATTAAAAATTCTGTTTCCCTAAATTATTGGCGATATAGAGCTTGACAGGGTGTAACACCATGGGTTTCTATCTCATTGATGAATATTTGCATTTTTTTATTCATATTAAAAACTTTGGGACAGTTATTAAATATAAGATGATGTGGTTTGGGTGCCAATGAGACAACTCTCCATTTTTGACAGTTATGTCAATTAAGAAAACAATTATTTAAGAAGAGTGTACATTGCATATTTGACTCCTGTGTGTTGTTAAGTCAGATAATGATTTTAAAAAAAGACTCTGTGAAGATCATTAGACAACAAATATTCGAATAATCTTGAAAGCCCCGATAGATTAACCCTAAATCCATTTATAAATATGTAGCCATTTGAAATTGAAAATGTATTTATATACGGTTTCTACAATTGTAGCAAAAGTTACAAACCTCATACGAATTTTTTAAAGTTTCATTTGCAATTGAGACTAGTCAAGTGCATATGGGATTTTAAGTCACTAATTAGTACATTTTTTCATTCCTATCCATTAAAATAATTGTTTTTGTCCCTAGATTAGTAGTAAATATTATAAGGACTATTCTTTGGTTTCTTTGTATCTCCACTTTGAACATTCCTAGACGAAAGCCTTCAGTTTGTCTTTAGTACTTAGATATTTCAGTGGCGTATTGAATAGTTAACATCAATCAAAATACAGTTAACATGGTGCTATGTAACTTACAAGATGAGGGCACTTTGATTCGTATTACGATATAAATTATTAATTATATCTCTTATCACTTTACATGATATATTTTTGTATATAAACAAAATATAAAAGCGTATGTGTCAATGGATCTAAGATAGAATGATAATGATGCGTGTTGCTTAAAATTTATTGAAAACATTTGCAATCTTGTTCTTGTCAACAGGACATCTGGTTGCTACGCTTCAGAATCTTGGTGAGTTTTTAAATGTCTTAAAAGCAGATATATACAATATTTAGGAAATATTTGTAGAATGTACATATATTATTTAGAAATGCTCACCAAAATTGGGAAGCTTGTAACTATTCAAGTCACTTCTGTGAATAATGCAGTAATAAAGTCAAATACTGCATTGTATAACAAAAATTCTATATGAACTAGAAAAGTTATTCCAAAAAACATTGGAGCGACAAAAGAAGTGGAAACCAAGCAGCTGATACCAAGGGACAATAAGAAACTATAGGTCGATGACGGACAACGCTTAGTCAACAAAAAGCAGATTACAAAAGATTAAACCACAAAAAAATCAAGATGTAAATCGGTGCCTCGCTAAGAGCGGCTGATCATGCTCGACTAGTGAAACACGTCGTATTAGCTTTTGAAAAAGAATCACGTCATGGCGGATTAATAAATAACTCTTAGATAATCCTTAGACGTTATACAGTTATTAACAATCATTACATAAACTAAAATAACAAAAATACCGAACTCCACGGAAAATCCAAAACGGAATGTCCCTTATCAAATGGCAAAATCAAAACATCAAACACATCAAACGAACGGAAAACAACTATCTGTACAAGCAAATCATCTAACTTCAATACATAAAAGAATAAGGAAGTTAAATTTAAAGCATTATCTCGTAAACAAAAGAATTACAATAATGGTCCCAAAAAACAATCTTTGAAAATGAAAAAGAGCAAACACAACACATAAAACTAAAGTAAAATATCATTACAAACTCTTTTTAGAAACTATTAGGTGAAATCATGTGTAGGTGAAAAACATACCATCACTCCTCCACTAACGGCACCCTTTGCCCGCGGAAAGATATATGTAATAGCGTTATGTTTTATAAGACTGTATGTTTTGTGCTATGCATTTCAGATGGTGAACGATTAGTGTGAAAGGTTGGTTGGTAGTATAGTATTTTGACTGTTTAAAAGTCACAAAAAAATATACTGACCAATGAAAACGACATTTGCAATAAGTGAAATGGGACTATATATCTTTCCTGCTTCCTTGAATAATGAGTATCAAAAGAAGTACATTATGGTTTTTTTTTCTGTAATATAACATTTTATCTTTAGATTTTGTGCAATCGATATATTGGAATGTAAATTTTAAACCATGAGTATCAATCGTGTCCACTGTTCAAGGGATTTTTGATCTTTTTATCAGGTATGTTGTTTGTTATAATTTATAACACTATATTGGGTTATTTTATAAAGAAATCACAGTTGTAATATATAAACATTGACAGTATTGAGTTTCAAAATGACCACTATAGATTGGTTATATTCGGCAACATATAGTTCGTTCGATGATCAAATAAGTCTATCCTAAACGTATTTACACAAACGCACTAATTAATTTTGATCAATTAACTTGTAAATCTTCCTGATAATATTTTGACTTATTTAAAAAAAAAATGGTATCGCTGTAGCTGTCATGAAACATTTTCAGATTGTATTGAGGTCTTCTTTTTTAAATTGAGATGTAAGGGTGTAGCATATGGCGAAGCATAAAACACGATGATTGATGACGTAAACATATTAATAAAAGCTCAGTTCACTTTGTAGCAATAAAATTAAAATATTAACCGTTACAGAAGTTCCTGTGCTCAATAATGATATTTTAATAACAGTCATCTTGTTGGTAAGATTTCTGTGTGGACTCAGTTGTTCGTTCTGTCGTACGACAGGTGCAATATTAAACATTAATTGCATTTAACGTATTTCTGTTGGTTTTTTTCATTTTTTTCATTCAACAACAATATTACACACGCTGTTAATAATTACTCCACTAATACGACTATCTCGGTTGAGGGTTCCCATTTCATTAGTACAATAAGTTAAACGAAGATGCAGGTAGTTAGACCGTATAGTGTTACATGTAGTCGTTAACAAACAATAGTAATATAACATCATCAAATAAATAGTGCCATTATTTTAATAAATTTAAACCATCTGCCGTTAAAGAGCAAAAGATTATCACAATTTCATAGCTCATCAGTTTGTTGTGCTTTCTTAGTTCTGTAAAACAAATCGGATATTTACAAGTTATTTTTTACTGTAAATATATATATATTGACTGACAAAGTGAACTTAGATGATTTTCGTCTCAAGGTCAGATACTTACCATTAATTTTGACAATTTGGAAAAAAATATTTACTTTTTTGTAAGCTGCTTACTATAATATGAAGTTATGTCAGAAGATTTTCTTGTCAAAACAATCATGCTCATTTGCGATTCTAGTCATTATTATAATTTGTTCCAAGGTAAATCCAAAGAAAACATTTTAATAAAGGTTTTATTAACATGTGACTCCAATACGAGTTTTGGGAGTACATTGTCTTTGTAGTTAGCAGCAACGATCCAAGCCCTTTTTGGGGGAGGGTATGCTATAGTCTTACGGATTGGTATGTTTATTTTTTTAAAAGGTTTTTTGTTTCGTCAGTTGAACTTTTTGTGATGGTTGTCTTATTGGCAATCCTACCACAGCTCCTTATTGTTATACAGTTGTAACGGGAAAATACATCCAACTTGTTATCCTTCCTATTGCAAACCAATTAGTTTGTGTTTGTAAAAATAATGCTTTAATTCAGACTTTGTTTATTTTTATAATAATGATGATGTATTCTAATCATTGTATTGGGAATTTTAAGATGATCATTTTACGGATTGAAAACAATATGTTGATTCGTGCTTTATGTTTAGTTTGTTTGTTTTCAATAAATAGTTTATTTTGAAATTCTACCTATTCTAGGCTGTATCGTCATATATACCTTGTCTATCCCACATTTATACTAATTCCTCGGGATAGGTTAAGCGGTCATATCAATATTCTTCGTGGTGATATTAAACTTTCAATTTATAAAACTACCTTTCTTAGTTTATAATTTGTTCTCATTTTATTTTAAGTTTAACATATATTAAATAGTTCCTTGCCCAACTATTTCATTCTGGTTGTTCCCTTTTCTCATAACTTATCACCATATCGGATCATAACGAATAAAAAGTTTGATATATCGCATCTAAATATCATAACTATGGATAAAACTATCATTTGATCTTATAATAGAACTGTGTACATAGGGAAACAGTAGTGTAAATATTTGAAGACTTGTTTTAGTAGTTTATGACATGGCTCCGGCTGATAACACATGCATCGACTAAACATTGTACTATCGATTTAACATGTCTTACCAGTACTTCAAGATGACTGTGAGAAATAGATTATATAATTTTTGTTATCTGAAGTATGTGTATGTCTTACTTTGATGAGTTTTAAAAACTTATAAAATCATGTTGTATCTAAAAATAGAAGTTAAGGACTGGAAATAAAACATCAAAACAAATAAAAACAACGAACATGCAATAGGTGGACCACAAATAGCAAAGTTTCACTGAACTACATAAAAAATATATAATTATGATATTTATAGAGTTAATAACATTAACGGTACCAATTTTTCTGCACCAGATGCGCATTTCGACAATACATGTCTCTTCAGTGATGCTCGTGGCCAAAATATGTAAAATCCAAAGCTTATATAAAAGATGAAGAGCTATAATCCAAAAGTTCCAAAAAGTATAGCCAAATCCGTTAAATAATTGGTTTACATCAGGAAGGTAAATAAAAAGGTACATTGTTTTTCCCGTTTAAAGAAGCTGTGGTAAAAAAAAAAAGGCAATAGTAGTATACCGCTGTTCAAATTGGATTGCAAATGAGACAACCATCACAAAAAATCAACTGACGATATATCAGTGCAAAAGAGAAAATAGTATGGTATATATGACATGTATGATGTACTCAGTTTTTAACGGTTTTCAATTATTGTAAGTAACCCCCTTTTTATTAAAAATTTAAATCCGTGACGATTTAGTGTCTGTAATTTATTTGTAATGGACTGTCTTTTACATGGATTCTTAGTAGTTTTCAGTATGCTGTAGCTGCTGTTTTCATGAAATAAAACATATCATTGGATTTTATTCACTTGGACGCCTAGGTATATGCAATGTTCATATTTGAAATTGTTTTTACCAAACCGAAGACATGAAATAGTGTTGAAAATATTTTTGAAAATATCAGCAAACTAATTATTTTGAATTGTTTCAGTATTGTAGAGTACGTTTGTAATTGTAGACGTTCATGAAGCGTGCAGGTGTTCTATATTTTAGTATTATTTTATTGATGAACTCCATCTTCTATAGACCAACTTGAAGGCAAACAATAGGATTACTGAATACATGTTTATCAAATAAGAATGTTACTCACGCATTATGTGAAATAATTTGAGAATATGAATTTCCATTGTATAAAAGATTCAAATGAAAAGTAAACAATTTTCTTGTTAATGTTAGACAGGATTTTGATATTATTTTATCAATTGTAACCATAAAAATAAATAATTGTCAAACTTGTGTTGATAAATGTGGGTTTTGTTATCTAACAGCTAAATTTTCTTGTACAAACTTTTATTTTACAAAAATACATTTATTAAAAAAAGGGTGTATTTTTTCGAATAAAATGATGAATTGGGTTGTTATCGGAGGTTTTAATAACTTAAACATCACGTTTGTACATCGAGGCAGAAAAGAACATATCATATATACAAACATGTATTAAAGACGATTCATAAAATTGTAAAGTGATTAAAGGGACAATTTTTCTTTCACCTGTTATTTATATCTATTTAAACGGTATAGGTCACAGTGAAAATTTTATTACATCCCAAAACAAATAATCACAAGACTATGCCATATTTGTACGATTTATTTGAGGTAAGGAATTTTCTTATATTTTATGTGGCCATTTTTTAACCTTACCTTTTTGGTTATTTTTTCAGAAAAATATACCAAAATAATTGATATTAATTATGTTCCCCTGAATATATTATTTTCGTATACAATTATCCGTGACTTGAACAATAAAACAGTAAAAGTTGCTTAACACATGAAATAAAATTTGTCAGTTTAAATTGAGGATGTGAATGTAAAAAAATGTCATGGTTCTTTTCTGAGAAGGAAATTATTAGTTTCCTGATTCATCTGCAAAACGTTGTTTTTATTTGAATGTCAAGTCTCTCATGGTGCTCATGGGAATGCTTGATGGGTTCAATGATATCACAAACAAATCCCCAAAAAATGTGTACAGGTGCTAAGGATTAACATGGTACGAATGATATACTAACGGTTACGTTTTGATGCAACTAGCGACCTACTTTTTGGCTATTTCAATAATTTAAATATCATTATGATCCAGTATAACATTGTTTTTTGCAATAAACATGTTTGTCTTATCTTATTGCTAAATTGTTTTGAGTGTTGTGATAATGCGCATATATCAGTTTTTCCTTTTTATTGCTATATTTTTCGTGTTCATGTTGGGGTTGGTCTTTGCGTCCGTCCGTCTGTCCCCCTTCATGTTAAAGTTTTTGTTATAAAAGGTAGATTTCCATTAAGTTGAAGTCCATGATCTTTCTAATTTAAATGCCAATTAGAATTATGACCGCAATTGCAATGTCCACTGACTATAGAAAAGGATAGTACGAGTGGGGTATCCGTGTACTATGGACACATGTTTGATTATGTATGTAAAAATTATATGCTTAACATAGACAAGACTCTTATAATCTCCTCTAGGTATACTAGCGGGACAACAGTTTTAGAAAGCCAAAATATATAAAGCGTTTCAGAGCATAACACATCAAAACATCTGAACAGAACAGTTGAATATGTTTCATCCCAAGATGGGATACTGTTGTTGCAATATGCTATGTTAGATAAGCTCGTGATACGTTTGCTCAGGTGAATTTATTTATCATGATACTTATCCTGGAAGTGTTTAACTACCTTGACTGGCTTTACAACCCTCGCATGGTCAGAAGCTCGTGATACGTTTGCCCGTGATATGTTTGCTCGTGATACGTTTGCTCAGGTGAATTTATATATCATGATACTTATCCTGGAAGTGTTTAACGACCTTGACTGGCTTTACAACCCTCGCATGGTCAGTAGTTCGTGATACGTTTGCTCGTGATACGTTTGCTCGTAATACGTTTGTTCAGGTGAATGTATATATCTTAATTATCACGTGATACCTTTGTGATAGGTGTTAATTGTCATGTAATATATATACCTGCTTGTATTCCAATCTTCTGTTTTGTATTGTTATATATGTTCCAGACCGTATGAGTATTTGGACCGTACGCGTACGGTCTGGGCCGTATGCGTACTTTTTCAAAATATTCATACGGTCGGACCGTACGCGTACGGTCTGACTAATATTAAGAAGTTGTTGAAGTTTATTAAATACAAATGCATATAACAAATCAACATAACGTTACTCTCAAATTGTTATAAAAAAGTGCAATTGTAATTGATATAAAAACTTTATATTTTAACTATTTAACAGATTCACGCTATTTAAATCTGTTAATCTCTTGTATAAAGTATGTCGATCAGTAATAGTTAAAAACATGAATTGAATAAGATCACTGAAATTGAAGGTATCGGAAGTAAACATAATGTGAGAGAACAACTGTTTTCGAATATTTAGCAACTTTACCAAAAAATGTAAATGCAAAGGAAAATGCATAAACTGCAAACATTTAAATGTAAAAAATTTACGTTACTTGTGGAAGCAAGCGTCACCATGGGTGAGAGTCCCAAAATATATAGGATTCAGATATACAATTAAAAAACTATTTAATTTCAATAGTTCGTTTGTTCATCTAATCCATCTAATTGTAATAATAACAATTTGTAAAACTAAAAAAAAAAAAGATTGTGATAATAAAATTAACGGTACCAATTTTCTTGCACCAGATGCGCATAAACGTTTGTTTAAATTTAACCCATATGATGACATGTATGGTCAGCTCGTACTGGACAATACGCGTATACTCATACGGTCCGACCGTACGCGTATGGTCGGACCGTACGAGTATACGTATATGGTCCGGACCGTACGCATACGGTCCAAATACTCATATGGTCTGGAACATATATATTGTGTTAGCCTCTTGTTGTAGTGTAAACTGTCAGAGTGGAAAAATAAATCACGAATCCTGAATCTTCCAAACAATGCATGAGGCAGTTTCATCATTCGTTGTAGCACATGTCTCTGTTAAATAATGCCAAAGCATAAGCTACTGGCTGGGTTGGAAACTGACAGCCGACCAGATAGCTCTTATACAGTAAATTTGATTCAAAAACATTTCTAGAATACATAACCTCTTCGAAATACAGATTTTTTGAAATGAGGACAATAATAACAAGGGAAATTGGTTATATCGAATGAGATGTGGTCAAGAAGCAAACACTTCATTTAAAAATGAATTTGATGGAAAGGTCTCCTTGGTTTAATTTCTTTTTAAAATGATTGTAGAAGTAAATCACCTCCTAGTGACAAAACAATAATAAAATAAAAATCTTAAGTATAATTGATTATTGTGACAAAGCACAATGTTTCCGTGCACATGTAGTACTCTGTAATGCTGATGACAATTAAACGTGATGAAACCTATTTCTGAGTTCATTATCTTTGCGTGTTAGACATGATAGCGGAAAATGAGAATCTGAAATGACAGTGATTTTTTTAATTTATTTTCTATTGTAAATAATCTCTATTTATACCCTGATATTGTTTTTTTTTTTATTATACAAGTGCATAAAAACTTTATACATTTGCTACTATCCTTCAACGTTTGTCTCTTCACATTTTGTGAATTTATATGATACTTTACTTGATTAAACCAATTGTAATGTTAATATGTGTGAACTGTTTAAAGTTGTCAACTTGTTAGTGATGTCTACGGATTAGATAAGAGTCTCTTAAAATACGTCATCGCTTGATGCCTTATAAATTGATATAAAAGAAGGACGAAAGATACCAGAGGGACAGACACACTCATAAATCGAAAATAAACTGACAACGCCATGGCTAAATATGAAAACAGACAAACAGACAAACAATAGTACACATGACACAACATGGAAAACTAAAAACATAAGCAACACGAACCCCACAAAAAACTAGGGTGATCTCAGGTGCTCCGGAAGGGTAAGCAGATCCTGCTCCACATGTGGCACCCGTCGTGTTGCTTATGTTATAACAAATC
Source organism: Mytilus edulis (assembly GCA_019925275.1). NCBI lineage: Eukaryota > Metazoa > Mollusca > Bivalvia > Mytilida > Mytilidae > Mytilus > Mytilus edulis. Next base: position 20,655,178 of record CM034353.1, read on the forward strand.
CGGTAAATAGTCTAATTCGGTAGGTCATATTCATGAAAGGGAAGAGGATGGTAGTTACGACGTAAGGAACATATCCGATATCATTTGTGAAACGGTTATTCCATAACGGTCAACGAACTCGTGATGGTGTCTGTAAAATTTACGAAGCATCCTTGTGAGCAGCAACCCTCTATCAAGAAAAGTTGTCTTTTTTTCGTCTTTTTTTCACTTTTTGCCATGAAATTTTCCATTTTGAATATCTCTTGAGTATATTACGTCTTCATTTTTTTTATTAAAGGATTTTTTTAAATTATTTCATTTAAATAAGAGGTAGAACAGAATAGGAAAGATAATACCCGACAACATGCACGACAATGTTGTAAATTATAAGCCGTTTAAAAGTCGTAAGATACCTCAAATTAAAAAAAATATGCATATGTTTTTTATAACTAAATAAATAGTTTTCGTTATTAAACTTATGTACATATACTTTTTTCTGAGGAAAATTCTTTGTCCACATATAAAAGAAGTTTACTTATTTTTAATTGCTTCCTTCCAGAAAGCTATTCGCTGATATAATTTCCGTATGCATAGCGACCTGAGCGTAACCCTCCTCGTAAAAATCCGGTGATCACAATACGCATTGATCTGTCGTTAAAATAAACAATTATCTGATTGTACATGTTAAACACGTGCTCAATACCCATACTTTTTGTTATTTGTTTACTATAAGGTGACAATCAGTAAACTTCGGCTTCAAAACACGGCATTTAATGAGCAGCCATATTCATTAAATCATAACAGACAGAGAGAAAAAATATTGACGATTAAACGATATATTTGCGTAAAAATTATAAATTCGTGCACAGAGGACTAAGTTTATGATATATACATGCATTGGTTCAAGAATTGGACAAACATTATTTTTCACCACTCACTCGTTTCATATGACTTTAATTTGAAATAAATAATAAGTTTAGTAGTTCTGAAGAAATGTTAATAGATCTAACTAAAATACAGGTTAAACCAACTTGAAGATTTCCAAAACTCATGTTTGACCAAATATAAATATACTTTCCATTGTAACAAAATGCATGAAGATCATTCTCTGACGGAAATTAACAGCGTGAATAATGTATTTACGTTAAACGGACAAAAGAAGTTTTCAAAAAGGGAGAAGGGGGGGGGGGGGGGATTACATTTACTTCCCTTTAGATTGACTAAATTTGATTCAATCGCGTCCGTCTTTCATTGACAGTTTTCTTTCCTTGAACCACTTGATCAATCTTGCACAAACCTTGATGTTCAACTTCCTCTAGGGTCTGTATAGAATTTTACAGAATAGAGAATGATGGGTAAAACATAAACAATAATTATACACAAACAAAAATGCGAATTAGTGGACAAATTGAAAAATATAGGAAAGGTATGAACAATCAAATAATGCAGAAATAGCATTAAAAATAAAACATACAGATCTTCTTCCCTTCTAATATGCCAATAATTCCGAGATTATAACATGAATCGGATGAAGCTATACAAACAAACACAGCCCCAAAATATACCAGTAAAACATAGTACGTGCATACAATATGTAATAAAGTCCCAGTTTTAAAGCATATTTCGTAAATGACACTTCCTTTGTTATCGACCAGCAATGGTTCAGAAGTGGGTCTGATGCAAGACAAGATATCTGCCCCATTCAATATATATTATTAGTTACACCCGTCATTCCTGTCAATCTACTTTTACATGTATTATTTTTTTTAATTATCATTAGATATGAAATGTATGTTTTGAACATCTTGCTTTTGTTCTTTCAACACAATTATCCATTTTCTACTTCTTTATTAGATGCTTAAATAATGTGTGCTGCGGTGTGCGGGGAAACCATGCTTTTGCAAATTATTCAACTGCCAATCTTTTAAAATCCAATTTAAATGCAATCATAAACGAAACAACTGCATGCAATCTTTGTAAAGTAATGTATGACACTGCAATCAATGCTAAGATTTACCTCATATAACAAGCACCTTATTGCATAAGTTATATTGATGACACATGACACTCCAGCTGATTACAATAGCGCAATGCAATATATCATTTGGTATAAATGATAAATTTTCATTGCAAATATATCTGTTTATAAATTATGTAATTTATCAAACTAAGGTTGCAACTCTCTCATGAAGTTAACAGTGGTTTAGCGATTTTGATTGAACTTTCTATAGTCTTTAATAGTTAATGTTGTTAAATGAATGTTCCTAATACATTAAGGTTTAATACTGAAAACAACACTGATTGAAAATTATGCTGATTTTTTTTATGAAAACAGATTGATATATTAACACTTGAGTGCAGGGCGGTCACTTGGCAACATGTCATATTTGACCAAATATATGACCTTTTTACATGTAGTTTATGGCAATTAGATATGAACATAGGCCTAGCCCAAAAATATTTGTACACATTTAACTATTTTGTAAACTATAATTTGCTGTAAATATCATCAGTTAATCATTGATTATATCCAAATATTAACAAGAAAATCTTAGTTCAAGACACTTTTTTTTCTTTAAATGAGTCGCCTTTATAGAAATGACATGTTTGGGTCATACGAATGAAAATGAGACAAATAACCAATTATTCTTCTTATTAGACATCTTCGTTAAGGTGGTCATACTGGAAGGAACATACTAGTCATATATAGCGTACATACTGAACATCGTTCTCATATAAGCCTATTTCTCTAATGAAGTTTATGAAAGACATGCCAGTAGAAACAATTATATTTTGAAACTCTGCAGTCTTATCATAGTTTTACAATGTGATCAGTTTAAAAATTTAAACTTGTTGCTTTTGTTAGCTATTATTCATGTGTTTCTTTGTCAATTATGTTCTCCTATTTATTTATATTGTAGTCCTGTAATGTTGTGTTGTCATTTTAATGTTATATTTCACATGGCCATAACAGAGGGAGGTTTGGCATGCCACAAAACCAGGTTCAACCCACCATTTTCCCTTAAAAATGTCCTGTACAAAGTCAGGAATATGGCCATTGTTATATTATAGTTCGTTTCTGTGTGTGTTACATTTTAACGTTGTTTTCCGTTGGGTCGTTTGTTTTCTCTTATTTTTGAGTGTGAATTCACATTACTATAAGACGTGTCACGGTACTTATTATCTATCCCAAATTCATGTATTTGGTTTTGATGTATATTTGTTATTCTCATAGGATTTTGTCTAATGCTTAGTCCGTTTCTGTGTGTGTTACATTTTAATGTTGTGTCGTTGTTCTCCTTTATATTTAATGCGTTTCCCTCAGTTTTAGTTTGTTACCCTTATTTGTTTTTTGTTCATGGATTTATGAGTTTTGAACAGCGGTAACTACTGTTGCCTTTATTTTCCAAACGTCATATTAAGTCAATATATGTATACAAATAAGAAGACTCCATTTTAGTTTCAAACCTAAGAAAACTTCATTTTAGTTTCAAACCATGGTAAATTTAGGTCTTTGCGTGTCCTTTTAAACAAGGAAATGGGGGTTGCACTTCAATGAGATAGCAACCCAAATACACCATCAAGTAAGATATAGATAGATAAACAGTAGACATGTTTCGATTCAATATGTCAAGGTCTTTATCGACGGTTATCTTAAACAGTTGTCAATCAAATTACAAACTGTCTTACATATATGCCATCTGCAAGACAATTCCAATCGTCAAAAACAGAACGAAAACATTTACTACTGTGAATGTGGAGTGCAAGACAGATAATCCAAAATTGCGATGCCACATAATTATAATATATTGACACACTAGCAATTCCTTAGTTAACTAGATATGTGTTAATCGTCAACAAATAAAGCCAAAACACTTATGAAGATTCCTTTTAGGGCATATATCAAAATGTGTGTTTTATTGTTTCTATCGTTATGAAGTTTATCAAAATGTTTAATCCATTGTTGTTTGAACGATTAGGTATTATGTTTTTGAACAACTCAGATCAATGTTATCCAGTCTATTTAACCTTATATTTTTTTGCCTGGACACATCCCGATATTTCTCTTCCTGAAAGCATATATTCTTTAGGTTAATTCCGACTTTCTTGCTGAAGAAGAGAACATGGTTCTTTGTAACCGATCTTGTTACTAATATGAATGCGGTTGTCACGTAATTCTAGCAAAATTTTGAAAAGATAAATACATAACTATTTCACAGAATTGAAACCAAAAATTATCGATACATGACAATCGAGATTGTGTAATGTTAACTTTGTGTCTGATAGAGTTGTATAAGATCAGCTTCTTGAACTCCGAAAATATCAATATGATCACTTTATAGTTTTAAAAATCCAATGGTGGCCTCGGTCGCCAAGTGGTTTAACGAACTTTTATATCACTAGAGTTCGAATTCCGCACGTGACAGGTGCGCTCGACTCCAATCTTAATTGATTAGGATTGTCATTTGTTTCTCTTCGGAAATTTTGGCTTCCTCCATCAATGAAAACTGACCACCACGAAAAAGCACAATAGTGATTAAAGTGGTGTTAAATTCCCATAAATCAATCTATTTATTATAATGTTTTCATTCATTTTGTTTACTTTTTAGGAGCACTTAAAATGAATCCTGTACTTTTACTGGCATTCTTCTTCCTTGAAGCATTTGGGGTAAGTCATTTTTTTCTTTTTGCTGATGTAATGTCTACTTGCTTGAGCATATATTTTGTTTATACAGGCTCCTCGTTATTTTCGTATCACATATATACGTTTTTAGCGTCAATTTGGGTTTTTTTTTTTCAAAATAAGCAACGTTATATCGCTGATGAATTAGTCACTTGCAAGTGAAAAATTTGACCTAAATCTGTTTTCATGTGACCTTCAATTTAACCCATAAGCTAGGGATTGGTAACGCGTGCATAAGTCGTGTTCAGTCATTAAAAGTAAAATAATGTCAACATTGAAAGTGAAACAAAGGTTAATAATTTCGTTAACTGAATCTGATCAACAAAAATGAAATCATTCTTAACAGGTAAAAGCGTTTATAAAGTTATTTTTAACATATAAAATGAAATCAAACAGACCTATAAAAATTCCAATAGCACGAGGTCAAAATCTATTCATATTATAGTTATGTTTATATTGTGTTATGTAACCGTCGGTAGTATTTGGAGGTCATCTTGATAGTTAATTAGATGGCGTCTACACTAAAACACACACAACATTATGATATATATTATCGAGTACATGTTTTGTTAACTATTTATTTCAGACTTATTGTAATTTGGATATACGTTTTATATGTTATAAATCAAATATACCATTATGTAAACATGAACGTGACAGCTAATGTCCCTTAAACATTCAATATATTTGAGAGAAATGGCTATTTTAAATTTTTCCCAAGACTGAGAGAGCGTCATGTTCATAGTAATTTTCTTATTTCAATAGTTTTGGGCAAGACTATACCGATTTTCTAGAAATTTGTGCAATGAAATATATATTTCAACACTTTTCAATGAATGCATCTACAGTAGAAAAAATAGATTTTTGAAGTATTAAATTTTGTCTGTGGTAATGTGTGCATTTGTTTACTTTGCACATCGATAGTTAACGGTCTGTATAGAAGCTTACGTGTTTCGTTGGTATCTACTAGAATACAGATGTTATAGTATATACGTTATAGTTCAGTTTCAAATAAACTAATCATAAAATTGATGAGCTTGATTTGAATACAAACTATCCACATGTTTATGGTGACTCCCTTCCTTCACTACTTATGTTTAGTTTTCTGTTTATCTCATATAAATGAATAAAATTCAAGTTCTACGGAAACAAACAATAAACATCGTGAATAATTAATTTACAATTTAATACAATTGCTTTGATTTTAAATCTTGATAATGTAGACATGGTACTTCTCTTTAAGGGTGTTGTAGACATTACATTACCTGAACAAAATCAAGGCATTGGCGAGGCTAATCAAACATGCACACAACTTATTGAAAAGGAACAAAATACAAAAAACGGTAAGCATGTCTAATCTAAATCCTTTTAAGAGCAATTTGAGTTACCCAAGGCCGTAAATTATTCATATGGAATATTTTCCATGTCCTCTTCTTTAAAGATGATTCCAATTTCATAATTTTAGAAATAACTATTTCAGCGACACAAGAATTCATCGTTGGATATTCTGATAAAACCCCTCCCCTCCCTTAAATAGTCCGCCATTTAAATTTTCTGTAGTCTCCAGCAATTTATCTTCTAGAAACTAAAAATATTCATATTGTATTATGTTTGACCTTCAGTTATGTTGAATGTTGTCGAAATTGTTAAGCATGAGTTCTTGTCGTACTGATCGACAGTAGATCTAGGCGGAATACAGTGTATCAAGCAAATATGTCAGAAATTAAGACTCTCTCTCTAGCATTGCTTTATTCTTATAACTCATGTACATACACTAATTTTCAGATAGTTTCTGTGAAAGGGTTTGGGATACGATATCATGTTGGCCACCAACACCACCTGGAAGTTTGGCAACCATACCATGTCCAAGTTATTCTCAATGGTTTTAATACTGCAGGTAAATACATTAAAACAGATCGGGCGCATATACAGGCCTAAAACATATAATGTAAGACGTTTCACAATGATAAAGATAAAACAAATTATTCACTCACTAGTGATAACATATTTGAAATCATAGAATCCATTTTCATAAGATATAACGTCTTTGTAGCTAATATGAAAAAATGTGTTACTAATTTAACATTTTGAAGTACTTGTTCATACGAAGAATGTTATAATTGGTAGTTAAAAAGTATGATACCAAATTCCGTTCTTACTAAACAAAAAACCTTCGTCATGTTCACTCGAAGCTAAAAGTTTAGAATCATTTGAGAGTATATAACCAACAAAAGTATCTGCCACTCAAGCTGGATGACTTCTTAGATATAATTTAGTTTAAGCACAATTTCAAGAATTTTCTATTTTGTTTTCTTCCAATGTTTCAAATAATTGAAGTTAAATGTTAATTCAAGATCATATAGACAGTGTTGGTACCAGAGCAGCGAATACGGTATCATAATGTAAATGATTACAATACAGCATATTTGGTATTTTAGCTTTTGCACACAAATATTGTACCGGTAATGGAACATGGTTTTACCATCCAGTTCTAAATCTGACGTGGACTGATTACACAGACTGTCCATATACTTCAATAATGGAAGACATACCAGAGTTAATTAAGGTATGGATGACTTAATATACAGAAAGAAATGTTAAATATGAAATACTAGTATTCTGTTTTTTTTATATTCAGATATTTGACCTCTGTTTGTTTGGATGCTGGGTATGTTGCCTGACTGACGTATACCGAGGTGTAGTGTTTGTGGATTGAGTTTAATCTGTTCCCCTCTTTCTTTGGAGATGACGTAGTACTTCTTCCTTTGCACGTTATACTCCAACAGAGGGTGTCTATTGGTTTACCTCTGTTAATTCTTTTATCCATCCATCAGTCCGTTTCATTAAATTTTCGTCGCATTTTTATCTGAGGTACTCAAACTTATCGTGAGCATGCTTTAACGTGACTGTGAAGCATTTTGGCATCCAGTCTTCTTCAACTTCTTGTGAACCGAATACTTACTTATTCTTACAACTAATGGTCAGGTATTTAAATGTAGTCGAAGTTAGCTCTGGAACTATCATTAGAGCTTCTGAAATTGCTCACCAACTTCCTGTTTAGAAAAAACTATAACAGGATTATCTGTAACCTGTATTTGTTTTTTCTCTATCGAATTATGAATTTTGAACAGCGGTATACTACTGTTGCTTTATTTGTCATAATCTGAGACCGACTTCATACATACACAATGTTTAGTGGTACTGCAAAGTTTAGTACGTCCCAAACATACACTTTTATATATTATGATTAATACAATTGAGATGAAATATATTTAACGGAATATATTGTAAAATTAAAAATCGCGAGTTCTCGAAAAGTTATCTTATAGAATTATCATTACATATCCTTTACATGTTAAATTTTAGAAAAAAGAACAACATTTGTTTTTCTTTCCAAAATTAAAGATGATTGATTTCAATATATCAGACTTATGATATTATTTGTGTTTCAAAGATACAGTACTTTATTGGTTTTGACAGAATTGTAAAAATTGAGATTTAAATTGATATATATGAATTGACGATAACAGAATTCCTTCAAATTGCTTTTAACACTTTGCTATTGTATTCTTGATCAGTTTAAAACAAACATGACTTAGCGAAATGTCATTCTTTGTTCTTGTTTAATTCTCTTTAAAAGAAACATAAGTTTTGAAATTATTAATATTTTTTATTGATAGGATATCGTAATTTAATTGTATTCAAAGAATCCGATATAATTGAAATTGTGCTAATGTATTGTGTTGAATACTTGTGGTGAATTACCCAAGATTGTTTTCTCTAACTGTTAGAAGTGCTGTGTTTGAAATGCATATCTTTACATACAGTTCTTTGTGATGAACGTTTTGTTGAATATTTTCCCCAAAGAGTAGACATTTCGAATAGTCATCGTATTACTGTTAGACAATATTTGACCTGCAGGTATGTCTAACGTACTTACATAATTTTAACAACACTATTCATGTACATAAACGTCCATTATTGTGAACACAAAAATAATCTTTTATTATCAACATGTTTTATGTCTTGTGATGACTTTTCAACTCTTTAACGTGTCGTTTAGGTCCAGGTTTTCAAATATTTTGGCCTGAAACATTACTGAAACATCATTAATTGTCGTAAACTAGTATCGATTGATTTGATAAGAAGCGTACTGAGAGGCAAACTAAATTGCAAAGCGTCGTATAATGTTTCAATCATATGAACATGTGTTGTTTGTTTTCAGTTTTATTGAAATTATGTTGACGTCTTCGTGTGTTATTTTGATTTAGTTGTACTTTTACTTGTGTATATAACATTGTTACCCTTGGAAAATGTCACTTTATTTTACAGAAACATATGCCCTACATCAGACTGGTGTTTAACATAGGTTATGGAATTTCTTTAGTGTCACTTGTGTTAGCCACAACGCTGATGATTGCATTCAGGTAAAAAACATATCATGACAGTAGCGCTTATACCATTTTTTGCCATTTGACTACGTACTTTCCGTTTAAAGTTTTCCTCATATCTCGGTATTTTTGTTATTTTACACTGCATACGGTAGATATCATTTGCTGCTAAGCTATTGGAAATAAGTGCGTCATCATGCGCTGATCTTGTGTTGACAATAAATTGAGATCAAACTACAAAAGTGTAAATACGCAGTTGATCGGTTGACGGGTACATTTATGCTTGATCTGATGTTCTAGTTCTTAAATTGGTTTTAACAATAATGTTGATGTTTCTTAATGTTTGAAATTTTGATAAGACTTGTATTAAGTAATAATAATTTGCCCATAATTTATAGACCGTAGTACTTAAAATATTGCAATCCTGTATGGGTCGATTTTACATAGATAAATAAAATCTTTTAATAAAAAAGCAAAATGAGGTTGTTAAATTTGATGTATGCCTTTTTGTGCATCTTTGTTACATTTGTTTGTTTTATAGTGATTAAGATGATAACACAATGATGACTGCTGTTTCCCTATTTTTAACAGAATTGTTAAAACTGAGATTTAAATTTGAGTATTTAAATTTTCAACCTGGCACCTTTTGTTAGCTATTATTCGTGTGTTGGTCCTATATGTTCTCCCATTTATTTGTATTGTAGTCCTATCATGTAATGTTGTCATTTTAATGTTATATATTTAACATTGCCATTAAAGCGGGAGGTTTGGCATGCCACAAATCAAGGTTCAACCCACCATTTTTTTACATGTCCTGTACCAAGTCAGGAAAATGGCCATTGTGATATTATAGTTTGTTTCTGTTGTGTGTGTTACATTTTAATGTTGTGTGTCGTTGTGTTGTAGTTCTCCTCTTATATTTGATGTGTTTCCCTCAGTTTTAGTTTGTAATCCGGATTTGTTTTTTTCTCAATCGATTTATGAATTTCAAACAGAGATATATACTACTGTTTCCTTTATTTGACATTTTTACCTATTCTGTCTGGGGTTCGTTCACGCATCGTTGTCAATATAATTATAGAATTTGATGCGACTGTCATATAAATTAGAGGTTTAGCTAGCTATAACACCAGGTTCAATCCATCATTTTCTACATAAGAAGACGCCTGTATAATAAAAAAAAATTATCAAAGATACCAGGTTTATAATTTTGTACGCAAGACGCGTGTTTCGTCTACCAAATACTCAACGGTGGTGATAGATTTAAAAAGATTAAGAAGCTATATAAAATACGAAATTTAAGAGCATTGATGACCCAAAATTCTATAAAAACCCATGCTAAAAGTGAACGTTTGTTAAGTTGTGTTGAATATAGTCATCGATAATGAAACGCATTTTTTTTAATTTATGCATTTTTAAAATGCATAACAACTAAGGCATTTGAGAAAATACCTTAAGTTTTCAGGCATTTTATAAAATGCCCTTTAGAATATACTTGTAACAAATTGAAATTGTCATGATGATTACTACTTTTTTGTAACTTAACGCTGCTTTTGTCGTTTATAAGCTTTTCATTGTTTTATGTATAAAATGCCGGTATCTTAGATGCCTTTTTAGAAAATGTCTGAACGACTCCAGCATTTTATTCAAAATCTAATTTTTTAGGCATTTTACGAAGTGACATTGTATTAATATTAATTATAATGCCTGTCAATGTTTGTCATTTTATGAATTGCCATAAATTTTGTCATTTTATGAATTGTCTTAAATTCTGTCATTAAACAAAATGCTTAAATAAATAAAATGCCTGTTGAAGTAGCTTTACTATTCCTGTATAACAATTAAAACCAAAAATTCATCTGCACTCCTGACATATGACGTACAACATCCCACCTGATTATTATCAAAAGGACATATACTGTCAAAGACTGAAAACAGTATTAATAACTTAAACACGTCAAACAGCTGCAGTAATGTCATAATTTTACTTTTGACAATTGGAATCGATTTAAATCAATTAAGGAATAATACGTCCATTATCCCAGTTTTTATGTGGAATGATACATTTACGCAAGTCTTAGTGATAGAATTAAAATTAAGATATTAAATTATTATATATTGACAATAAACTAATCTTTAGAAGATAACAGTTCCATTTGTCGACAATAAAAGATTGAATTAATAATAAAGCCAAAGTTTAAATCATATATTTGTCGGTAATCTAATATGAATGAAAGGAGGTATGAATCATACTGTACATCACGACGAAGTTCTTATTCTGGCAAGTATACGTATATACTAAATTGTATGGTCGATGTTTTCATATTCTTCAGCTATAGCGTCCCCAAATGCATTAATTGCTTTTTATCCTCAGTTCAAAATAAGGCATTTCTACCCAAGAAATAAATTATCTAAGTCGTATTTTGGCAACTCTTTCAGAAATTTGGACCCCCAATGCTCTTCAACTTCGTACTTTATTTTCTTTTTAATGTATTTGGTTCGAGCGTTACTGTTCAGTCTTTTGCAGACGAAATGGACGTCTGGTGAAAAAAAAATTGGTCCTAGTTTTTATGATGAGTTTATTCGAATATTTTTTTTTATTCATGTCATGTTTCTGTTTAATTGCCTTGTCAAAAACGAAGACAAAAAAAACATCGGTAGAAATTCCACTCAATTTAAAGAATTACTTTACTTCAACAAAATGGTTTTATTTTAATATTGAATTATCCTGTTGAAGACACGCTTTCATTAAACCTTTCGTTTGTATTTCAGGCGTTTGAGATGTCCACGGAATACAGTTCACATCAATCTTTTCATATCATTTATCTTGCGAGCATCAATATCCTTTATGAAAGAAAACCTTTTGGTAAATAGTGCTGCTTTTGCCAGTGACGTTAAAGAAGTTAATGGTAAATTACAATTTATAATGGAAGGAACGGTGAGCATATTGAACACTTCTGCTTATTTCATAAGGTTGTTAGATATAAGGAGATATTGTATGAGTGTTAATGAGACAAACCTCCTTCCGAGTCACAATTTATAAAAAGTAAACCATTATAGTTCAAAGTGGAGCATTGAACAAGGCGCATTGGCTCAAATCGAACAACAAGCTATAAAAGCCTCCAGCAATGACTTGTGTTAAACCATTCCAACAGGAAAAACAACTACTAGTATATAATCGACATAATAAAAGAACTAGAAACACTTACTAACTACTGTTATTGCCTGAATAGTAGTAAATATTGTACAGAGTAGATAAGTACAATACGCGAGCTTTCTAATGAAATATTTATTCTACGAGAAATATTATTCAAACAATATGCATGGCATGGCCGTTTTATTTTTAAAAACGTTTTTAAACATGTTTAACCACTGATGCCGTCACTGTATTCGGACCACATTCGCACTTTTACAATACAGTAACTGTACAATTATTGACTTACTTTGAAGTCAACCGTTACTATTATTAATTTAAACAGTATTTATTAATGAAAATTTACAATAATAAAGTATAACAATGTTACATGAAGTTCGAATACCCTTACTATTATTTCAAGGTGACTTTGGGTTACGTTCTGTATGATATAATCTATTACTGAATGAAAGCCACAGTAGTTTATCGACACTCAAGTCTCGTAATTCGATTAGGAAAAAGTAAAATCACAAAAACACTGAACTGAAAAGCAATTCGGAAAGTCAAATAACAAAACGCATCAAAAACGAATGGACAAGAACTGTCATATTCCTGACTTGGTACAGCCATTTTCAAATGTAGAAAATGGTGGATTAAACCTGGTTTTATAGCGCTAACCCTCTCACTTTGATGACAGTCTCATCAAATTCCGTTATATTTTTACATTGATTCGTTAACTAAATAGACACACTAAATAAAATAGTCAAAATATGGGTACATCAGTCATCATCGTATAACAATTTTAAAAGGAACCATTTAACAGAACACAAAAACATCTATCTACAAACACATTCATGATTTGTGTGTCTGACGTCAGAAAATTGTATACGTCACATAAATTTGTCGTTCAATGTGCATACAAACAATTTTAAAATTTACATAGGCAATGTTAGCATACAGGGTTAAAAAAATCAAAAGTTTGTAAGAATAAATTTCTAAAATGGACCCGAGATTTAAAATAGTCCAAAATTTATAAGAATTCACAAATAGTTAATTCCACTACGCATTGAATGATGTTGACGTTTGTGGTTCAGCGTATTTTGTAATTCATAATAGAAATATATCATAATGACATAAAATAGAACAATATCATACTGACGGGATCTTTAAAAGTGCAGAGTCACGTTATAAGAACCAAATAAATACAAAAAGTCGCATATACAAAACACACCACCAAAAAATGAAAGACAATACAAACAAATTGACGAGATGTATAAATACCGAGCCACGTCAAACGGATATCACATAAAACCATTCAACAGTAAAAGTAATAATAGAACAAAGACAAATGAAAGAACTATAAAACACGTTGTTAAGATGATAAACAAAATCAGTACGCATAATCTGTACATCAAGACCATCGTGTATTATTTGTGAAGTTGATACGGAATATTTATCAACAAGGTCTTGGTACCTTCCAATGAACTTTTTTAGAAAAAGGACGAGACGTTCTTTGACAAACCTCTGGTTTATCAACTTTCTACTCAGACACTGATGACGTTTTACAAAGTCTGAGTAGGGCTGCAAGCTCTTGAATATCGAATAAGTAGGGAAATATATATCCCATATGCAGGTGAAGTTGGTATATTTCTACTAAGGTGGGGGAAATTTATAATTTCAAAATTAAAATCGTCTCGTTTGTCATAGATTCTGGTACTGAGATGACTGTGTAAGTCAAATTCGAGATATAAGTCTAAAAATGAGGCGGAGGAAGCCGTGTCTGTTGTTTCTTTAATTTCTAGTTCTGGGGGATATATAAATGGAACCAAATCAGTAAAGTTCGAATTGTTTATGGAAAGAACATCATTAATATATCTGAAAGTGAAATTAAATAATCTGGCTTATTTGATCCTCTTGTTTTTGACAGTGTCTGGAGGAACTCCGATTCAAATGAAAATAAGAAGTCGGCAAGAAGAGGCGAACAGTTTGTTCCCATAGGAATGCCGACAATTTGTTGGAAAAGTCTACCTCCAAACTCAACAAATATGTTGTCGATAAGAAACTCCAGCATACTGACCACTTGTTCTTCTGTGTAGCATGTTTTACCTCTTTGTTTGTCACTATTAACGAAATATGCATTATGAAATCCCAAATTAATACATTTATAGCGTATGCTACCATTTTTATTTTGAAAGGCATTGTGGATTATTTCTTTTAGGCAATTTTTCAATTTCACATGGGGAATGGTGGTATATAGGGTTGACAAATCAAAAGTTTTGATAGAACTAATTTCAGAAAAAGACCGAGATTTAAAATTGTCTAGAAATTCTCTGGAAATTTTAAGAATCCACATATAGTTAATACCACTACGCGAGTAAACTGTTTCACAGTATTTCGAAAAGACAAATTTAGTTAACAAACAAAAACTTAGAGAATTGCTCGAACATCAAATCGAGCGAGACCAGGCCTTGAAGGCATAAAACTTTGCTCAGTGCTCGGAGCACAAAAATCATGCTCGAAACACGATATCCAGTAATTTGATTGGTTGATTTTCGAGTCTGAGTACAAAAATCATGCTCGAAAGTTTTATGACCGTGAGGCCAGGTGCGTTAACAGGGTAAGTGTCTCTTGATATGTGTGCATCAACCGCAGTGCGAATACACATAGTTACAAGGACACAATCGGTTAAATTATAGATAGTATGACTACTCTGGTTTGGTTACTGGATAATTGAATATCTGTTATAAGCCTTCTTAAATAAGTCAAACGTCAGGAAAAACAATGACATTAATTTGAAGTAGTTAGAAGAGTAAACATTATATTGATGTTACATGAATCCCGGTAGTAGTTCTTTCTGGGGTTCGGAGATAACTTACTATTATATAATATATAAAAAGGACTTTTAGTGAAAATGTGGTTTTTTCCTTTGGCAAATTTCATTCCAGTTCCCCCAGTTTCAAGATCTTCAGTAAGAACTTGACTGTGTCTTCAACTAAACATCAAGAAAAGTGTACAATTTATGGTGTCCTAATCCATCAGTGGAGAATGTACATCAACAAGGAAAAATTGTAACAATGAAAAGTAAAATTTTATAAATTTGGTCCATGGCATGTCCGAAACATTTCTTTGAATATATTTCTTCAGAACTTTTTAATGGAAAGCTCTAATGAAAAAAATGATTATCGCAAAAACAAATTTTTCGACGTGTTTTTTCATAATGAAATTATCTTATTCCAGCATTGGCAGTGCAAACTATTCTTTACTGTGTTTCACTATATACTGGCAACGAATTACATTTGGATTCTAGTAGAAGGATTATATTTGAATATGTTAATTACCGTAGCTGTGTTCTCGGAGAAAAGTGGAATTAAATGGTTCATTCTCTTTGGATGGGGTATTTATAATACTGTTAATTTAAATTTTAATAGAAATATGTTTACTTTCCTTTCTGTATCAATTTAGATATAAATACATAATTATGTAGGTAAGAAAGCGTGCATTTGTGTCCTCATTTGTCATAAGAGCATAAAGCAACAAAAGAGGGACGAAAGATACCAAAGGGACAGTCAAACTCATAAATCTAAAACAAACTGACAACGCCCTGGCTAAAAATGAAAAAGACAAACAGAAAAACAATAGTACACATGACACAACATAGAAAACTAAAGAATAAACAACACGAACCCTACCAAAAACAAACTCACACTTCAATGCAAGTTTAAGACGGCTCTAGTACCGGTTTGAGTGGAAAATTCATTTGAAAAATTATTCGACTTTACATTCGAGTTTTCCGTCATCTTATTGGTCCTCTTTCGAATCTGTCTTTAAGGTCCAGGTTGTTTCTTCTTACATTCAAAATATCATTTCATGATTTGGTATTCCAATACAAAAAGAAAAGAAAATTCGTTTACTAGCATTATATTGTGTTGAGGGCTTGTGAATTAGCTTTCAGTTCATTTACTCGTTACAGCTTTTAACGGTACAAAACACATTACGAAATGTATTATGAATTAGGCTTGTCTTTGCCTCAAGAGACTTTTATACATGCTTTTATAACCTTGATTTAATTTGATTGAATTCTGTTATAGTCAAATATTTTAAACGATACGACACGATGACGATGTAGTTTTACATTCAGCAGCATATCGATATGTCAATGCATTATACACGAAAACAAATTCATAACAAAAACCAAATAAAATAAATTTCTCACTTCTTGTCTAAAGAGTAGTGCTTTTAAAACAAAAGAATTTCAACATTCCAGTATTTCATTAAAAACAATTCTGATTGAGTGATGTACGATAGCTATCGAAAAAGCTAACAGTTTAACATAAATATCCTTTTGTTAATAAAGCATGTTTGTATGGACCGTGTTTTGATAATATCTGAAATTTATATTATTTATAAGAAGATATAAGATGAATGTTATAGAATAGTTATCAGGGTTTTAGAATTGCATATAAGAATGAAGTTTTCATATTTTATTTTTTTCACAGCTTCACCTTTAGTATTTGTGGGACCTTGGGTTATAGTTCGTGCTATTTACGAAAATACATTGTAAGTAAACATATTTACTGATAAATAATGTTACCAAGTGAAAGATACCGGTATTGTATATCCTCCGTCAATTAAGATTAACATTACCCCACATGAATATAAAAAAGGAAAATGTGGTACGATGATCAACGAGACAACTCTCCACAAGAGACCGAATGACACAGGAAATAATAAATATAGGTCACCGTACCGCCTTTAACAATAAACCAGCCCATACCGCACAGAGACAGCTATAAAACGCTCCGAAATGATAAATGTCAAACAGTTCTACGGAATCTGTTCTTTTAAGTTCACATCGTTTACTTTTATCTATCAAAAACTTATTTTTTAACAATTGTATAACATATATCGTCGTTGAAAACTAATAAGGAAAAAACACACAATAACAAGGCAAATAGGGACGCTTTTTAAAAGCTTTTGAAAATGCTAATGGCAGAATATTCTCTTAAATGCATTCTCACGTTATCACTACCAAATGCATGTCGTAAATTGTCTTGGGGCAGGTTTTCAATTGTTTCCTCCCGAAAAAAATCAATACTTTTGCTGGGTTTTTTTTATAGCTTTTTAGCCTTTTATACTTTAAGTATGTTATGGTAGTGGATAATGCATTGAAAAATCCTTCTATTGCATTTCATAACATAGTTTGATATTCCTTTCACGTATGTTCGTAAATGTAAATATGAAATTACATCTTGTTGCAGATGTTGGAATACTCATAATAATTCTGGATATTTCTGGATAATGAGAGGACCAATTGTGTTATCGGTTGCTGTAAGTATTTACTTTTATGGTTATATTTATACTTATTTGCGAACTATGGATTATTTGTAACGTTTGAATCAGAAATAACAAGCTTTTTTTTACGTCAGACGCGTGTTTCGTTTACAAAATACTTACCAGTGACGCTCGAACATTAAAGTTTTAAAAAGCTGAATAATATTCAAAGTTGTAGAGCATTTAGGGGTCAAAACGTAGCAAGCTTCAACTTTGTACTTGTTTGGCTTTATAAATATTTTGAATTTTGATATGAGCGTCACTGATGAGTCTTATGTAGACGAAACGCACGTCTGACGTACTAAATTATAATCCTGGTACCTTTGATAGCAACTTGTCACTTCGACAACTTTGCTTTATTTTAACCCAAGATAAACTGAATTACAAATTATAAATAACTACTGTAAAAGAGGTGCGAGAGATAGCAGAGGGACAGTCAATCGCATAGATTGAAAATTAACTGACAACGCCATGGTTAAAAATGAAAAAGACAGATTGTAATTGCTTTAGTGTCTATCAAGGCTACTTAAAGTATCTTTAACTGTTTTTCTTGCAGGTTAACTTCATTATCTTTTTGAACACTATACGGGTGTTATATACAAAGTTGACAGCATTCAATTCGTTTGAAACAAAGAAATTCAGGTATAGGTAAGTAGAACAATACTCTTTTAGCCAGTATAGACATGCTACTTATAATCAGATTGTCCTCATTAATTTCATGTATGTACATCAGTTATAGTCGGTACTATATTAATTTTCATAGAATTTAAAAAAAATAGTAGTTGCATATTTTCAATGAAATAATAGATAATAGTAACAGGAATTGGTCAATTTTCTCGGAATTTAATTTAAGATATACATTATCTGCATTAGATATAAAATCTAACATTTTCCCGAAATGTCCTTGCACAACAACATACCGCATATGAGATTATTAACTACTTCTTATAAAACTAAACTTATAACACTACTCAACGCATGATGAGTTTTTTCTTTAAACCTCTGAAGTTTCTTTTTGTTTTATATTAATTTTGTGTTGCTAAAAGAAGCGGTAAAGCTTGGTACTTTGCACACGCCAAGACACGCAATTGAGTTTTAACTTGTTAAATTGTCTTTCAGGTATTATTCAAAACAAATTAACAAATGGTTTGTAAATAACATAAAACGACATCTTAACACTAAACAAATATGCAATAATATTTAAAATATTATATCAATGGGCTACAACTTTTAAATCATTGTATTGTATATAGTTCATGAAATTTAATATAATGTTTGTTCACAATGATGTCGTTTTATTTTACCAAATGACTAACATGTCCAATGCTTACTTAACACATCCTACAGACTGCAGAGCACTATATGTCAAACTCCTGCTTTTGTGTGATTTTGCTATTATTTATTTTACTGCATTGTAATATTTTTCTATTTTCTTGGTAGTTATCTCACAGCAAAAGTCAACAATGCTCAAAGCAATATTGATAAATGTTTAAAAAAACAAATACGGATACAGAAACATGATTCTGTATCATTGTGTGTACAAGGAAAGAACATGTGTCGAAAAGTTCTTCTCTGTGTTTATTGAAACACATTTTTGTATATTGTTTTGATTGATTATCGAACTTGTAACTTTTGAAATTTGTTATATTTGGGGACTTTGTTTTCATTTGTTACGAAAGGCCATGGTATTTTTTTTTTTTTCATGAACAGTTACATTTTGATTTTTTCTATTTTGAGTTGTTTCACGAAGCTTTTACGTACATTGTATCGCAATAAATGAATTTAGGCAACAGTAGTTAACTGAGTTTTAGGTTTCAATAAATGATTTAGAAGATACTTCTCCGCCAGAATGAACCAATGATATTTGTTTATCATATCGACATTTATAAAGAAGTTGTAGATGTTGACATCAAATATCATGTTACAGATATAATTCGTTTTGTTCTGTATCATGGACAATTGTCAACAAAGTCTTTTCATGACACACTAAAATAGCGCATGTTTGCAGGCCATATGAAAAGCGGTAGTGAATAAATGAATAATCAACTGCTTAATAATTTGATATTTTCATTTGATGTATATATATATTTTAGTAGATTTCTACTGATTTGGTTCTATTTAAGGTACATTAAGTTTCCAAATAAACCTTTTATCTAGGATAAGTTAAATTTGTTTTACGTATCTTTGTTCTAAAATGTTTTTTTTTATTTATTTTTTTATTTTAGTGAAAACGACCATTATATATTGTGTCGTCATCCTCCTCTTATATTTCATGCGTTTCCCTCGGTTTTGGTTTGTGACCCGGATTTGTTTGGGTTTTTTTTCTATCGATTTATGAATTTTGAACATCGGTATACTACTATTGCCTTTATATACAGTTCTCTTTAGATAAAAATCATTACATGTAAAATAACAAAACAATTAAAAATAGAAGAACCTCATTTTCGTTTAAATATTTGATCAAATAAACTGTTGGAATCAATTATCTGTTTTAAAAGGTGTTGCTTCATAACTTTATCAAATGCGATGCAAATGTTTGATAAACTCAGAAAGAGGGATAAATCATTTTATTTCTCCGCTCTGATGGTAATAAATTTCTTTTCTCCCAAAATGAACAAAAAGATACTCTTCAGTCCAGGAAAATGTCTCAATGACAAAGGGCTTTGTTTATTCATTAAAGTTTGGTTTAGAAATTGAAAAAAGCATTGCTTGTTGAAAACAATCCACTGAGCGTTAAACTGTTGGAAATTGCTAATCGTTTATAGCAAAAACAATCACCTTTAATATTATAAGATGAACTTGTTTTGTTGTTATTTGATTCTGTTATTTTAGTGCATTTGTCTATCAAAATAATTTGAGTTTTCTTTTGATTTGAACACCAGTAATTAGAAACTATATTGTATTGTGTCTCGTCTGTCATTTTTGATATATGAAACAGTTGTCCACTCAGGGAACCATATCTTTCCTAATTTGTTTATTTGCAGTTTATGACAAACAAATGTTGAACAGCATTTTATTTCAATGTAGTCTTTCACTTCAAACTGATAGATGTCTTCGTAAATACAGCAAAGAATAAATTTATTTCTTATTTCTCTGTTGGTTTGATTTGTGCAATCCCTTATTTTACAGGTTTTGCCTGTTATTGTGTGGCAATGCATCCAAATATCTTCTGAAATTAGTTCAGGCAAGCGTATTGCAATAACATTTAGTGACAACTTATATCAGTAGTTATAAAAATGCTTCTATCTTGTGTATTATCGTCAGTGTTAGTGTACTTATGTAGCATTTTAATAATAAAATATTGTCATTATAATAGAAAACGAAAACCGAACAATTATGAATATTTGACAAGATAGTTTGCACCTTCTTAGTATTAAAACTGGATCTGCCTATATCAAGAATACAATTTTCTGACAGGAATCCAGTTCAGTAAATCATGTAAAGCGGTGATGTACCTTCAAAGGTCCGGTTTCTTTTAGATGCACGATGTTTTCAAAGGTTTAAATGTCTTGCTATCATGTACTGGTTCAAACTTTAGTTCTGATCTTTCAGGAGACTAGCAAAATCAACAATGGTATTGATACCTTTATTTGGAGTACATTACATTGTGTTCATAGGACTTCCAGATAACGTCAGCAAAGAAGCAGAACTTGTTAAGTTATATTTTGAAATGTTCTTTAATTCTATTCAAGTAAGTTAATATTATATTTTGATTATTTGTATGCTGGACAATTTAACTTCGCTTAACATTAATTACTGTGAGGGTTTAAGGTAGATGGGGTGTTTAAATTATAATCCATAGAATCTTTTAATAATTTGCCAAAATGTAGTTCATATCCTGCTTGTTTAAAAACATTAATAAAAAGAATGGGTCACCGGACTTATTTTCACACTACAGGTTGTGCAAAATTGTAAAGATTTTGTATAGATTATGCATGGAAAACTCATTTTTCCGCCATAAAACGCAAACCACACCATAGAATTTTGAGAACAAATTTGAGAAGATAGCTCCAATATTATGCTTTCAGATAAGAAAAAGAAAAAATGGGGTCACCGGACTCGTTTTCTCGCTACGTGTAAAAATTGGTAAATTCCTAACACATTCTATTGTAAAAGTAACACTATCTGAATTATCTGCCCTTGCATTTGAGTTGCCTCCCCTTATTTGACAAAGTTGGGGGAAAAATGAATCAAACAAAAGTATTCTTATTTTTGTAAAATACAATCATAAATATGATCAAACATGGCATTTTCTATATTATAATGAAAATTTTTACACATGAATTACCTACTACTATAAAAATCTGCACATTTCATCAAAGATCTAGACCTTGTTTTCTAGTATTTCTAAATCCAAAATGGAGGAAGACATAGAAACAACCACGTGTTACAAGAACTCAATTACAATAACACCAAATTAATTAATCGTATAAGTTAATTTGTTTACAATACTTTATATTTTTGAAATACTAAAGCTTTTCTACCTCAGCATCTCAGGAATAGATTAACTTATCTGTATTTGGCTAAACTTTTAGGAATTATCATTTTAGGTCCCCAATGCTCTTCAACTTCGTACATTATTTGGCCTTTAACAGTGTTCGATTAAAGCGTCACTGGTGAGTCTTTTCTAGACGAAACGCGCGTATGGAGCAAAGATAAAATTGCAATGCTGGTATCTATGATGAGTTCATTTATTGGCGTATTAAACAATTTGTGCTAGTTTTACAAAGAAAATAAGCTGTAATGAATATATTACAACATACACTATGATAAAACTTTTAATATAAAAAAGGCGCATAATTCTGAAGAGGAAAGAATAAACACATAGAGTGTATAATGTTTTACTAATTATTGATGTTATACATACCAATAATAAATTTATTTATTTATTTCAGGGTTTTGTTGTAGCGTTATTATTTTGTTTCCTCAATGGAGATGTAAGTTTTGATTTCTTTAGGATATTTTAATATACATATTATGTATTGTTTAAAGGATGATACGTAATAAAACACGAAGTTTGCTTGTCCTAATTGCTCTTTACATAGACTTCAGATGAGGCCATCGAGAAGAGTCATTTGTATTCTACCAACTGTAGATTATAAAGTATACATATTTAGGGGTGTAAAAATACACGAGGAATGGTACGATTTACTAACAAGCCTATTTGAAAGTTAATTCCAGGAATCAAGGATAATTAAAACTGATATAACTAGCATCTAAAATAAAGGATCTACAGGTGAATGTTAGCATACAGAACTATGATGAGTGGACGACAGCATAGTTCTTCCCTTGTGGTCGTTTTTAATGTTTCATGCAGAACAGTGTATATGGCCTAGCTGTTGTTCAGTGGTTGTCGTTTGTTGATGTGGTTCGTAAGTGTTACTCGTTTCGTGCTTTTTATATAGATAAGACCGTTGGTTTTCTGATTTAATTGTTATTTTTTGGACAAGGCTCACTGTTGAGGCTTTACTGTGATCCACAATTGTTTACTTTTTACAGATTGCGATTTGGATGGAAAGTTGTCTCATTTGCACTCATACTACATCTTCTTATTTCTTTTTACACTTTTTTAAGTATACCATGCGGTTGGATATTTTCCTTGAAGGCGTTTATATTTTACTATCTTTTGGTGTTGCTGTATTCATATAACTCTAAAGTTTACAGAACGAAATTTCTTTTTTCGATATCCAGTTTCAATGTCGATTAGGCTTTCTAATGATAAATAATGTTTCAATGTAATATTTGGCAACTGATAAAATGAACTATGAATTAGTTATGTGTATGCTGGACAGCTTAAAATTTCTGTATCACCAATGACTGTGTGTGTTACGTTTCGGTGTTGTGTCTCTGTTGTGTCGTAGTTCTCTTATATTTGATACGTTTCCCTTAGTTTTAGTTTCTAATCTGGATTTGTTTTTTCTCTATCGATTTATAAACTTTGAACAGCCGTATACTACTGTTGCCTTTATTTAGGTGTTTAAAATCCAATCTATCTGCCATGATCTTACATGTTTTCCCGTTCACTCTTTGTCAAATATGGAAAAACTACATGCGTTTATTTATATTTTTGCATTTTTATTATTTAAGTTGGTATGGGAGTCTAATTAAAACTTTTTCATACTTTGCCAAAACGGAGTATGTATTGATATATGTTCAAAAATAAAATTAAAAATGATATGTCACCGCGCATTTTTTCAAGCTACAGGTTGTGACAAAAGACACATTTTGGTTGGATTATACAGTAAAAAAACATCAGACTTGATTAGAAGCTAAACTAAATAATAGACCTGTAAAATAAAATACGAGAAGATAGCTTTTGGAAAATGCTTTGAGAATGTCAAAAGAAAAGATAGAGTCACCGTGTGTTTTTTCCAGCTAAAATACAAATAGCAAAATTCCATGTAGATTCCATCAGAAAATGCACTATTTCAGAGTTACCTTCCATTAAAATGCCAATTTCAAAACATTAAAAATCAAGAAAAAATAATCTACATTTATAAAAATTTTAATATTTATAAGCTATAATCTTATAAATTTGTTCTTTTAAATGCAAATTCACATCTGTTATCTGCATTACTGCATTAAATTATGCTAACTTTATTAAAATCTAGACCGTAGACTCTCTGTTTTTTACAATCCAGGATAATGAAAGACACCAATACCACCTTAATATGCTTTTTAGTGTTGTCGTACAATCTTTAGGCGCATATTATTTTTTTTATATTTTGTGTACTGAATAAATCAAGTTACAATTTACTTAGCCAGGGGACAGAAATCAAAATCAATTATCCGTTCAAAACGTAATTTTCCCATTCTCTGATGTCATAATGAGAAGTGCATCACTGTCACCAAATAGAGGCAAATAAGCCCTGATGGACATTCAAACTTTAACATAAGTCTAAAATAACTGAAAAGTTTAAACGATATGATTAAAAAAAGACGTACAGACAAACATAAAGTACACAAAACACAACAAAAAAAACAGACTTAGCATCATGAACCCACCAAAACCTGACGGTATTCTCATGAGCTCCGGAAGGGTAAGCAGATCCTGCTCCACATTTGGTATCCTTTTGGTTGCTTGTGTTAGTACACACCCGGTCATAAGTCTAATTTGGTAGGTAACATTAGGGATTTTAGTTAAGATTTTAAAAACATATCCGCTTTATCTGTGAAACGGATATTCCTTAACAAAAATTAAATTTTATATAATGGTCTTCTCTCAATTAGCTATTCAATAACGGTCAATCCCGTGAAATTGTCTAAGATATAATTTAATCTGAATCGCAAAGAACCAATTGTTAAAAAACTTAATAGTTTGATGCATTTACCAAGTATTATTGTACAAAATGAATAAACTCTTTGATGTGATGGTGACTTTGTTTTTGTCTTTTAGGTTCAAACAGAAATTGCAAAAACCTGGAAGCGGTTCAGATTATCACATGGAGGTGAGTTAATTCGAAGCCATCGAGATACAGTGACCTCATATGTATCACGTGGACGTGGGTCTATAGTGTCAAGTTCAAATTCAGAGACAGAACGAAAAACATCAAACCATGAACTGAAACCTCTGACACGTATTCATAATGATGCAAATGAAAACCACAAAACAAATGGACACGTTCAGTGGCAGGATGAATCTTCACCAATGATAGATTATCAGTCAGATAACTGTGTGGAAAATCACAGACCAAATGATTGACATTGGTTCTGAAGACATTTGGAGTACATTATTGTGTTATAATTGACTGTGCTATTCGTGGTACTTACACAAATGCCACCAATAAAAAAAATTGGCACTTGTTTCGCTAATGAAACGTAGAGATGTATTAACTATTGTTTGAAGGATCGCAATATGAAAATTGAAACATTTTTTATAACAATGGTCGATTCAAAACAATACGATGCAATATATATGTATTGGTTACTAGTATACAGTTTATGGTATAGTATATTGTTATAACTTGTGCATAAGTTCTTACATTATGTTAAGATAGGAACATGTAAATAAAATGTCATTGTTATCAGTCATAATGTTCAAGACTTATGTTTGTGATGTGAAATATTGGCAGTAACTCAAAATCCGTCCATGCGTTCTCAGAATAAGCATGCTGTGATGTTTTATGTTAGCGTTATATTCATGTGGTTGTTGAGAATATGAAATGATTCGTAGAATATTCTACTATATAGGCGATGTGATATCGTATAACTGTTCTACGGAACCTGGTTTAAGATGCGTACATATATGGGAGCTTCACTTCTATAAGGTACACTCACTTTTTAATGATCAATAAATTTTGAAAGGCAACCATTCAAACTTTTCAGTGTTGATTCCAGTTAATATAAAAAAGAAAATGTGGTATGATTGCCAATATGACAACTCTCCACAATAGACCAAATGATACAGATATTAAAACAATTATAGGTCACCGCACGGCCTTCAACAATGTGCAAAGCATATTCCGCATAGTACGCTATAAAAAGCCCCGAAATGACAAATGAAAAACAATTTAAACGAGAAAACTAACGGCATCCTTCATGTACAAAAAATGAACGATAAACAAATATGTAACACATCTTTCAATTTTATAGTACAAATGTCATTGTATAGACCACTTTCGAGTTCATCCGTCACCGGAAAAAAACTCGTAAATTATTCGCGCCTTTATGACGTCATTTACCAGATAGAGGGGATCGACGGTATCCCTGCACTATTGACGTTCATCAGGCGTCTATAATAAGTGATCGTCATTGTGCAGGATAAACTTGAAATAATATTTGTTCCATAGGTACTTAATCACAATTCTCTTATGACAGCAGTGCCGAAAGACAATTATGAGAATTTAATTTTCCGAATAATTTGTGCAATATAATATAAAAATTTTCCAACCACTCACTCAACATTGGAACAGAAGTGACGATGCCCCTAAACGCACGAATGATGTTCACTAAAACCAGAGTTTTTGACGGAAATTCATCGAACTCGGAAGTTGTCTATTGTATTGTATCGAAAGCTTGTAAATTGACAGTATGTTTATCCGTCGAGGAAGTCATCGTACTTTACTCATGCATTCCTAGATAGCAACCCATATACACGTAACATGTGTATATTAAAAAGAAAAGGGAAATTCATCGGCACGCATTTTGAATCACCGCACAAGTCTAGAGCCTTGGGTTCTGCAGTCGTCTTTTACAAATCTGACTACTCAATTAGAATATGTACATATTTAAACAACCTTGGAGGTTCCGGTGATTTCTTTAGTTTTCAAGTCATTTTAACCATTTTTCGTACTTTTTTGTAATCTTTTACAAAACAATCTTCTCTCTGAAATTGCTTTGCGTAATCTAATCACTCTTGGCGACATCCATCATTGGGGAATCAAGTTTAAAAAGAAATGTGTCCGATGACACCGCCTGACAACCAAGATGTCATGTATGGCTAAACATAGAACATAGGGGTTAAAATGCAAGTTTTGTCTAATATTCTGAAAACAAATCTAAAAAGAGAGAAAATCTGGCAAGAGCAAAAACGTTCAGATTGTTGAGCTATATCAATTGTTTAAACATGTCTAAACTGCCAGATGACTTATTATAGTACTAGTAATTACCCTTAAATAACAAATAAACATTCATCTTGGTCCGCTAAATTATTCAATAGTTATCAAAGGTACCAGAATTATAATTTAGTACGCTAGACGCGCGTTTCGTCTACATAAGACTCATCAGTGACGCTCATATCAAAATATTTATTAAGCCAAACAAGTAAAAAGTTGAAGAGCACATAGTCAAAATCGTCAATTGACTCCTCATTGGAGTTATTGCCCTTTGGTGATGATTTTGAAAACTGTTTTGCGTTTTTCTCTTATATCGTAAAATTATAAAAGACAGATATAAACTTAGCAAACTGACCAGCAAAGCTAAATTTACAGTGAAGACAATATGAAGGAAACAGTCAGAAGACTCTTTATTGGATTTATTGCCCTTTAAAGACAATTTAAACCTCGTTTTTGCATTTTGACATGTATGATAGAAAATTATAATTATTTTACATTTTACTGTTTAAACTTACTGATGGTAAATCACACAAATTATTAGCAGGTGAAGATCTACTAACAAATAAAATTTTGCCGAAATGATTTAGTAGACAGCTTTTTGCCATGAATTCTATTCTTGTCTACAATGTTGGAGAGGGTTCTTTTCGAAATATGCACATATACCAAGATGAACAACACAGGCTCTTTAGAGCCTCTATTTAACTGGTTATCAATGTCCAAGGTTAAGGAGGGGTTGGCATTTTCAAACATGCTCAACCCTATCACCCTATAAAATTTGTTTCTCGTTGAATTTATTGTTAAAAATAAGGCCTCTTTTTGTCTGAAATGGGTTTTAATCATTGTTGAAGGCTATACGGTTACCTATAATTGCTAACATCCACTTTCATTTGATCTTTGGTGGACATAAGTCTCATTGGTAATCATATAGTTTCTCCTTATTTTTATATATAAAGGGGAAATTAGTCATTCATGCAAAGAGATAAATGGAAATGTGTTAAGAATGTTTTAAAACTGATTCAGTTGTTTGAATTGTTACCGTTTTAAATGTGCATGAAATATGTGTTACTTCTAAAAGTTGTAAGGTTTGGTAGTAACAGGAGGGTCACGATGAAATGAAATGAAAATGAAATCGTGAACGAAAAAATTTTCGTTTTTAGCGTCCGCGAATCAGGATTTGTTCGTTTATTTTACGATCTTTTGCATTACAGTGTATTTAGCACCAGAAGTGTGACGCTTAAAATGGTACAGTTTATTCATTGAATGTATTATGTCAAATATAATACAAATTTTAAAAGCTTGACATGAAAGGGAAAAAATGTCGTCTTTGCAAAAGATTTCCTTGTTTCTTACTCATAAAAAGGCTTTTATTTGTATATATTTGTATATATTTGCTTGAAATTGTGTATTTGTGGATTGGATAAGCCTATTTTTTTATCATTCAAAAATTGATGTTTTCTTGATTTTCAAGATTATTTTCATCATTGTAAAACAAAAACAAATCATTATTTCAATTTTAGTTGTAATTATGATAAATTATCCTTAATAATGGCACACTATGTTTTCAATAGAGGTTCTTTGTTTATTTTTAAGCTAAAACAGTAAAAGAATATTTGAATGTAGCTTCAGTATTTGATTTAAATTATTAATTTCAAATGTATGCTAATTGCACACTTCTAACCTATTCAGAGAAATTTTATATTAATTGATTAAAACAGTAAATATGTAATGAATTTATCAGTAGTAGCCTAGATTATTTCTTATCTTATGTTCAAATAGAGCGAAAATTTCGAAATGATAACATATGAAAGACGAGATGAAAATTTCAAAATACTAACTGATAAAATACGAACAAGATTTAAATATCCATATAAAAACAACATGAAGGCCATTTATATAACATAGACATATTTTGATACTATAAGTACTCAAAAGTATGTCCCAATAGTTACAGAAGAGGACCAGAAAGCATTTACAAAATTATTCATTGGTAAGCTTATATCATTATATTACATTTCGTCAAATAATTATCTTTAGAGGTCTGAAATATAAACAATACTGGTGAGTATATTTACAAATAC
The DNA here is from genome assembly GCA_019925275.1 of Mytilus edulis. Lineage (NCBI taxonomy): Eukaryota > Metazoa > Mollusca > Bivalvia > Mytilida > Mytilidae > Mytilus > Mytilus edulis. Next base: position 20,684,328 of record CM034353.1, read on the forward strand.
CTATGTAACTCGGGAATATCTTTTGTTAGTTTAATTTTAGTTTAAACATATTTATTCATCATCTATACAAATATATAATCATACAAAATACACAATAATAACAGGATTCGGAAACAAGCTATATATAGCTTATATTAATCCGTTTCCTTGAAATACCCACTCCAGTTAACTATTACATAAATATAGCATGCAATAATACAATGATATGGAACAAGAATAAATAAGTAACTATATATATAACTGAATAAGAAAGGAGAAAAAAAAAGAATTCTAAAATAATGAAAATAAATACAACAAAAGAAGAAAAAAAAAGGAAAAAAAGGAAAAAAAAAGAAAACTACACTGAAATGCTATACACATGTTTAGATGAAATGCAACTTTGTGAAAATAGTGAATAACAATTTATCCTGTAAATCTCTTGCACTTAAGTAAGAATTTTTGTACTTTTCCAAAAATATCTTTATTTTGGTCTAAATTTAGAGCTTGTGATCCAAATAAAAGTAAATCCGTGTTTAGTGTGACTGGATAATTAATTGAGAAAATTATGTCATTACGCAGTTTGTCATATTTTTTACAATGCAATAAGAAATGAGCTGTAGACTCGATCAAACCACACGAGCAGTTTGAAGAATCTACTAGATTTCGTTTGAACAAATGTTCATTTAGAGAACTACTATTCATCCTTAACCTGGCATGCAATACTTGACCCATTCTTGTACCAGTGTCAGTATCTTTTGTTGAGTTTGGAGGTAGACTTTTCCAACAAATCGTCGGCATTCCTATGGGAACAAACTGTGCGCCTCTTCTTGCCGACCTCTTCTTATTTTCATATGAATCGGAGTTCCTCCAGACACTTGTAAAAAACAAGAGAATCAAAGAAGCCAGATTATTTAATTTCACTTTCAGATATATTGATGATGTTCTTTCCATAAACAATCCGAACTTTTCTGATTGGGTTCCATTAATATATCCCCCAGAACAAGAGATTAAGGAAACAACAGACACGGCTTCCTCCGCCTCATTTTTAGACTTATATCTCGAATTTGACTTACACAGTCATCTCAGTACCAGAATCTATGACAAACGAGACGATTTTAATTTTGAAATTATAAATTTCCCCCACCTTAGTAGCAATATACCAACTTCACCTGCATATGGGATATATATTTCCCAACTTATTAGATATTCAAGAGCTCGAGCTCCTACTCAGACTTTGTAAAACGTCATCAGTGTCTGAGTAGAAAGTTGATGAAACAGGGGTATGTCAAAGAACGTCTCGTTCTTTTTCTAAAAAAGTTCATCGGAAGGTACTAAGACCTTGTTGATAAATATTCCGTATCAACTTCTCAAATAATACGATGGTCTTGGTGTATAGATTCTTCGTACTGATGTTGTTTATCATCTTAACAACGTGTTTTATAGTTCTTTCATTTGTCTTTGTTCTATTATTAATATTACTTTTACTGTTGAATGGTTTCATGTGATATCCGTTTCACGTGGCTCGGTACTTATACATCTCGTCAATGTGTTTGTATTGGCTTTCATTATTTTTTTGTGGTTTGTTTTGTATTTGCGACTTTTTGTATTTCTTTTGTTCTTATAACGTGACTCTGTACTTTAAAAGATCCCGTCAGTATGATATTGTTCTATTATATGTCATTATGATATATTTCTATTATGAATTACAATATACGTTGAACCACAAACGTCAAAATCATTCAATCGCGTAGTGAAATTAACTATTTTTGGATTCTTATAAATTCTATATATAACTTTTGGACTAGTTTAAATCTCGGTCTATTTCTTAAATTTATTCTTACATATTTTTGATTTTTTAACCCTGTATGCTAACATTCCCAGTAAAATTTTAAAATTGTTTGTACGCACATTGAACGACAAATTTATGTGACGTATAAAATTTTCTGACGTCAGACACTCAAATCAATAAATGTGTTCGTAGATAGTAGATGTTTTTGTGTTCTGTGAAATTGTTCATTTTAAAATTGTTAAACGATGATGACTGATGTACCCATATTTTGACTATTATATTTATTGTGTCTGTTTATTTAACGCATCAATGTAAAAATATCGGAAATTGATGAGACTGTCATTAAAGTGAGAGGGTTAGCGCTATAGAACCAGGTTTTAATAATCCACCATTTTCTACATTTGAAAATGCCTGTACCAAGTCAGGAATATGACAGTTCTTGTCCATTCGTTTTTGATGCGTTTTGTTATTTGATTTTGCCATGTGATTATGGACTTTCCCAATTGATCTTCCTCTAAGTTCAGTATTTTTGTGATTTTACTTTTTATTCATTTTTATCGGAGTAGGGAAAGCAGTCCGATGAATATAACACTAATTTTACAGAAAGCTTTTTATTTGAAAAATCTTGTTTATTTTTTTATTATTAAAAATGTACAAAATAGATGCCATAGAACATATTAACTTGACTGGAGCCTAAACGGCGAGAATCCTGGAACTTTTGTATTAGTGTCACGGGCTAACTATCGAGTTACGAGTTCGAGTTTAACTTGACATTTGAGTTAGAAATATTTTTTAAGCAAAAACGATTGATTTATTGTTGGTTGCATTTCACAAATTATGACGAAAACGATGATTTCTTCAATTTAGATCAAAACGAAAATTCTGTTATCTCAGACTTAATAGCGTACTTTTTTTTATTTGGCAACTTGAGAATGGAAATGGGGGATATGTAGTTATCTTTCCTGTCGATACACTGTCATCTATCATAGTTAACATTTTGCCAACTTTAAAACATAATAAATAGTCTTTTGATAGATTTATGTTTTTTACTGGCGTCTTTACAAAAACAACCAAAGTTATTGTCCAAGTAGAATAATTTTAGAAATTTAATATTATTTTTGATTTTATCAAGGACGTATATTAGTTATACGTCCTTGATTTTATGCAATTAATTTTCACTTTTAAATTCTTTTTATATAATTTTAACTAAAAGCTCAATAACAGATTCACATTCTTTAAATTATAAATCAAAATTATGCAAAATTTGTGCTTTGCATGTTTGTATCATGTTTACGCGATATTTTTACTTTTAAAGTCTAATTAGCAAAGACCCATCGAAATAACATTTGATACAAAAATTTAACAATACTTTTAGATATTTGGATGATATATTGGCTCTCAATAATGACGAATTCAGTATGTATAAAGAAATCTATCCTGTTGAACTTACTTTAAATAAAGCTGATACTATCAATGACAACTGCCCGTTCCTCGATCTTGATATCTATATCATTAACGGGAAGCTTAATACAAAAATTTATGATAAAAGAGATGATTTTTCATTTCCTATCGTTAATTATACATTTTTAGATGGTGACGTTCTCTTGTCACCATCTTATGGTGTTTATATATCTCAACTTGTACGATTCGCTCGTGTATGTAACAACGTATTAGATTTTATCGAGAGAAATTTATGTATTGCTGAAAAATTATTACACCAGGGTTTTCGATATCACAAACTAGTCAATACATTTACTAAATTGTATCATCGGTATAAGGAAATAATTCGTAAATATACCTCAACATGCAGACATCTTATACGTTCAGGTATTTCACGTCCAATCTTTTATGGTAATATTCTTTACAAAGCAAAAAAATGTCAGTATTCACCTTAAAAGCTTTCAAAACCTTTAAACAGACTTATTAAGAAGGGATATAGTTACGATACTGTTGTCAGGTCATTAAAGATTGCATATTTTGGCTTTAATATTGATTCACTTATAGGGTCTTTGCATCGGAACTAAACACAATTATTTAAAAAAAAACATGTGTTGGCATGACATGGGTTATGTTCTTCTCATATATTTTATGATAGTATGATACTAAACCCCTAACGGGAGGGATTGCGCTTGATATTCATATGATGAAGACATAATCTTTCAATCAGTTTAATTGAGGTCTGGAGCTGGCATGCCAGTTAACTGCTAGTAGTCTGTTGTTATTTATGTATTATTGTCATTTTATTTATTTTCTTTTGTTACATCTTCTGACTTCTCTTAAACTGAATTTTAATGTGCGTATTGTTATGCGTTTACCTTTCTACATTGGCTAGAGGTATAGGGGAGGGTTGATATTTCATAAACATGTTCAACTCCGCCGAAATTTTGCGCCTGTCCTAAGTCAGTAGCCTCTGGCCTTTGTTAGTCTTGTATGATTTTTAGTTTTAGTTTCTTGTGTATAATTCAGAGTTTAGTATGACGTCCATTATCACTGTACTAGTATACATATTTTTTAAGGAGCCAGCTGAAGGACGCCTCCGGAAGCGGGAGTTCCTCGCTACATTGAAGACCCATTGGTGGCCTTCGACTGTGGTCTATGGTCGGGTTGTTATCGCTTTGACACATTCCCAATTTCCTTTCTCAATTTCATAATATATAAAATGAATTTGGTCGATAAACATAAATAAATTAAGCATAAAAAGATGTAAAATAAGAATAAAATGTTAAAAAAGATAAGCATAAAATGTTTAAAAAAATAAGCATAAAAAGGTAAAAATAATAACACAAAATGTTTAAATAAAATAAGCATAAAAAGGTTAACGTATTAGCATATAATAAAAGGTTAGAAAAATAGGAATAAAAATGTAAATCCACTAGCTACAGAATAAAATTGAGAATAGAAATGGGGAATGTGTCAAAGAGACAACAACCCGACCAAATAAAAAACAACAGCAGAGGGTCACCAACAGGTCTTCAATGTAGCGAGAAATTCCCGCACCCGGGGGCGTCCTTCAGCTGGCCCCTAAACAAATATATACTAGTCCAGTGATAATGAACGCCATACTAATTTCCAAATTGTACACAAGAAACTAAAATTAAAATAATACAAGACTAACAAAGGCCAGAGGCTCCTGACTTGGGACAGGCGCAAAAAAGCGGCGGGGTTAAACATGTTTGTTAGATCTCAACCCTCCCCCTATACCTCTAACCAATGTAGAAAAGTAAAAAAACGAAGACAATTACACAGAAGAGAAAAAGAATTCAAACGAACTAAGAAATAAAAACACCACAACACGATTACAATTTTAACTACAATGTTTACCCCGAAGATAACCACGTTCAAAAATACAAATGTAAATAAATCTCCAATGTGAAATACAAATGTTAATAAATCTCCAATGTGAAATACAAATGTAAATAAATCTCCAATGTGAAATACAAATTCAGTGTTTTGTTTAATTTTTTTTGTTAGTCTGCTGTAAATATGGATACAACGGAGCAGAAGATTGGTGCGGACATAAGGGGAAACAATCATGTCCCAGCAATGACTATGATGCTATGGAACCATTTCCAAGAACAGCCCGGGATATTACATGAAGTGTTCAAAAATGGGTATTATTCCGGCGGACAAAGCAGCGAACAAATTCTAGATATAACAGGTGGTTTGGAGAATGATGCATTAGCAATGTTTGATGTAAATAGTTTGGATGATTTCAATCATACTGCATATGATATTCAAAACAAACTATTGCTATTTCGAACCAAAATCAAGCTTGAAAGAGTAATTAAGGTTAGTGATAAACATTTCAACAGGGAATGGTGGAAAGATGAATTTGCCGTTCTAGTGAATACATCAAGTGAAGAAATTCGTGACCAGTTAGTGTCAAGACTACAACAAGCAAGAGAAGATTTTGAAAAAGGCAAAAAATGTTGTCTGCAGCTTGACTTTAGCCAAGGGTTAGAGTCTTGGTATGCTGATGTATGTGAAGAAGCCACTCCTTTTATCAGACAATGGTGGCATACCCGAAATGACGACCGTAATTACGGAGAAGATTCTATCAAGAATTTAAGCGTATTCATTTTGAACTGGTCCAAACCGGTAAAGTGTTTCCTGTCAAAATGGATGATTTTCTGCTGCTTCCCTTGTTGGTTGTTATCAGGAGGTTGCTGTTACTATATTCACAGAAAAAGTCAGGTAGATGACATGAAAGACAAATTTAAGTTATCAGTGGCATTTCGATTCGTTAGTCATTTGCCACAACAGGAAGATACGCCATGTTGCCATTTTGGGAAGATTTATCATCTACCTCTTGACAGCATACGATATAAAAGTTATCTTTAATATAAATATAATAATTGGTAGCTGCGTGTACATAGGAGACAACTACCCTAATATTTAATCAGTCTGTGTATCTTTTTCATCCAGCTCTGAACACCATGAGTCGGGTTTTTTTGTAAAATCAATATCTTCAAAGATTATTAGATACTGTTCAAAGGGGAATGATCCTTACATATTGATTGATTGTCTCTTCCATGTGTATCTAATAACTATGCAGTGTTATATTGTGTTGTATTTTATCATTATTTCATTGTCATAACAAAAATCATTGTAATCATTGTATGAAATTTAAAACCCACGAAGGTCCATAATTGGATAATTTTAGTATTCTATTCTATTCTCTCTTTCGGTAGAATCTTTGTAAAATATGATTAAATATGTACATCTGAACTAGAGGGCGTGTAGGAGTTGATTTTTTTTTCTCAAGCAATGGTTTGATATTATTGTGATTATTCAGTTTGTTTTATCAATATATTTATGCTTAATCGGATGGAAGTAGAGTTCGGAACAATGGGCCTTCTCTTGCAAAGTTTATACTTACTCTGAAATGAAACATATTTTGATTTTTATTCATCGGTGAAGTTTTTACATCATTGCGATAACCCCGGACCAAGTTTATGTGATAGGCAGAAAGGCATGTATCTAACTTGTTTGTGTGTTCACTATTCATTTTAAAATATAAACTCATTTATTTTATACTTTGACTATGGAAACACCCAATATAAGGAGCATCATGGAGCATCATGAACATACAATCGTCCTTTTATATATTAATATTCGAAATACTTATTTTTATCTACTTCATCTGATGTTAATCAATTAAATTGAAACTTGTCTAACATTATATTTTGTTTTATCTTTTTTATATTATGTTTGATAGCAATTATTCTGCTAATTTTGGTCGCCAATAAAGTATGTTTACGTGTGTGTGATTGTTTGTTTATGTACTATTACTTTTCCTAGTAATACGTTTATTATGCCGTCGAACCGGAGGCCAAAACCCTAATAAAAAGAAAACCACCACAGCGGCATATTTTGTTTTTGATTAAAATGAGACATCCCTATCAGTCAATTGAATCAGAATTATGTCCAATTTGAATATGCGTTTCTTGGTGGCAACATCATATATATAGGTAACACATGAATGTATGTCATAAAAAAGAAAAGGGACATTCATCGGCAGCCATTTTGAATCATCGCACAAGTCTTGCGCTTTGGGTTCTTTTTATAAGTCTGACTACTCAATGAGTATATGTACATAAATTTAACGAGATTGGAGGTTCCGGTGATTTTAATCATTTTTCGTAATTTGTTGTAATCTCTAACAAAAAATCTTCTCCTCTGAAAGTACTTTTCGTAATTTAATCACACTTGGCGACTATCATCATTGGGGAATCTAGTTTAAAAAAGAATTGTGTCCGATGACCTCATCTGACAACCAAGACGGCATGCATGGCTAAACATAAAACATAGGGTGTCAAATGCAAGCTTTGTCTATCATTATTATTCTGAAAACCATTATAAAGAAATAAAATCTGACAAAGGCAAAAAATTTCAGATTGTGGAGCTATACCAATTGTCTATACATGTCTAAACTACCAGGTGAGACTTATTATAGTACTAGTAATTATCCTTAAATAACAAATTAACATTTTCTGCATTTTGGCCCGCTTAATTGGTCAACATAGTCAAAATGGTCAAAAATTATTGACTCCTTATTAGAGTTACTGCCCTTTGGTTAAGAAGATTTTCTAATAGAAAAGAACATAGATGAATTGAAAACTCTCTCAGATGAATTAGAAACTGAACCAAAAAAAATGAAATTGAGAAAGGAAATGGGGAATGTGCCAAAGCGACAACAACCCGACCATAGAGCAGACAACAGCCGAAGCCGATTGTTATCTTAAACTTTTTATTATATTATATGCAGACGATACAGTTTTGTTATCAGAGTCGCAAGCTGACTTACAAAAGCAACTGGATACTTTATCTGAATACTGTGAATTGTGGAAACGGAAAGTGAATGTACAAAAAGTAAAATTGTAATTTTCTTTAAAGTTGGACTACCTAATGATATTAAGTTTAATTAAAGCGATATTGTACTAGAAATTGTTAATGGGTTTACTTATCTAGGTGTTTTACTCAGAAGAACAGGAAGTTTTTTAAAGGCTAAAAAACCACAAGCAAATAAACAATGTATGCTATGTACGACGTTATCAAAAAAGGAAGATTTCTATTGAATGTCAAAATTGAATTATTTGATAAGATTGTTAAACCTATTTTAATTCATGGGAGTGAAGTCTGGGATTTTGGTAATAATTCGGTTATAGAAAGAGTTCATATGAAATTCTGCAAACTTTTGCTTAAGGTTAAAAATTCTACACCTAATTTCATGATATATGGAGAATTGGGCAGATATTCTTTGAAAATTAATATAAAAACTCCGTATAATTAACTACTGGACTAAATTATTGTCTGGAAAGTAAGAAAAACTTCCTGCAATACTATACAAGTACTCATTGTATAAACATAAAAATGATACTACTTGGTTGAAACATGTTAAATCCATTCTTGATGAATCTGGTTTATCATTTGTGTGGGATACCCAATATTTTGTAAACGATTCATGGCTATATACTATTGTTAAAACAAAATCTTCTTGATCAATTTAAACAGAAATGGCACACTAACATGCAAGAAACGCCAAAAGCTATAAACTATCGTATGTACATAAAGAAAACTGTGAATTTGAATATTATTTCAAAAATTTAGATGATAGAAATATTATTACATTATGCAGATTGAGAACAGGAAATCATAGATTTCCTTTTGAGACTGGTACATGTAGATGGCAAAATGTTGCAAGAGAAAATAGAAAATGCTTACTTTGTAATTCTGGCAACATATGAGATGAATTTCATTATATGTGTATGTGTTCTGTATTCAATGATGATCGTAAACAGTTTTTGAGAAAAAGATATAGAAATCAACCAAATTCATTGAAATTTAATGAACTGATGAACAGTAAAAATCTTTCTGATCTTAACGACTGGTGCAAATTTATAAGACTTATAAATATTCATTTAGACTCTCCTGGGTAATTCATGTACTTGATATCATTTAGTTTAATATGTATACCGTAATTTATGATATGTACCTCCCTCTTGCTTTCGTATAATTTTTGTGTCTGTACATATACATTATGTAATTATTGTGTGTATCTCTATATCATTGTAATTTGGTTTGTTGAGAAATAAAGATATATAGACGATGCTTTTGACAATTATTTTGCGTTTTTCTCGTATATCTTAAAATAAGAAACATGATAAATGACAGATAGAAACTAAGCAAGGCAAAAATTACCAGCAAAACAAAATTTACAATGAAGACAATACGAAGGAAATAGTCAGAAGACTAGTGTCCTTTAAAAACGATTTAAACCTCTCTTTTTTGTGTTTTGCCATGTATGATAGAAAATTATACTAGTCATAGATAAAGATACACTTTAAATCAAAAAAAATGTTTGAAGAAATTTTCTTTTTATTTATGAAATCTGAAATGAGAAAATTAAACCCCATACCCCCCCCCCCCCTTTTCCCAATTTTTTTTCACATCCCCCTTTCCCTTTTTCCAAAACTGATTTCAATTCAAATTTCTAATGGAGTTTGCAACAATAACTACTCATCTAAATACAGCATAAAATATTAAAATGTAAAAAAGTGCTTGTTATCACTAAATGGTAAAGATTGTTTTAATTTATCAGTTGGTAGTAAAAGTGAATATACATTGTATATTGTATAAAACAATGATTTAAGTTGATTCAACTACTATTCTGGACAAAGAAAGATAACTCCAATTGAAAATTTCTTGCTATTGCACAATATTGTGCAATTAGATATTTCTTGCTATTGCGCAATACTGTGCAATTGAAAATATTTGCTATTGCACAATACTGTGCAATTGAAGATTTCTTGGTATTGCGCAATACTGTGCAATTGAAAATTTCTTGCTATTGCACAATACTGTACAATTGAAGATTTCTTGCTATTGCTGAATACTATGCAATTGAAAAATTTAGCTATTACACAATACTTAGTATAATAATTTTGGGTCCTGATTTGGACCAACTTGAAAACTGGGCCCATAATCAAAAATCTAAGTACATGTTTAGATTCAGCATATCAAAGAAGCCCAAGAATTCAATTTTTGTTCAATGTAGACCAATTTGAAAACGGGACCAAAAATTAAGAATCTACATACACAGTTAGATTTGGCATATCAAAGAACCCCAATTATTCAATTTTTTATGAAATCAAACAAAGTTTAATTTTGGACCCCGATTTGGACCAACTTGAAAACTGGACCAATAATCAAAAATCTAAGTACATTTTTTGATTCAGCATATCAAAGAACCCCAAACATTCATTTTTTGTTAAAATCAAACTAAGTTAAATTTTGGACCCTTTGGACCTTAATGTAGACCAATTTGAAAACTGGACCAAAAATTAAGAATCTACATACACAGTTAGATTCGGCATATCAAAGTACCCCAATTATTCAATTTTTGATGAAATCAAACAAAGTTTAATTTTGGACCCTTTGGGCCCTTTATTCCTAAACTGTTGGGACCAACCTTCCTTTTATGGATATAAACCTTGTGTTTAAATTTCATAGATTTCTATTTACTAATACTAAAGTTACGGTGCGAAAACCAAGAAAAATGCTTATTTGGGCCCCTTTTTTGGCCCCTTATTCCTTAACTGTTGAAACCTCAACTCCCAAAATCAATCCCAACCTTCCTTTTGTGGTCATAAACCATGTGTTTAAATTTCATTGATTTCTATTTTCTTATACTAAAGTTATTGTGCGAAAACCAAGAATAATGCTTATTTGGGCCCTTTTCTGGCCCCTAATTCCTAAACTGTTGGAACCAAAACTCCCAAAATCAATCTCAACCTTCCTTTTGTGGTCATAAACCTTGTCAAAATTTCATAGATTTCTATATACTTAAACTAAAGTTATAGAGCGAAAACCAAGAAAATGCTTATTTTGGGCCCTTTTTGGCCCCTTATTCCTAAAATGTTGGGACCAAAACTCCCAAAATCAATCCCAACCTTCCTTTGTGGTCATAAGCCTTGTGTTAAAATTTCATAGATTTCTATTCACTTTTACTAAAGTTAGAGTGCGAAAACTAAAAGTATTCGGACGACGACGACGACGACGACGAAAATATTTTCAATTTTTGCGGTCGTATAAAAATGATCAGCAGGTCAAGATCTACCAACAAATAAAATGTCGAAATAGTTTATTAAACTGTCACTTTTTTCGTATCCTCTCTTGTGTTTTGGGCAAAAACTTATAGAAGATAGAGAGAACATAAACATGCTTAAAATTAGCAAACAATATCAACAAAACAGATTTTTGCCATGATTTCTTATAAATGTTGGAGAGTGTCCTTTTTGGAATATGCACATATACCAAGGTGAGCAACACTAGAGGCTCTAGTTAACTCGTTTTTATACTTTGTTCTTTTATTGTACTGTTGAAACCAATGCCAAAGGTTAAGGAGAGGGTTGGCACTTTCAAAATTTATATTACTCTATCCAGATGAACGTTTTTTGTTGTTTTGGTTTATTAAACCAAGAGTTCCAAATGGGAAAGTTGAAATCATCCTTCGTAATTTTTACGGAAGACATCACTAGTTGGTTGACCGTTATGAAAATCGGATATGTTCCTTACGTCGTCACTCAGTCCCCGTCCCTTCATGTATGTGACCTCTCGAATTAGACTGTTTACCGGGTTTGTAAAAACATAAGCAACACAACGGGTGCCACATGTGGAGCAGGATCTGCTTACCCTCCCTGAGATCACCCCCAGTTTTTGGTGGGGTTCTTGTTGCTTAGTCTTTAATGTTCTATGTTGTTTCATGTGTACTATTATTTATCTGTTTGTCTTTTTTCATTTTTAGCCATGGCATTGTCTGTTTATTTTCGATCTATGAGTTTGACTGTCCCTCTGGTATCTTTCGCCCCTCTTTTAGTCATTCATACCGCTGTATGAACAAAATATAAGCATATCCATACATTTTTCATTGTTGTTTTACCTACTTTATAAGATTTTATGTTACTGTTAAAAATTACTGATAGAAAGTCTATTTCAATTAACATTGCAAAATCTTTTAAAAAATATATTTTGCTTTCACATAATTATGTCAAATAAGTTGGACTCTGTATATTGTTCAAGTAATAAGATAATGTTGAAAGAAGGATAGATACATTCTTCACAGTCGGAAATTTGTTCTTTCTGTTAGGAAATTGGGTTCACATTTCTAAAATTACCAAGAGACTCCTATCAATACCACTAAAAACTCGATGACTTATACACAGACTTCAAACAAGTAAAACTGTGAGCTACTGCTCACAGGTGATACCCCCGCCGAAATATTTCGGTAAACAGAAAGTTGTCGAGTGATGAATCTGAAAACGCATCACACGGTATAACTGACTTATATAAACCCTTAAACCAAATTTCAGAATTCCTTGTCAAGTAGTTCCTGAGAAAAATGCGAAATTTTCAACTTGGCTATTATGTGTAAAATGATACAAGTGTTCGGTAAACAGGAAGTTGTCGTGTGATGAATCTGAAAATCCATTACACGGTATAACTGACTTATATAAACCCTTAAACCAAATTTCGGAATTCCTTGTCAAGTAGTTCCTGAGAAAAATGCGACGAAAATTTTCAACTTGGCTATTATGTGTAAAATGATACAAGTGTTCGGTAAACAGGAAGTTGTCGAGTGATGAATCTGAAAACGCATCACACGGTATAACTGACTTATATAAACCCTGAAACCAAATTTTAGAAATCCTTGTCAAGTAGTTCCTGAGATAAATGCGACGAAAATATTCATGGGACGGACGGACTGACTGACGGACTGACGGGTGGACAGACAGAGGTAAAACAGTATACCCCCCTTTTACAAATGTTGCACTCTTGTCTTTCATTTTTGCTATGTGCTTTGTCTATATGCCTTTTTGTGTTTCTTTCATACATATGAATAAACTCATCATAAATACCAGGACTAAATTTTGTATATACGCCAGACGCACGTTTCGTCTACAAAAGACTCATCAGTGACCCTCGAATCCAAAAAAGTTAAAAAGGCCAAATAAAGTATGAAATTGAAGAGCATTAAGGACCAAAATTCCTAAAAGTTATGCCAAATACAGCTAAGGTAATCCATGACATGGCACTGTACTTATACATCCCATCAATATGTTATTGTGCAATTCTAAATTTATGTTTTCCGGTCTCTCATTTTTGCTAATGTGCTTTGTCAATATGCCTTTTTGTGCTTCTTTATTATGTATATAAAATTGAGAATGGAAATGGGGAATGTGTCAAAGAGACAAAAACCCGACCATAGAACAACAAACAACAGCAGAAGGTCACCAACAGGTCTTCAATGCAGCGGAAAATTCCTGCACCCGGATGTTTGTTTCACACATGGTTGTCAATGTCATACAAGTGAGATGTTTAGCTAGCTATAAAACCAGATTTAATCCACCATTTTGTATATAAGAATATGCCTTTACCTAGCTTGGAATATGACAGTAGTTATCCATTCGTTTGATGTGTTTGAGCTTTTAAAATTGCCATTTGCTTAGGGACTTTTGTTTTGAATTTTCCTCAGAATTATTGTGATTTTACTTTTTATTATTACGATTTCTCACACGTAAAGTTCAAAAGAGCTAAAAAATGAAATTAAACAAGAATGTGTCCCAAGTATACGGATGCCCCACTCGCACTATCATTTTCTATGTTCAGTGGACCGTGAAATTGGGGAAAAAACTATAATTTGGCTTTAAAATTAGAAAGATCATATCATAGGGAACATGTGTACTAAGTTTCAAGTTGATTGGACTTAAACTTCATCAAAAACTACCTTGTCCAAAACTTTAACCTGAAGTGGAACAATCGGATGGACGAACGAACGGACGAATGAATGGACCCACAGACCAGAAAACATAATGTCCCTCTACTATTGTAGGTGGGGCATAATAAAAAATAATTTATACATTTTTTTATTTCATATAAAAAAATACACAATGTTCAATACATCTGAAATTATGTAGGAACTATTAACATAGAAATAAATACATGATTAATATATGATTTGGATTTAAATACCATATCAGATGACAATATATTTTGGTTGATACTTGTATGTTTCTTTAAATTTTAAGTGTATATGGATTTCTATTAAATACATATAAAATTGACGATTATGTTCACACTGAGGATTATGGTGAAATATTGTGAATAGAAAGATATTTTATCTTATTTCTAGATTATATTGCTTTTCTCAACCCTTTTGATTTTTATTCAGATCCTTCATTATGTTTCAAAACTCTAGTAAACTAAATAATTGTTGGGTATAAAGTCATCAAGACCATTTCTGCAGTAAATATTGAAATGTACAAGACATGTTAAATAACACCACTATGACCAATATACTTTTTTAATGAAGACAACGGACCAATCTGATCTCAACATTATGCCACTAAATGTAAAGTTGATTACATCTTGTTAAACTGAAAACATTTCTCAAGCACAGAATTTTGTAGATAACTTGATTTAAATGCAGTAAAATACATGCCAAATCTTAAAAAAAAAAAAAAAAAAAAAAAAGGGTTGGTGATACAGATTTAAAATACAGATGATTAAACTAAGGGAAGATATTTGGAAACAACATCATACAGGAACCTATAACATGATGTTTAAAGTACAAAAAAGACTAAAAATATCAAAGACATATTGAATTCAACAATACAAAAGTGTCCAAAATGTAAAGCTCTAAATTACCTGAAGTCTACAAAGTTATGAATTAACTTTAAGAGACTGTCTGCCAGCTACACCAAAGTCCCTAAATAATCAATCATTACCAGACAAGGTTCTTGTGATGAGCTTATGAACATGTGAAGGGGTCTAATTAGTAACTCTTTTCTAACCTTTTCCTTTTTATTATGATCAGAGGAATAACAAGATACAAGAAAGAACATACAATATAAATAGTTCTGAAAAAAAACCACTCATTTCTTTAATATCAGATCTATATTAGACATACAGGTATAAGTAAAAAAACAATACTAAATAATACTAAATCAAAGAGTGCTCACAGCTGTAATTGAAAATAAGCACAAAAGATGTATTCTCTTAAAATCGGTTTTTAAACATAATAAAGTTTTATTTCATGATACTAATATACAAGTCTGGCATACCAAATTATAAGCCTGGTACCTTTAATGAGTTTATACAAGATTGAAATACAAACTGTTGATTATTTAAAACTTATGAAACAATTTTCAATTCAAACTAACATAATTTTTTGAAAAAGTACTATCATTATCATTGTAAAATAATCTGCAAATTCCAGCACATTGATTATACAGCAATTGTATATATGGAATTAGCATATGTTGCCCTTCACTATAAAAAGTGTTTTATACTTCAATAAGGAACACGTCTAAAATTGTCATCGTCTTTGAAATCAAGCATATGAAATTTTCATAAAGACAAAATATATGACGTTTCCTTTATTTATACATGAAACCATTCAAAATAATGAATTTTGATCATAAAGTAGACACCATGAAATCAGCATTCCAGTATTTTCTCATTTTATTATAATTTATTTTCTAGTTAACAACAGTAACCATCAAAAACAGTTTTATATGTAAATTGTTAGCATATTTCTCCAGTGGTCTATGGATAGTTTTCTCAACTGCAATCATACCACATCTCTTTATTTTCACATCATGTAAAGAGTTCAATTATTCTTTAATGAATGTTTATAACAGAGTGATTGTATATGCTTGTGATAATATCATTTAACTCTTCTGTTATCCTTTAAACAAAATCCTTAAAGCTGAAACTTTGCAATAACTAATAAAGTATATATTTTTCAAAAACATTTTAAGTAATTATTTGTTACAAAAAAAACCACAGTTATCAAAATATACATTTTCTTATCATGCATTCATGGTACTTAAATGAAAAGAAAATATTTAAATGTCATCAGCTTCATTAGTCTTTTCTGATAAACATCTTGTCAATTTAATACACAGTTTTATTTCTCCAACATAAACATCTTCAAAGTAGACTTTGACAATAGATTATCCTTTTAGTTATTACTGTGTTCTAGCAATGTCAACATCATCAATTGCTGTTACTATCCATTTAAAATACTTAGACTATAAATGTTGTGAATACTTGTTTATGCTTCACTTTCTCCTTCAATTAATTCTTGGTCATCTAATATAGGTACAATTAAGTTCTCTTTCGACATTAGATTGTACTTCGTCACAAATATTGTAAATCTTTTACATAGATTGGTCTCATTCTAAAATACAAAAAGACAGCATAGTTCAGATAAAACTACCTTAAAAGGAAGAACATCAATTGTACAAAAAGTAACAGTAGAAGTGTTGGTTCATGTAATATTACTTCTAAAAGAACAATCTGATTTTATAAGGCAGCAATAATGTTAACATTTTTTTTCTGTGGTGTGTGTTGCTTAACCTTTTGTTTCCTTTCTCAAGTTTTGTTTGTATTTTCTTTTTTGTTTGTTATTAATAAACTTATGATTTTTCACTGCCCCTTTAATTTGGTATCTCCTTGTTTATTTGAAATATCATAGTTTATTCAGCAAGAGTTTGGAGTATTTACTTTTAAGAAAACCCTATGGGTAAATGATGATGAAAATTATCTTTTGTCAGAAATTATTAAAATTTTACAGACAAAATTGTTTTTGGTACATAAAATGTATAATAACTTTGCTGTTAAGATATGAAAAGACTGAACTATTCACTTGGCAAAAATATGTCATTTTATTATTTCTTTACACCTTTATTAATATTTATGTTTCAGTTATGTTATAAATTTATTTAGTTTTGTTTGCACATTTTTTTAAAACTTGCCTTTTTTGCTGTGTACCTTTTCTTTTCTTTCTATCTATTAATTTAGGAGATGATTTAAAAACGATTCTGAGAATTTTTACCATATGCAAATTTTCTTAAGCTGTTATGCTTTTCAATATTTTAAAAAATTACTTATATGATCTTGATAGCCATGGCAGCCATGTCTGTAGATTTGCAAGAACAAACACATTATTCTAGTAAATTCCATAAAAAATCATTAAGTTCCAAGTTAGGTTAAAACTGGTGCATCGGTTTGAGAGGATGTTGTTTAAAGCCAGAAAACAGATTGTAATGAATCACAGGACTCTGGGTGTGAAAAAACAGACAAAATTGGCAATATGGGTCAGAGCCATAACTTGTTCTGTCTAAAATATCAACATTAAGCTTTTAATGTATGATGTTTAATCAGGCTTCCTAGACATTCATATAAAAATGTCTGTTTCATTTTAAATCTATTTACTATAACATTAGCATTCTTCTGTTTTTAACCGTAAAAATATCAATAAACTTATAAACTTACTTCATATTCATCAAATAATGTTCTGTGATGGAAGTAAGCATGTGAAAATATCCTATAAACTCTTCTGCATACTGATCCTAGTTTAGCTACTGATGATTCCTTTATACTGACCCTGAAAACAAAAGTGTGTTACCTTGTTGTCATTCAAAGCAGTTTGATGAATGCTGACACAGCAAAAAATATTTTCAAGGATTAAGCAAGTTTTTCAAAGTAAATCAATATATGTTTGAGAATAATAGTTTTCTTTGTGATGTTAATCCATGCATTACTAAATCAGTGCCATTGGACTTACAAGTCTTAAACTGACACATGTTAGAGGTATAGCTAGCTATAAAACCAGGTTTAATCAACCATTTTATACATCAAGAAATGCCTGTTCCAAGTAAGAAATATGACAGCTGTTTTTCATTCCTTTGATGTGTTAAAGCGTTAGATTTTGCCATTTGATAAGGGATTTAAAGTTTCCTCAGAGTTTTCTTTATGTAATTTTTTTTTTAAATAAAAAAAAATCAACAATAATGTTGATGAAAAAATCTGAATTGGTAAGAAAAAGCTTTCAATCAAAAATATTAGTATCACAACATCACCATTTGATTACAGATGGGTTTTGCATTTTTCAAAGAACATGACAAGTCTATAAAAGACTAAAACCTTGTTAACTAACCTGCTTGGGAAATATTTATTACTATTTAATAAACATGCAGCTCCGTCTAGTGTGTGTCTTGTGTAGTCTATTGCTGGACACTGAAATTAAACAATTATAGGTATACAATGAATACTGCTGTATTAAAATCCCTGTAATCTATCTATATACATATATAGAGAGGTCATGATATTCATTCAATTTACTTATGAACTTAAAAAGAAACAAAAATTAATCTTAATCCTGTTATATTAATGATAAAAGAATATAAAGAGTATAATCTGTAAATCAGTAATGAAAGTCAGTGCTGAACACAATATATATAACCATGATAATCACAATATATCAATCAAAAACATGAGCTTTAAGGATGTACTTAGGTGAAATTACAATCTACAATATAAAATTGATGCTTTAGGTCAGAGGAACTTTGGTTTAGGAACAAAAAAAAGCTAAAAATGTTGACATGTTATTCTTTTAGACATATTTGATTTTCAAGAAATGGCGGGAAAAGGCTGACTTGGACTTTTCTGTTATATTTGCAGTGGTATTATTTGCATCTCCATTCGAAAGAAAAGATCTAGAATCTGTTAAATTTGAGTAAATTCACCTTGGTTTACAATGTCTGTTCGAGAAGTAACAATCTACTTTATTACACTTTTGGCTATGTGTTATTTAATCTATTATACTGAATGTTCTGTTATTACTGTTAATTAAATTTCATATTCAAAGTAATAAATTGTGATGTCTTCTATATTATAACCATTCATAATTACAAGTGATATTCGTAACCAAATAACAAAATTGTCCCAATAGATAGTGATCGTTTTATCTAATAAATCAGAAAATAGCCTTGTCTAATGTATATAGTCACAATTTTATCAATTCATATTCTAGATTTTGACAATCTTGTAAAAATGCTCAATCAATCAAAGATAACTTTAGTTATTTTTGCATTTAAAATGAAAATTAAATGAAGTTTTAAAATAAAAAAAATACTGCAGACATGAAATCACTAATGTGTGATAATCAGAGAATAAATCCAACAAGACTACTTTCCTGTTGATAAGGTTGTTGTCTTGTGAATTTATATGATTCAACATTTACCTCTTTAGGTGTTTTATGTGCGGCACATAGAAAGATCCATTGTTCTGTTGCTGTCATTTGTGTACATGTTTCTGGATTACATTCAGCCTGTAAATATTATCATAAAATTGAGAATGGAAATGGGGAATGTGTCAAAGAGACAACAACCCGCCCAAATAAAAAACAACAGCAGAGGGTCACCAACAGTTCATTATATAAGTATGGCAAGGTTGCAAAGACATAACAATGATAAAGATAATCATTTTTTTCAGTGTAAAAACAGCTTGAATGTCTCATGAGTACATGCATACTGGGTTCAATATACATTTCCTTTTTATGTTTCCATACAATGTGTTGTGAAAAAGAATTTCAGAAATGACCCCATATACTATTTTATTTTGTTATTTTTTTGTTGATGCTTTTTTTTTGTAGGATTCATCATGTATTCCTTAAAGGGTTGATAGCTTCTTTACCCAAATCTTGAAGATACAAAATTTCTTGCCATATCTCTGTATAGCTCTTTTAAGTGAGTGTCATTGAAACATAAAATTCAATTCAAAATTCAGTGGTTTTCATTTAAAATAACCTAAACACAAGTGTATGCACCATACGTAAGTCTCCCTTTTTGACTTTGTCATTCAAGACAAAAACAAAACATGAAAGACCATAAACCATTATTTCTACTACATACGTCTAACGTAACGGTACCCAAATTGCACCGAGTATCCAAATTGCACCTATTTAGCAAAACTAGCAGCGAAAATCTTACAAGATTTCCTAGAGACTAAACAATTTGTATTTTTATTATTTGATACTAAGCACATCTTTCAACATAGGTAAAACTATTTAGATATGCACAAAACGTTCACCTTATTTATCAACAGATGAAGTATTTACTGAAAAAGCAAAATGTACTGAAACGTCGCCATGCGACGTCATCAAAACGTCATCTTTTTAAAATGAGCAAATACAATATGTTACAAGTATCCATTTAAAAAATCATGAAGAGTAAGCATGGACTTATATCCAATTGTTCAAAATATTTGAAGAAATTAAACAAAAGCTCTGTTATTAGACTTTTGACGATGTGAATTTAAGCATGGATGCAATTTGGGTACTCCTCATTTCAGAATCATTGATGGTTTGGAGGTCAGTTTAGACCAATTTTTCTATGATTCCATATGGAATAAAAATCAAATTGGTGTACCTTTATAATAAAGAAGGATACGGCTACAAAATAAACACAGAATGGACATTTTTGTCTTTATCATAAAAAAACGTAGATGAAAAAACTGTCAAAATAGGTGCAATTTGGGTACCGTCACGTTATATAACTATTTCTTATTTCTAATGAAGTTGTTTTACCTGTAACTTGACTGATAATCCATTCAATTCCATACAAAATTGACTGAAAAAGATAAAAATGTTCATATCAATTCTGAGAACTGGATCATAAATCAGTTACGCAGACAAAATCCATTAATGAAACTTGTCCAAAAGATATCCATTCATAATTTTAATCATGCTGTAGTGTTTAATTGTCTTCTTTCATTTAATGTTTATACAAATTATGGGAATATTAACTTTTCCCCATCCAAATAAAGTGAAGCACAAGTTATGAAGATGTTTTTTCTTTGATGGTGTTAAACTTATATATCAACTAGTACTGTCAATTGTTATTCATAACTTGATAAGTATACAGTTTTGAAAATGCTCTTAGTATCCTTCTGATGAGTTAAGCCTTTTTCAACTGATTTTTATAGTTGATTCTTATGTTGTGCTGTTACACCACTGTCCCATGCTTAGGGGAGGGTTGGGATCCCCCTAACACGTTTAACCCTACCACACTCTATATGTATGTGCCTGTCCCAAGCCAGGAGCCTGTAATTCAGTGGTTGTCGTTTGTTGATATGTTACATATTTGTTTTTCGTTCATTTTTTGTACATAAATTAGGCCATTAGTTTTCTCTTTGAATTTTTTTATTACATTTATCATTTCAGGGTCTTTTATACATGTAGCTGACTATGTGGTATGTGATTTGCTCATTGTTGAAAGCTGTACAGTGACCTATAGTTGTTAATTTCTGTGTCATTTGGTCTCTTGTAGAGAGTTGTCTCATGTCTCTTTGGCAATCATACCACTACTTCTTTTTTATATTTACTGTTTATCATTTAGACATCTTACCGTAAATGTTCATATTTCCAGACTCCTTCATCAACACCATCTGGTTGATTTAAGATACCTTCAACATCATTTACATCTTTGTTGATAGCTTGCTGTATATACTGTGGAAAGAAAGAATATACACAGTTTATTGGCCATTCATCATGATTCAAAAGAAATCACAAGACTTCTGTTTTCTTTGTAGGTTGCATAATACATGTAGATTAAACATATAAGGTTTGTGAAATAGTTTCCTGGTCTAAAAATTAAAATGGATGTCTTGAAGTTTTACCTGTACCAAACAACAAACATTTGTACAATATATTTTCCCTCAAAATCTAAACATATTAAGATTAAGTATGGGTATTTTTAATTGTTGAAGACTGTGACTTATACACTGTGTCTAAACCACACCGGCAAAATTTGCTCGGACTCGATGCTATCTAACATCCGGCACAATGACGGAACACCAATAGACAAAAGAAAGGTAGGTTTCTCCTTATTTTTTAATTTCTTTTATGATATCGAAGAATATATATACATATACAACTATTTTCTATTGTGAGATGCAATATTTTCTACAACCGTTCTCTATTAACGGAAAAATAAGTCAAAATGTATGTCAAAATGACGAATTGAGTGAACCTTGCCTCGAAATTGTTTAATTTCTCGTTAAATTGTTCACATTGTACGAAAAGAAAGGTACGGGAAGATAGATATTGACACGGAGATTGCAAATTTAGTTATTATGAGCATCTCAATAATTTTATCTCTGTGTATGGAAGGAAAGAAAAGGGTTCATGTCAAATTAAAATAAACCGGTTTCGTCTATATATATCACCCGGTTTTTTTTCGTTTTTTTTTAACAAACAATTTATGAAAAGCAACTTTGGCACGGATCTGAACAGTGTCTTTCGAGAATTTAAATATATATTTATTGTAAGGTAAACTTGACGTGTTAAAATCTAATTTAAACAGGCACTTTTGGACATAGTTAATTATGATAATACACATTTTCCTAAAGAAAGGCGTATCCCTTATTTCACTTAACTTCAAACTAATTTTAAATGGAATATAAATAATCAATAACAAACACTGGTATCTAATTATTTTGTAACATTATTATATTTTCTTTGTTTATAATAGTAGAATGGAAAGATAAAAAATAAAAGTATGTGTTTTGATTGTGCCATAATTTTAATTTACTATACTATATTATATACACTATGCATTCAATCATTGACGAACAGTCCCAAACCGACTATAGTCTATACTGTTCTGCACAAGTTTATCATGCATGCAGTCCTGCCATATACTGTGTTCCTTGCGCACTAAATCAAGTTTTCACACTTAAGCATCCATAACATAGCAGTGAGATTTGTAACTTTCTACCTGTTTCTGGTAAGCACATTTATTTTCCTAGGCATGTTTTTCACATTATATTTACAGTTCAAATTCATTTTTTTTACAGTTCAAATTCATCTTTTTTACAGTTCGAATTCAATTGAAACTTCAAGATAACTTTCGAAAACAATACACGTATCTGACAGTTTTGTATTTTCAATGTAAATAAAAGTTGGTTTGCAAAACATCACCGTCATTTATATCTAGGTCTTATTTAGAAGAAGTGACGGTAACCACTTATCCCATATACATTGACAATGAGACAACTTTCTTTTAGACACAAAAATGATGTTGAATTAATCAAGTTTAGGTCACCGTATGCCTTAAACAAGGAGAAAAACACACAAACCGCATGAAAGCAAGCTATAACAGGGTCCTAAATTATAAATGTAAAACAATTCAAACAAGAAAACTACCTGCCTATTTTATGTTCAAAACGATATGGTATAAAGCAATCAAAGACAACCATGGAATTACAAGCGTGTGACTCGGGAAATGGACTGAGTCAAAGTGTTGTCGCTGACACAAACAGTACAGCAAAAGTACAAATAATAAAAAATGATGAATAAACCTTAACTCGTCCTTTGACAGAGCCTGTATAGTAAATTCGCGATTTGTGCCAAACCTTGTATCATAGTTAAAATTATCCATTAAATATGATAAATATACATGTATTCGCAGTTTACTATGAAATCCACTATCACTGAACTAGTATACATATTTATTAAGGGGCCAGCTAAAGGACACCACCGGATGCGGGAGTTTCTCGCTTCATTGAAGACCCATTGAGGCCTTCGGCTGTTTTCTGCTCTATGGTCGGGTTGTTGTCGCTTGGAATTTGTATGAACTTTTCATGTTTAAATCCCCCCCATTTTTGTTTTTGTTTTACCATATATGTTTTCTTATATAACTAAGAAGTGTATAAAGTTTGATGCAGTTATAATACTTCGTTTTTGAGATATGGCGCGACATGTTAAAAAAAAAACACATTCCTGTTTCACTTACATTTTCTGTAACTCAAAAAGATTTAATTTGATTTTCACTAAAAGGTTTACAGATCGTTTGGCCATTATAAGAAATAACTATGTTAAATTTTAAGAAAATGAGATAAGCTGTCCTGAAGTTACGGTGCGACATGTTTATAGTGGACAGACGGATAGATAGACGGACGGACGGACAGAATGACTGATAGACGGAGGAACGGACGGATGGAAGGAGGGGGTGTATACAATAATACGGCCTGTCAAAATTGGGATGGGCGTGTAAAAACGCAAAGAAATGAAAAAAAAATCGTAATTAAGGTCAATAAGTTTTATTAGGATATCGGCCAAGTCAATTTATTTGTATATTTGTCTGCCTTATCATTTTCCTATATGTCTTTTACATATATTTGAAAAAAAATGTATAGAAATCGATAAAAAGAACTTGATATTCGGCATTTATTATGAGAAACATAATCCAACTGACATAATCCGATTGCCCGGGTGTCCCTGTTTTCTCATTTCTTAAAATATTTTAATTCGGTATACACTTTATAAGATAAGTGGCGAATCTAGATGACGTATATGTTGCACGCCCCGACCCCACCTTTGGTTGCCAAAACTTTATTGATTCCTGTATTTCAAGATTTTGTAAAGCAAAAAATAATCAAAATATTGTTCGACTCGCTACGCTCGGCGGTATGTAAAAGTTGTTCGAAATACGCCCACTTTGAAATAAACTGAATCCGTCTGTCCGTATATATTGTCAAAATATATTGTCCAACATCAGTGTACGATCATCATAACACAATGGCAACAGTGCAGACTGTTTTTTTTTAATAATGTTAACAAAATATTTATTATTGAATTTTATCGATGACCTGAGACTATTATACTTATTTGTACATAGCAGTATAGTGATAAATAAATTTTATTTTAATGCATGGTAGTTGTAATTCTACATTCATTTTCTATGTCGATTATGCATGCATATACATTTGTCTTATTATCGACGTTTATCCTTAAGAAGATTTATTTTTAACGATGGTAGAAAAGATTACATACATGGAATGATTAGATTACTTATAAAGGTGTCCATTCTTTTGTGCGAGAAAATCACATATCAATTGTGTGTTTCGATTTTTAAGACCGTAAACTTTAATTTCAAGTTTAAAAATGTTCAACATATTTTCCCATAACTCATATAGAAAAAGCATATTTAGAGAGCTTTAATCTCAATATGCTGTTAAAAAATTTCGGAATGCAAAGTAAAATTAAAATATTTGTGTTCTATAAGAGTATGAATTTGCGAATTATTTATTTGAATCTGAGACTCATATAAATAATAAGCCGCTTTCTGGTGAACGAACTTGTTTTCGAACGACCCACAAAACTCCTTTTGAACGCTGAAGTTAAATAATCTATTATAATGTAATGCGATTATGATTTTTTTATTTGACCAAACCGGGTTATGCATTTTGAAATCTATGACAAAACCGGGATGTATACATTGACGAAACCGGCCAGTTCGATTTTGACATGACCCATTTCTTTCGTTCCATAAACAAAGTTACAATTATTGAGATGCTCATAATAACTAAATTTGCAATCTCCGTGTCAATATCTATCTTCCCGTACCTTTCTTTCCGTACAATGTGAACAATTCAACGAGAAATTAAACAATTTCGAGGCAAGGTTCACTCAATTCGTCATTTTGACTTATTTCTCCGTTAATAGAGAACGGTTGTAGAAAATATTGCATCTCACAATAGAAAATAGTTGTATATGTATATTTATTCTTCGATATCATAAAAAGAATAAAAAAATAAGGAGAAACCTACCTTTCTTTTGTCTATTGGTGTTCCGTCATTGTTCCGGATGTTAGATAGCACCGAGTCCGAGCAAATTTTGCCGGTGTGGTTTAGACACAGTGTTATAGTTTTCTCTTTGGCAGTTAAAATACAATGTATATGTTGTGTACAAGATGTAAGTTTGTACAAATTATAATTTGTACAGGGTTTTTGTACAAGTTATAATTTTTTTGACACATACCTTCTTACAACAGGTGATAAAGGTTTATCTTCTAAAATGTACCAGTTTGATGTTTTAAATTCAAATTTATATACTTCAACCTAACATTTAGTGCAAGTCTCCTTGTCTTCAAACTGGAAATAAGGTTACCTGAATGGTTTAAATTCTAATTTTATTTTTCTCCTTATACCATATTCATACCCATAAAAAGTCTTTTTGTGGTCTTTTAATGTTTTTTGTATCAATGCTCAGTATTAGACTGTATGATGAAGTTGTGAAAATATGACAGAAATCTGCGAAACAAAAGACTGTGTGCTTGCATCATCCATTTGTGTTAAGCAGTTCATAAAACACTGATAACTTGTACAAAAAATCTGTACAAATTATAATTTGTACAACATTACAACTTGTACACAACATATATAACAAATCTCCTTATAATCATTACATGTACATGTATATATACAATATAAGCGTAACTGTTGATAAGTACATTAAATGTCGTAAATACTCCATAGTTTCATCTCAATAACATATTCAGAATGCAAGATACAGAAATCTGCAAATAAAATAAGTGCTCCTACAGTTTTGTATAAATAAAATATGTTGCATTTTTGTATTTGACCTTTGAAAAAAATTTCCAAGAACATTTTCAAGTGCCAATTGCTTCAAATCTGGTTTAAAAACTTGAAGGATATTGTGATAGCCTGTTGGTAAGCCTGGCAACAGATTAGAAATATATATATGTTAAACATAGTTAGTATCTCTTGTAACATATTTCCTCTCTCCTTTCTGCTAATGGGCATGCAGTTCCAATGCAGGGTTTCCGCTAGCATCTGCATTTTCACAATTTGCGAAACAATAATAATTGTGGCGATTAAAATTTGTCATTTGCGAAAGAATTTGGCGAAAGAAATATAACGATTTTTTTTTTATTTACTTTTTTTTCAGGTTTCTCCGACTTTACCTGAACCTTCAATACTCGGAATTCACATTGACCTCGTTAAGATTTTGACAGAAAATCAATAATCAGCTGATTGCAATTTATAGATATCGACAAAAAAGGACTAATTAATTAAGATGTTGATTGTATTGTTTGACAAAATGATATGGTTAAATGGCTTCCGCTCCATGTCACATAAAGGATTTATTAACCACTTTGGGCCATAAAAAAAAAATAGGTTTGTTTGCCCAAACGCTACCTACCCAGAAAAAAGCTGCCTACTCAAATTCTTCTATTGTCCTGATTTGAAGAAGGTTTTTTTTAATCAGATAAGCATGAAGACTAATAAACACCCGATACTTCAATTTCTCTTTTTGAAAAAAAAAAAGGAAATGCCTACCTACATGTACCTACCCACTGTCTCAACCTTTGGGTAGGAAACCAAAATATTTTGAATTGTGACGCACGTGTTTGAAACAAACTTTTGACGTCTCCTCTTCTTTTAAAGATAGTCCAGAAAAGAAAACTGTTGTTATGACAAAAATTGTTCAAAAGCAAGAAAATTCTTTGATTTAAAACTTTATCCTTTGACTTTGATATAGATAATTGATTTGAAAGACTACTTTAAAGTCGTTTGAGTGACACTCGTGTTTCAAGCATAGTTTTACGTGTCAACTTTTTCATTTACAATTCAATGATCTAGAAAAGAAAACTGTCGTTATAAAGAAATCTTTTCAAAAGTTTGGGAACAACCCCTTGGATGAGAGTAACCCTTCAATGTAATGACTACACCTTCAATGAGTGATCTAAAGGGCACATATTTTTCTTTTGAAGAAACTTTCCCAGAGAGCTATACATCTTACTGGTATTAGATGATCAAAACATGTCCAAGAATTTTGTTATATTCCAGGGCTTATATCTTCTTTATTATTAAAGGTAAGTGGCCCCCTCATTTAGTAAAGTTGTTCAAAATATAAGGAATTTTCCCCCTTTTCAGTTAGTTCTTCTTTTTAAAAGTAAATGTTTAGTGTTTATTCATTACAATGTAGACTCTACGATAACAATGGGGCAAACTCATTTGATTTAAGGAGGGGGGGGGTGGAGAAAAGGAAAATTTTAAACGAAAGATATATTTATGTTACTTGGCGAAAGAGGTTGGGAAACCCTGCAATGGATTTTTTTCATGACCTTTTATTTATTTTAGTTTTGTTTTTTTCTTTTGAACAGATCTAGAAAACTGTGGAATCAGTGCTTTATTAAAAGGGGAAAAATAACAAAATATCTCAATTGAATTGCCATGATTGTAGCTTAATTTTTTGTTCACAAAGTGATTTATTATCTCCCAAGTGGATATTTATCACAAGAAAGTTTTTAGATATTTCCACCTCAAATATTAAATATTGTATAAATCACCTGTTGTACAGCTAATGTATTTTCCATTTCTTCATAAGCTATGTCACTCCATTTTGACCACATCTGTAAACAAAACATATACAAATATAATTTCAAAATATCAAAACTTCTCATTTTTCATTTCCTACTAGCAAAATGACTAGAAAAATATAATTTTCTAGACTGTAAAGTAATGTCCAACAAAAATTTGCTTCAAATGGTCAATGTCAACATTGAATATTAAGATTTGTACCTTTGTTATAATGTATTAACATGTAAATGCTTCAGCTGGTCAATATGGTCAGTTTTCACACATGTTCATGATGTTCAAATACATTTGTACATCCCCCTTCCCAACAAAACTTAATTCTTTTTAATAAACGTGATAAGAGCAGTTATTTCTATCTCTTCAGTTTGTCATGTTTCTACATGTATTTACATTGTTACTTGGCTCTGTGTTAAAGGCCGCACCTTGACCTATAATGGTTAACTTTTATAAATTGTTACTTCAGTGATTTTCCAACCCTCATTTTGGGGCTGAATTTCAGCCCCATTCCCAAAGAGAAATATGCTCTTTTTTTCCCAATTTTCAGCTCTAAAATTCCCAATCGTATATGGACATCGTCGCGAGATTTTGTTATTGTCGTATCTCCGTATCGTGTATTATTTTGTTGACAAATCTCTGAGCGTTCGGGGTATTTCGGGAGTTATCATTATCGTTCACTTAAGACGATGATTGGTTTGCAATCTTTTTTGGATTGCATTGCAATCTACGATATTCTGGTCACGTTTGCGCTTGAAACATCCGAATGAATAATTCAATGACAAAGCAAAACTAGAGGCTCTAAAGAGCCTGTGTCGCTCACCTTGGTCTTGTGCATATTAAACAATGGACACGGATAAATTCATGACATAATTGTGTTTTGGTGATAGTGATGTGTTTGTAGATCTTACTTTACTGAACATTCTTGTTGCTACAATTATCTCTATCTATAATGAACTTGGCCCAGTAATTACAGTGGAAAATATTTTCTAAAAATTTACAAAAATTTATGAAAAATGTTAAAAATTAACTATAAAGGGCAATAACTCCTTAAGGGGTCAATTGACTATTTTGGTCATGTAAACTTATTTGTAGATCTTATTTTGCTGAACGTTATTGCTGTTTACAGTTTATCTCTATCTATAATAATATTCAAGATAATAAAAAAAAACGGCAAAATTTCCTTAAAATTACCAATTCAGGACAGTAACCTAACAACGGGTTGTCCGATCCATGTGAAAACATCAGGGCAGATAGATCTTGACCTGATAAACAATTAAACCCTGTCAGATTTTATCTTAATGCTTCGGTTTTTGAGTTATAAGCCAAAAACTGAATTTTACCCCTATGTTCTATTATAAAATGTATCATGATTATTAGCCGTGGTAGCCATTTTGGTTGATTGGCCGGGTCACGCCACACATTTTTTAAACAAGTTACCCCAATGATGATTGTGGCCAAGTTTAGTTTAATTTGGCCCAGTAGTTTCAGAGAAGAAGATTTTGGTAAAAGATTACTAAGATTTACGAAAAAAATGGTTAAAAATTGACTATAAAACGCAATAACTCCTTTAGGGGTCAACTGACCATTTCGGTCATGTTGACTTATTTGTAAATCTTACTTTGCTTAACATTTTGCTGTTTACAGTTTATTTCTATCTATAATAATATTCAAGATAATAACCCAAAACAGTAAAATTTCCATAAAATTACCAATTCAGGGACAGCAACCCAACAACGGGTTGTCCGATATATCTGAAAATTTAAGGGCAAATAGATCTTGACCTGATGAACAATTTTACCCATGTTAGATTTGCTCTAAATGCTTTGGTTTTTGAGTTATAAGCCAAAAACTGCATTTTACCCCTATATTCTATTTTAAGCCATGGCGGCCATCTTGGTTGGTTGACCGGGTCACCGGACACATTTTTTAAACTAGATACCCCAATGATGAGTGTGGCCAAGTTTGGATTAATTTGGCCCAGCAGTTTCAGAGGAGAAGATTTTTGTAAAAGATTACTAAGATTTACAAAAAAATGGTTAAAAATTGACTATAAAGGGCAATAACTCCTAAAGGGGTCAACTGACCATTTTGGTCATGTTGACTTATTTGTAAATCTTACTTTGCTGAACATTATTGCTGTTTACAGTTTATCTCTATCTATAATAATATTCAAGATAATAAACTAAAACAGTAAAATTTCCATAAAATTACCAATTCAGGGGCAGCAACCCAACAACGGGTTGTCCGATTCATCTGAAAATTTCAGGGCAGATAGATCTTGACCTGATAAACAAGTTTAACCAATGTCAGATTTGCTCTAAATGCTTTGGTTTTTGAGTTATAAGCCAAAAACCGCATTTTACCCTATGTTCTATTTTTAGCCATGGCGGCCATCTTGGTTGCTTGACCGGGTCACCGGACACATTTTTTAAACTATATACCCCAATGATGATTGTGGCCAAGTTTAGATTAATTTGGCCAAGTAGTTTCAGAGGAGAAGATTTTTGTAAAAGATTACTAAGATTTACAAAAAATGGTTAAAAATTGACTATAAAGGGCAATAACTCCTTAAGGGTCAACTGACCATTTTGGTCATGTTGACTTATTTGTAAATCTTACTTTGCTGAACATTATTGCTGTTTACAGTTTATCTCTATCTATAATAATATTCAAGATAATAAACCAAAACAGTAAAATTTCCATAAAATTACCAATTCAGGAGCAGCAACCCAACAACTGGTGGTCCGATTCATCTGAAAATTTCAGGGCAGATAGATCTTGACCTGATGAACAATTTTACCCCATGTCAGATTTGCTCCAAATGCTTTGGTTTTTGAGTTATAAGCCAAAAACCGCATTTTACCCTATGTTCTATTTTTAGCCATGGCGGCCATCTTGGTAGGTTGACCAGGTCACCGGACACATTTTTTTAAACTAGATACCCCAATGATGATTGTGGCCAAGTTTGGTAAAATTTGGCCTGGTAGTTTCAGAGGAGAAGATTTTTGTAAAAGTTAACGACGACGGATGACGGACACCGACGACGGACGCAAAGTGATGGGAAAAGCTCACTTGGCCCTTCGGGCCAGGTGAGCTAACTAGAGGCTCTAAAGAGCCTGTGTCGCTCACCTTGGTCTATGTGAATATTAAACAAAGGAAGCAGATGGATTCATGACAAAATTGTGTTTTGGTGATGGTGATGTGTTTGTACATCTTACTTTACTGAACATTCTTGCTGCTTACAATTATCTCTATCTATAATGAACTTGGCCCAGTAGTTTCAGAGGAGAAGATTTTTGTAAAAGATAACTAAGATTTACGAAAAATGGTTAAAAATTGACTATAAAGGGCAATAACTCCAAAAGGGGTCAACTGACCATTTCGGTCATGTTGCCTTATTTGTAGATCTTACTTTGCGGACATTTATTGCTTTTTACAGTTTATCTCTATCTATAAA
Source organism: Mytilus edulis (assembly GCA_019925275.1). NCBI lineage: Eukaryota > Metazoa > Mollusca > Bivalvia > Mytilida > Mytilidae > Mytilus > Mytilus edulis. The sequence continues at coordinate 20,716,082 of CM034353.1, forward strand.
AATATTCAAGATAATAACCAACAAGAATGTGTCCTCAGTACACGAATGCCCCACTCGCACTATCATTTTCTATGTTCAGTGGACCGTGAAATTGGGGTAAAATCTCTAATTTGGCATTAAAATTAGAAAGATCATATCATAGGGAACATGTGTACCAAGTTTGAAGTCGATTGGACTTCAACTTCATCAAAAACTACCTCGACCAAAAACTTTAACCTGAAGCGGGACAGCATACGAACGGACGAACGAACGAACGGACGGACGCACAGACCAGAAAACATAATGCCCCTCTACTATCGTAGGTGGGGCATAAAAACAGCAAAATTTCCTTAAAATTACCAATTCAGGGGCAGCAACCCAACAACAGGTTGTCCGATTCATCTGAAAATTCCAGGGCAGATAGATCTTGACCTGATAAACAATTTTACCCAGTGTCAGATTACTTTAAATGCTTTGGTTTTTGAGTTATATGCCAAAAACTGAATTTTACCCCTATGTTCTATTTTTAGCCGTGGCGGCCATCTTGGTTGGTTGGCCGGGTCACGCCACACATTTTTTAAACAAGATATCCGAATGATGATTGTGGCCAAGTTTGGTTAATTTGGCCCAGTAGTTTCAGAGGAGAAGATTTTTGAAAAAGATTACTAAGATTTACGAAAAATGGTTAAAAATTGACTATAAAGGGCAATAACTCCTAAAGGAGTCAACTGACCATTTCAGTCATGTTGACTTATTTGTAAATCTTACTTTGCTGAACATTATTGCTGTTTACAGTTTATCTCTATCTATAATAATATTCAAGATAATAACCAAAAACAGCAAAATTTCCTTAAAATTACCGATTCAGGGGCAGTAACCCAACAACAGGTTGTCTGATTCATCTGCAAATTTCAGGGCAGATAGATCTTGACCTGATAAACAATTTTACCCAGTGTCAGATTTGCTCTAAATGCTTTGGTTTTTAAGTTATGAGCCAAAAACTGAATTTTACCCCTATGTTCTATTTTTAGCTGTGGCGGCCATCTTGGTTGGTTGGCCGGGTCACGCCACACATTTTTTAAACTAGATACCCCAATGATGATTGTGGCCAAGTTTGGTTTAATTTGGCCCAGTAGTTTCAGAGGAGAAGATTTTTGTAAAAGATTACTAAGATTTACGAAAAATGGTTAAAAATTGACTATAAAGGGCAATAACTCCTAAAGGGGTCAACTGACCATTTCGGTCATGTTGACTTATTTGTAAATCTTACTTTGCTGAACACTATTGCTGTTACAGTTTATCTCTATCTATAATAATATTCAAGATAATAACCAAAAACAGCAAAAATTCCATAAAATTACCAATTCAGGGGCAGCAACCCAACAACGGGTTGTCAGATTCATCTGAATATTTCAGGGCAGATAGACCTTGACCTGATAAACAATTATACCCATTGTCAGATTTGCTCTAAATGCTTTGGTTTTTGAGTTATAAGCCAAAAACTGCATTTTACCCCTATGTTCTATTTTTAGCCATGGCGGCCATCTTTGGTTGGTTGGCGGGGTCACGCCACACATTTTTTAAACTAGATACCCCAATGATGATTGTGGCCAAGTTTGGTTTAATTTGGCCCAGTAGTTTCAGAGGAGAAGATTTTTGTAAAAGTTAACGACGACGGACGACGACGACGGCCGCCAAGTGATGGGAAAAGCTCACTTGGCCCTTCGGGCCAGGTGAGCTAAAAATGAGACATAATGTAAACAAAATGAACGTAGATCATGTCTCATAATTCCAAATATTACACAAAGAAGCTAAAGGCGGCGGACGGTAGTAAATGCCGGAAGCTGGAAGCTTTTGGATTCAAAAAGTCGTTTCTACTTCCTTCTGATGAAACAAGTGAAAGAAGGAAAAGACCGACTCTCAGATACAGAACTGGAACAACTAGTTGACATGTTTAGAAATAAACATGAATGAAAACTAAAAAATAAATGCTTCAGATTTCAAATGTGTCTTTTTAGAATTTCTATAGATTCTCATCATTATAAATAGAATCAGAAGGGATAGGTTGAATTTTACCTTTCAAGAGTAAAGTTACAAAGCTTGAGTGCATGCAAATGTGTCCTCAGACACATTCAACTTTTATTTTTAATCCTTTTCCTTAAAAAGATAGCTTATTTTGTAGGCAATTCATGCAGTTAATCCTTCTCAGAATGCAGGATTTTGCACCTAATTTTCAAAATTTTCTTGGGGGGGGCAAACCCCCATAGCGAGGCACACACGGCTTATGCCGTGTGCCCGCCGTCGTAAAGACCAATCATATTTTTCCCAAACCATAATTTTTTTCCCAATTGCATGGGCCCCAGGACCCTTCCCCTAAACACCAGGAAAATCACTGTTAACTTGGATGGAGAGCTAGTCTCATTGACACTCATACATGTGCCACATCTCCCTATTCTCAGATCCGCAGTGACATCACAACATGTAACTGACCAATCAATGATTAGCGTATGTGTTATATAAACAATGTCGAGAGGTGATGCAGATAAGAATCCTCTAGATTTTCCATAGACTTCAATGCAATTAATTTAATTGATATATATTGACGCAAGTTGAATCTAGTAATTTTTCCCACTTAATATTGTTAAAGACACTATATAATATCTCCATTTTGATTTTTATCATACTATATCCTCTGGTTAAAAAATAATCAACAATGTAAATAATCAGTTATCACCTTCAAATAGATGAAAAATCTAGAGGAATCCTATCTGCATCACCCCTTGAAAAACTTAAATGCCAGGATGTCCGGATCTGAGAATATCTATTTACAAAAAAATTGTAGGCAGATGCACGTTTTCCTCTTTTTCTACATGTACATCTGTAGAGATTTAACACGATTACAAATTTTAATCATTACTTTACAGAACCTTCAATTTGTTACATGTATAATTGGTTATTTTATAGTGATTATTTATACGGTGCAGTCCAGTGTATCCCCACACCTAAGACTTATGACTTCACTTCATTTAACTGGTAAAACCAATAGTTGGATAATATTGTGTGAATACATTCATAACATACTTTTATTTCATAAAATTATCAGTTTGTAAGGTTTAACCCTCAAGATTTTGTGTAATGTGTGTCTAAAAGTAGGGAAACCCCTGTTCTGAGAGTTCCTCCAATGTCCGGTGATTTCGTGCATGCTCCAAAAATAGCTTATTTTGAATAGAGGAAAAATTTGCTGCTACGAAAGGTAGCTAAATTCAAACCAAGCACACTGCCAAGGATGCAGAGAAAAAAATATTTTAATCTGATAAAAAATTGATTTAAGTAAAACAAACTTTTATCTGATGCTGTATTTTTTTTTAATGGACATTGGCCCAATATCGTAAATCACGGGATTGCAGTTATTATTTCAATCTGGAACTTATCAATTTTATACTTTTTTATCCCTTCGGAATGCTAAAACAATAACAAGAACAATTTTATTTGCGTTACGGTGTAGATATAACGAAATCAGCGAATGAGCGTTATCACCGGCCGCGCAGACACTGTGGACTTCACTGTAACTCAATGTTGACAGCTGTACCCAAATTTTTATATTTTTTATTTTACCTATTATGACTGTTTGAAAAATTGGAGTACAGCAATCATGTTAATAATATTAAGCTAACAGTCATCACAGTTGATATTAATGTTGGGTACAAAATTTAAATGGCAGAGGTGATCAAGGTACGGAATGACCTACTATGAGTCTATGGTGAGACCGATGTAGAAAATATACAACATCACCAATGTAGGCGTCAACTGATAACCAATCATCGTGCACGCCTATGTATACATCTGTAGTTCTACTGTACTACTGGTACAATATGTTTTTCAACCTTTCTTTGCGGGGAGGGTGAAAAAAAATAATGTTATTCTGCGAGCGGGGCCAAACGTTTGATTGTATCGCAGTGTATGATCATTTCAATAAGTGTTACACATGACCTATAATATATACGCTCAAAGTTATAGTACAGCTAAATAATTGACTAAATAAATTGCCTCAGCTTTTGTTCCTGGCCGATTTCGTCGGAGGACTGCTGTACTTCCATCGGCCATTTTCATCTTCATTGCAGCGCCCTCTCAAAATAGATTATCAAGGGACATAACTAGTGTCATTCGGTTTATCGATTTCTCAGTCCGTGGAGGAGCAAACTGAATGGAGTCAAACAACTGCAATCCAGAGAAAAATGTTTCGGCCTATATACACAGATGATGTTGTCTTTTTTTGTATTTCCCAAGGTTTTCCTGTCTTTTTGTATTACTGTATTAACTTATTTAACGTTGGCATCATTATTTCTACTCTTTTTTTTGTACATTTTACAAGAAAAACTCTAAGTTGCTTGGGATCAACGTAGAGTTAGAAGAAACTTTAAGTTAATAGATTGAATAAACTGTAACGCAAATCAGAAAACTGGCACGAATTTTCAAGAAAGATGCACTGATTGTTGCAAGCCGATTGAAACCTATTTTAAGACTTTTGGCAAACCATTAGGCCTTCAAAGTTTGTCAGTCAAAAAGGTTACACATTCCTATTTATAGCTTATTGTGCAAGAAAATATCATATACAAAAAAATCTTTTTATTTTTTAACCAACCGGTGTAGAGAAAGAAGAAAAAATTATGGATAAATTTGATGCAAAAAAAGATTGAGATGCGGACAAAATATATGTTAATTAAACTAATGAAATGTTGTGAACCAGCAATTGTTAAACCTAGTATAACATAAATGATTCATTTATTTCATTGAAACATAATAACATCATATATTCTTTTTGTTATAGTAAAGTAAATGTATAATAAACTCTTTAAATTGTGACATAGTTGGTTTGTGCGAAACTCATCTGAAAGACGAAGAACAGATCATTTGTCAGGATACTGCTGGATTGGTTCAAGCAGAAGAAACATCTCTGCAAATGCTTTGCGCGGAAGTGGGGGTATTGGATTTTTGATGAAAGAGAAGCTACTCGAAAATTTTCATGCACATATTTCGGAAAATAATCGTGATGATATTTTATGGATACAATTGACCTCAAAATACGACTCGGAACATATACTGTACTTTTGTGTGTGCTATTTGCAGCCCGAACGATCGAGTAGAGGAAACCTCGCTCAAGATTTTTATGACAGTCTATTATCTCAAATGTATCTCTATAGCAACGGAAACCCAATTTTTATTTGTGGTGATTTTAACGGCAGAGTAGGCTCGCTCAAAGATTTCGACGACATGGTAGATTGTATACCAGAAAGGAAGATTGTTGATGAAATAAAAAAATATTTTGGGGAACACTTGATTAATTTTCTAAAAGATAAGAAATGCTGTATGCTTAACGGAAGGGGAGAAAACGTCAAAAACAATTTCACATATGTTTCAAATTTAAGAAAGTCCGTCGTTGACTACATGATTGTGCCTTACAACGAGTTAGCTCAGTATAGAAATATTGAAATTAAACTTATATCAGATATTATATTACAAAACAATATACCACTTACTCCAAGTATAAGTATTCCAGACCACTCAGTTTTGATGTGTTCTTTTCAATTATCAAGTTACTGTAAAATAATTAAACAACAGTCTCAAGATAATGCACGCAGTGACGCTACTAAAAACCGAAAGTATAAAGTGAGTTACATTCCACAAGACATTTTCACAAGTGAGCGACGTACTAGGGCCCTTGAAGGAGTCATCGACTCATTGTTAAGACTGAGGGTGCAAACAAGGAAGTTAATTCGATATACGAAACCTTGATTAAATTATACACTTCACACTGAGATCACTGAACAAACCATACTGGAATAACGAACTAAAACTACTATTTAAAGCTGATAGTGATGCTGAAAAACTATTTCTGAAATACAAAGGGGACAGACGAACAAAAGAAAATCTAAAATGCGCTTTCAAAACTTCAAGAAAGACATTTGATAAACGTTTGCGTCAGGAAGAGCGTATATTTACCGCAGGACGTAAAAACCGTATACAGACACTAATTAAACAGCCAGGATTCTACTTCGTCGAAATTATCTCCCCATTACGCCAGTTCATTTTCACAATCGAAAAAATGGAAGCCATGGTAGGGATGACGCGCTGCCAATTTGCTCTTGAAAACAGATAAATTTATCCACATAGCACCATTACGATCCTTAAAAGTCAGTTGTATTTTAAAAGACAAATGTATCTACTAGCTAATGAGCAACAGCTACTGATCTTGTCTGCATTGGTTCGACTTAAAACTATTGTCTAATCGGTTGTCAGGTGGAATTTACGAAAATTCATAAACATTTAAAAAAATTCTAATTAATTATTTCGTGGAAGGGCAGACTAGATTTGTTTAGTGGTTGAAGACTATAAACCCTAGTTATCACACTCAAATTTTTTTTTTTTGAAGATATGCATTTTCATCATCCAACTTGAAAGACTGTCGTCAAGTACTTTTAGTAAAAAAATAGCTATTCGAACACACCTACTCTGTTTTTGTGATTCATTAGATAGGTATTTCACTTGACCCATATATTTCATCTTTTAGTACTGTAATTTGTTTATGTTATAAAGTCAACCTGTAGCTTTGATATATAAAAATTATAGAATCTGAAGCGAGATGATGTATCAAATATTCTTGCTTTGTACGATTTCAAGATAAAATATTCAACTTACTATAGTAAACATTACAGTAACCATTTATCGCCTTCTCTAACAAAGAGCATCGATTCTTTTGTTCTATTTCAACTGGGTTTCCGACTGTAAATACTTCTAATCCTAAGGAATTTTGGCGGGAAATAAAGAAACTCGGTCCCAGACGAACTGAAACTGTGATATAGATAGTGTTATTTTAGAGGATGGGAGCTATTAGAATTATCAGAACGTTATATTGTCGAGATAGAAGGAAGAATACTCGAAACTCTTTTCAGGAAACAGCGAGGAAATTAACGACGAATTTATAAAACAACTAAAAACTTTAAATGAGCAGTGGGAAGAAGAACTTTGTGCAGCAGAAGCAGGCGCTGGCATCATTCAACACATATCAGATATGAATGAACCGGTTTCGTTAGAGGAAACCAAAACTGCTCTGAGACGTGCAAAAAATGAAAAAGCTGTAGGAATCGACAATATTCCAAACGAAATTTTGAAAATTGATAAATTAACTGTTGCACGAATTGTTTATTGCATGTTTCCTGTACGGTACCGTGCCAGATTTTTGGTGTAAAAGCATCATCCATCGGCCCTTGCTGAAAAAAAGGTAAAGATTTTCGAGACCCTCTTGGATACCGTTGCATAAGTCTTATTTCTACCATTGCAAAGATATATAGTAACATATTGAATTCACGTCTACATACTTACCTAGAGGATAACAATATTCTTTCTGAAGAGCAAAATGGATTTCGTAAATTGCGCTCATGTCTTGATCACATTTATAGCCTGTACAGTTTTGAGACAAAGATACATATTTGTGCTTTATAGACTTCAGTAAAGCTTTTGATTCAGTCGATCACACAATGCCTTTTCACAAGTAACTGTCAATTGGAATACGTGGTAACATGTACAGGGCAATTAAAGCAACATACTCAAAATTGCAAGCAGCCGTACGACTAAACGATCAACTTACTGACTGGTTCGCAGTAGAGCTGGTGACTTAGTTCCTGAAATTAATAGTCTAGGCTTAGGGATTTGTTTTGGGAATGAGTGTCTGAGTTGTCTTCTCTATGCGGACGATATAGTTCTTTTATCGGATAGCTGCGAAGGACTGCAGACACAGATTAACCGCTTAAGTGAATGGAGTAAAACATGGAACCCAAAAGTCAATACGGACAAGACTAAAGTGATGCATGTGCGAAAAGCTTCTAAAGCAGAAAGTGAATTCAGATTCTACTTTAATGACATGGTCCTTGAAATTGTTCCAAAATACAGATACCTCGGCTTAGTTATAACAAATCATTTGGATTTCAAAGAATCGGTTGATGAACTGGTATCACCAGGGAGCAGACCACTTGGTTCACTGACTTCGAAATATTATGAAATGGACGGTATGGACTACGTTAAATATACAAAAGTGTTTTTTTCTACAGTTTCTACAATAATAGAATATGCATCCGGCGTATGGGGGCTGTAAAAGGTATGATTCTCTAGAGAGGCTCCAATATCGTGCAATATGGACTTTTCTTGGAGATGGTATGGCTACTCCTCTACCGGCTATAACGGGAGAGATGGGATGGTATCCGGTTTTTCTTAGTACACAATGCAATGTTATGCGGCTAATGTGCAGGTTGATCAGAATACCCGACTCTTGTTTGTGTCACAAAGTTTTTCTATTGGACCAGGAGATTTCTAAACGATACAAGAATACTTGGTTCAACAACGCCAAAACAAAAATAGAATCATGTGGACTTACTTATATTATGACACCCGAAAACGCTTTCAGTTTTTCAATCCCTCATGTGTTGGACACTATGAAAAACTATTTACAAGACCGTCATCATTTGTCATGGAATGAAAGTGTACAAAATATGCCAAAACTCAGAACATACAAACTTATAAAATCACAATTCTCGACGGAAATATATCTGAAAAAAATGTCTCTCCAGAAACCAAAGATCAGCTTTGTCAAGAATGCGATGTGGAACGTTTCCCCTAGAACTTGAAAAGGGGGGTATCAGAAATATTCCCGTTGAACAAAGAATATGCAAAATGTGTGACAGTGGCGAAGTTGAAGACGAGTTCCACTTCATGATTAACTGTAAATTGTATAACGATATCAGTAATGAACTTCTTCAAGAGCTACAAACTTTACATCACAATGACTTCCCGGACCTTTCATCAATTGATACACTAAAAGAATTTCTCAATAGTAATAAGAGTAAAACAGTGGCAAAATTTATCATTGACTGTATAAATTCTGATAAATCAATCTACATAGTGTATATACGTTGTGTACAAGTTATCATTTTGTACAAATTATAATTTGTACAAAAATATTGTACAAATTAGTATTGCATTTATATGAATATGTCGGAAGGCTAACATTGAGATTGGAAGTGCTTACTTATAATTCTGTATAGCAAATGATTATAAGACTTTATGTGTGCGTTTTATTTCAATATAAGACTGAGAAGTAATAAATAGCATTGGAATATATTTGATTTATTCCCCTTTGTCTATAATTCTGTGTTATGTTGTTATGTGTTGTCTATGAAATATGTACTTATTATTGTTATATATGTTGTAAGGTTTCGTCAGCGTGAATAAAATCACTAAAGAACCCCAGTTAATACATTGTACTTATTGAGTCTTTGGACCTGCTATATAATATTGATTCATTATTTGGAACTAGTTATAACGATCTTTAACAGAACCAGTTGTTGCTGTAACATTGCTGGTGATGCTTTTATTTCTTTTCAATTTCAAGCAAAATCGGTCAAATAAAATGTATGCCAAATCCGTAGCCCATCCAAAGTTTACATAATCATAAATATTTAAGTTTTTTTAAAAACATGTATAACAATATGATCCTATCCTGTTATACATGTTTTAAAAAAACACTTAAATATTTATTTATTTATTTTATAATAAATGAGTTCATTATCCCATACGGTATATAATAATTGTTGAGTTAGAATGCTGACAAATAAAAATACATTGTGTATAAAATAATAATATAACATCTTCACACGCTTAAAGGAAACATGTCTTATGTCTAGATTCGCCTTCCGTGACAAAGTAACACTACGACTATTGAAGTTATATTTTAATATAGCGGATGTGGTCGAGTGGTCTAGAGCGCTGGACATGAGACTATGCGATTATTTAAACAAGTCTATATTGAAAACAACGTTCAAACTTATGATCGCGTTGGATAAACACCGCAATTTTATACGTGTGCATGTAACACATTTCGTTGTAGAGGGTCTAAATACAACACAAACATCATTTTCCAAAAGACCAAAAGAGTGAAAAATATATTTTAACAAAACGCATTTGACTAACAGGTCAAACAACTGATGTTCTTAAACCCTGCTGACTGCTATTGACGGTTGCCAAATAAATTGATATAAATATATTTATATAAGCTGCTATTTATATACCGTTTCATGAATGAATTCTTATTATTTCGTTTCTATGCGAATGGTCAGATGGATACCGGCAGCGGTCAAGCTGTACGGACGCCGTGTATTTACAGCGACATTCATTATATTTAGTATAGAACATTTTTTAGACTTATCATTTGTTTTATCATAAGTCTGTTTAGAATATATAATTACCACTGAACCTTTATTGTAATTGTTTTTTGCGCTATTGAGTAAGTTATATATAACAAACCAGCGTAAATCGGTGTTGAATTTAGCCAGTGAGCTTTCCTCCGAATTCTTGATATAATAGGAACGATGTAAACCTCTGATATATAATCACTTTTCTTACCAACATTTTACACATAACGACTATGAATAGAGCTCTCGCGAAAAGTTGAACAGTGCATAAAGTTTAAAACAATATCTCATTTTTTGGTAATGTTGGGTTATTACGCACCTTTTTTTTGTGTAAATGATTTGGCCTTGCAACTGTTTTGATTTGAGCGCGACTGATGAGGTAATTTGATGTAGATAAAACGTGTAATTACAACGATGAGGGCAAAGCTATCATATTAAAAAAGGGATATATTTTTCTACAGAAAACTACATTTGACAAACCTGTAATACTTAGTTAATCGTGTAAGAGTGCATACACCATATTTACCAGATGCGTCCATACGAAACACGTTTTACGAACTAATACTGTTTAAACTCAAGCGCATCTGATGACTCTAGAAGTTCACTTATCTTTTATGTGTTTTTATAACAAATGGTTGACGTTACGTCCCCTAGGGTTTCAGCAGTTACTTTGCATACAGAATTGATTACTTTGGAAAACTTAGTTTTTTCTATCCTCAGATATAGATTGCCTGAGAGATCAACTACTTCTATGTTGATTGGAACAAATAACAAACGATCTTTGCTAGGAAATGATATGAATATATCTATACAAGATAGCTCAATCACATCCGTTGAAATGCAGAAACTTTTGGGTGTATATATTGACAAAAATTTGGACTGGAAATTTCAAATTGACTATGTATGTAAAAACTTAAGTTCTCGCACGCACTGCTATCTAGAAGTAAGAAATGTTTAGATATTAGTAGTAGAAAGCTGTTTTATAATGCTTATATTCTGTCCATATTTGATTTTTATAGCTCAATACGGGGAAATTGCTATGAAGAGGGATACAAATAAATTCTTAAAATGCAGAAAAGAGCTGCAAGGATTATACGTGTACCTGATGCACCAATACTAACACCTAGTATAAATTTATTTAAAGAGCTAAAATGGTTGAATTTCAAATCTAGAATTTCATATCATAAAATTATTCTTGTTCATAAATTCTAAACGATAAAACACCTGATTATAGACAATTTATAGTTAGCATGAATATTGCATCTACATATGTTAAAAATTGTAAGCTTTGTAATATTTGTAATGTTTGTTCTAAGTGAGGGCATCAATGTAGGTTAGCGAAAGCTAATTGAGTCATCCTCTCTAAATAAAGTCATTACTTACTTACTTACTTACTTATTATACTGAATAGGCAGCACACGTTGAACTTATTTACATGCTTTTTAAATACGTATTGATCATCAAAAGCCATACTAAACCATCGATCTGCAATAGAGCATGTTACTGATAATATGGGGCATCAACATACACCTGACTGATATATAGTGATTACTTTTTGTTAAACTTATTGCCTTTGGAGAATATGCAAGACGAGTACAAATTCAAATAATGCAAAAGGTTGTATCGCTTTCGAGATCGGGAGGATGTTGGAGTTGGTTTGAATTTTCCTTGAAACATACCACACTAGTATGGACCCCTCCGATAACTATCACACGGCAATTCATTCGGACAATCTCATTATATCTACTTTAAGTTTATTCAAGCTGTCATCCTTTTCCATGCATTTACCATCGCTGTGTAGTCAGCAATGATGTCATCATACCTTGCCATTTTTAAAATTGCCAAAACATCTGATAGCTGACACGTGAATGAGCTTCAGACATGGTGATGGTAAAGGTTTGCAAAACATAAATATTTAAGTTTTTTTTAAACATGTATAATAGGATAGGATCATATATATATGTATGATTGTATAATAAATTGGTTCATTATCCCATACGGTATATAATAACTGTTGAGTTAGAATGCTGACAAATAAAAATACATTGTGTATAAAATAATGATATAACATATCAACACGCTTAAACACATGTCTTATGTCTATCTCTAAATTCGCCTTCCGTGACAAGGCAACACTACGACTATTGAAGTTATATTTTAATATAGTGGATGTGGTCGAGTGGTCTAGAGCGCTGGACATGAGACTATGTGATTATATAAACAAGTCTATATTGAAAACAACGTTCAAACTTATGATCGCGTTGGATAAACACCGCAATTTTATACGTGTGCATGTAACAAATTTCGTTGTAGAGGGGTCTAAATACAACAGAAACAACATTTTCCAAAAGACCAACAGAGTGAAAAATATATTTTAACAAAACGTAATTGACTAACAGGTCGAACAACTGATATTCTTAAACCCTGCTGACTGCTAATGACGGTTGCCAAATAAATTGATATAAATATATTTATATAAGCTGCTATTTATATACCGTTTCATTAATGAATTCTTATTTTTTCGTTTCTATACGTATGGTCAGTTGGATACCTGCAGCGGTCAAGCTGTACGAACGCCGTGTATTTTCAGTGACATTCATTATATTTAGTATAGAACATTTTTTAGACTTATCATTTGTTTTATCATAAGTCTGTTTAGAATATATAATTACCACTGAACCTTTATTGTAATTGTTTTTTTGCGCTATTGAGTAAGTTATATATAACAAACCAGCGTAAATCGGTGTTGAATTTAGCCAGTGAGTTTTCCTCCGAATTCTTGATATAATAGGAACGATGTAAACCTCTGATATATAATCATTTTTCTTACCAACATTTTACACATAACGACTATCAATAGAGCTCTCGCGAAAAGTTGAACAGTGCATAAGGTTTAAAACAATATCTCATTTTTTGGTAATGTTGGGTTATTACGCTCCTTTTTTTGTATACAATTTGGCCTTGCAACTGTTTTGATTTGAGCGCGACTGATGAGGTAATTTGATGTAGATAAAACATGTAATTACAACGATGAGGGCAAAGCTATCATATTAAAAAAGGGAGATATTTTTACAGAAAACTACATTTGACAAACCTGTAATACTTAGTTAATCGTGTAAGAGTGCATACACCATATTTACCAGATGCGTCCATACGAAACACGTTTTACAAACTAATAACTGTTTAAACTCAAGCGCATCTGTTGACTCTAGAAGTGCAGTATCTTTTATGTGTTTGTACAACAACTGGTTGACGTTACGTCCCCTAGGGTTTCAGCAGTTACTGTGCATACAAAATTGAAAAACTAAGAAAACTAAGTTTTTTCTATCCTCAGATATAGATTGCCCTTAAGCCTGGTATTTAAAAATCTACAACACAGTTCAATGTCTAAAATATTTGCATAACAGTTTTTTTTCTTAAGTAATAAAACATAAAAACAAATATTGTTCAAATTCGTTACTAAGAGCAATAACGCATATACAATTCATTGGTTACACTGTTTTAATTTTAGTACTACTAAGGACTAAACAAAACGTGCGTACAAAATTATTTGCCTTTTTTTTATGAATGATATGCTTTAATTTATTTGTATGATTTTTTAACAACTTCTATACTGAAAAAGAGACTGATACATAATACACCCTTCTAAACGCATCTTACTGTCATTTTCAATGATAATTGTTACTAACTTATCAACAATAGCACACGACTTTCCTATTGTTAATTTTGTTCTGGCATATTTTATATTGTTCGTGACTTTGTCATATTTACACAAAGATCCAAATACTTCGAATCAAAACAAGCGTACTATAAATTCATCATTGAAGATAAAAACTTATATAAATATGATAGATTGTTGGTTCTCAATGTGAAACGATAAATATTGCATTAACGTCCACCCAACGTCTTCTATGTTGATTGGAACAAATAACAAACGAATTTTGCAAGGAAATGATATGAATATATCTATACAAGATAGCTCAATCACATCCGTTGAAATGCAGAAATTTTTGGGTGTATATATTGACAAAAATTTGGACTGGAAATTTCAAATTGACTATGTATGTAAAGACTTAAGTTCTCGTATCGCACTGTTATCTAGAATTAAGAAATGTTTAGATGTTAGAAGTAGAAAATTTATTTAAAGAGCTAAAATGGTTGAATTTCAAATCTAGAATTTCATATCATAAACTTATTCTTGTTCATAAAATTCTAAACGATAAAGGACCTGATTACAGACAATTTTTAGTTAGCATGAATATGAATGAATGAATGAATAAATAGTTTAGAAGAGTGCAACCTGAATATATACAATATAATGTACATTGAATATTGCATCTACATATGTTAATCAAAGTACTGAAGTACTGAACATCGGATGACCGCAGGTTCTTGTGGATGGTTAAAAGCACATGTCACAGAAACAGATCACATCTCTATACCTGAATCTGGGGTTAATTTACAGAGATATGTTTTTCTGATACAAGTTCGTGCTAGGATGATGAATAAATGACAGGAAATTCAACCTCACCGTAATAACTATTATATTATAGTGCAAGAAATCAGTATACCTTGGACTATTATACTTATATAATAATAGTCGTAGAGAATACACTGGTTTCAGTTGTTATATATATTATTAATATTACGGTTGCATGTATATATAATTTTCATCTATTTGTATATGATAATTCTATTCTACTATTATTATAGTGCAGTGCAAGTGCATGGTGGACACTCTTCTGTAAAAATATCAAAGCCTTAAAGGCTGTAAAGGCAATTGCTGCCATGTTAATCTTTTGGGGACTTTTATTTTTTTATCTACACATATAAGAATTAAACCTGACAGGACATGGTTGTCTAGTAAAAAGCAAGAAGGTTTTTACTTTATATCAATAAAATATGTTTTATATTTCACAAGGAGACAACAAGTTTACCAGGCTAAAGTTGGGGATAATTATGGATTATCCCCTGGTAGTGTTTGTAACTGGGCAATAATTACTTTTATTTATTTAATTTTAACAATTTTTCCTTGAATTTTCCTTGCAACATACTACACTAGTATGAACCCCTCTGATAACTATCACACGGACCTTTCTTCAGCATAGGTGTTACTGTCCGATGCAAGAAGTCGATGTGACCTTATGTCTATAATCAAGTCAATCAACCCATTACACCTCAAAACTAATAGTGAAAGTTCTATGTATTGACATGTTCATTTGAAATCTTTATAACGTAACATAGTTAGCACTATACCTCGACTTCCTATTTCCGGTGTCGTTACATATGTCAAGAAAATTAACTTTCAAAGAATTCTGTACACTAGTTAACCATTATAATCACCCGAAGACAACGGATTAAAGGTTCAAACTATTGAAAACCGTGAGGTTCATATTTGGCATTAACGAAAGAAAAATGTCTCTTACTCGAAAGTGTAAGGCCCATTTTTTGATAGCTTCATCTTCTTGTAAAAGGGGCCTCGGTTGCTAAGTGTTTTTAGTAGTTCTACTAAAAGAAAAGTAGTTCTACTTCTGTATTCACTAGCCAATCAACACCGATGTTGTGAGTTCGAATCCCGGTCGTGCGGGTGCACTCGACTTCAATCTTAATTCGCTAGGATTTTCAGTTTTTCGAAGGTCGGTGGTATTCTCTGGGCTTCCTCCACCAATAAAAATGGCACTTAAAAGTGGTTAAAAAGCACCAACAACCAATCAATCACTTTGTTAAAGTATCAGTTCCAATAAAAGCTGATAAAAGTCTACTGCAGACCCATTGTTTTGTTCTTTTTTAATATTTTATGATCAGAGCAGTAAATGTTTAATTCTTAGACTGTTACCAAGAAAAAAAAACGACGCTATTATTTTTTTTATTCTAAACCGTTATTTCTCCCACCCCTTCGCAATAGCTATAGTGCACCGGAGTGTAATCTTAATAGCATTTTTTCATGAACGTCGTTAACAGCTTGTTCTCTTAAATACGTAAGAATGTGTTTTCTTCTCAGTGTGATTACAGTATTCAAGTTACTACAATAAAGTATGTCTACAGAACATAAACCATAAGTTGATTGCTCTCTTATATTCCCATTTACCTATATCTTATAATTGTATATTTTGCAACACCCAAAGCTATTACATCAGCAGGTTTAAATAAAACGTATATGACGATACAGGTTCAGGTAGAATGCAAAATCACAATAACGAGATTAAAAAAACAATCGTAAAGACAAACTAATGGCTTATTTTCCCTCTTTGGGTTTTATTTTCCCTCTTTGGGTTTTATTTTCCCTTCAAACTTGTAAATGTAAAACGAACATATACTACAATGACAATGGCGAAAACAAAATGACCACCTAGAAAAAAAACTAAAGAGGATGAAAATGTGAAATTTGTGAACTTTAATTGTCGAAACTCGCATTTTCTGAAGTAAAATTGTACCGTGTATGATTGTATAGTAAATGCACTGAAAACTAATTTTACAATGTAGTTCCATTAAGAACAATACAAAGTTGAAGATATCAACTTTTCTGCAGTTTTAATAACAAATCATAATTATATATTCCAATTGAACAATTGACACCTTCATCTCTTTGTTATTCTATAATTTGCGACGTTATCGTCACTGAATTTAGATCATCTGCAACTTCTTTGAATTCCACAAAATAAGCACAGATTAAACGACAGGACAATTAAGAAAAACAGCCGAAAGATATCAAAGGCATATTCAAACTCATAATACAAAAAAGTTTGACGATTCCCTGGGAATAAAACGAGTTTACAATCATGTTGTTATTACTAAGTTAACTGATAGTAGTATATCATAGAATAAGACATTTTACGACGTCTGATTTGCTACGTCTTCTGAGTCGTTAGCCATATGACCAAACGAACAAATTCTGCAGCGAGGAACTCCTTCTTACTGATGAATGATGAATGCAAGTGGACTTTGTCGGAAAATGAGAATGAAACCGAGATGAAGTTTTACTGGACACTATACTGAATGGATCAAGGCTGATTGGCTTATTATTCGGAAGTGCATTCCAACACTGCGATGCACAAGGGCTGAAATCTTTTCAAGAAACCTTAAATTGTAAATTATTTGCCCTACACGGAAATCGTAAATAGAAATTTCTTGTTTTGACAAATATTACCGTGAAAACCAATATACCAAAGACGGTAACTTAAAAATGTAAAGCTTTTTATAGATTTTATATAAAACAAACTGTTTTATTCAGGTTGGGCGGGGGGGGGGGGGGGGGCTTCTGCAAATTTACAGATCTAACATTGTTTGGCTGTTTAGACGATTTATATAATATATCATACATCGTCGATATGATGATGATGGTAAGTGGATGATTAATGTTTAAATAAATGCATATCCAGGACGAAAACAGGTAAATATGATATGAATATAAACCCTGCATTGTATAAGACCGAGACACTAAGACGGATTTGAACGTATAGTTCGCAAGGAAACAGTTCGAATGAATGAATCCTACCCTGCCATTCTATATCCGGGCCGACTCGTCTCTGTTCTAACTCCTATACGGAGCGATCTAGACCATTCCACCACTACTTAGGTTTTAAATAGAAGCTTTTATCTTTTCTAGTATAGCCAGCCAAGGTCGTTTATCATCATTAAGAATGTTTTAAGAAGTCAGCTTAATCTGAGTTTGCAACACATTGCGTGCTGTTTAATTAAGGAATGAAAATAGAAAACACGGGTCAGCTCTTTTTGTCAGTCATAAAAGGCATAAAAACTTACCCATGCAGTCAATCCACTTTTTGTGGCGTTAATACATTCGTTTGACGGGCAGTTCTTAATTCTATTATGCTGTTTTTGTGTACTGTCCTAAATTATTTTAGGTATTCGTTGTTATTTTGTGGTTAACATATCGAAATGTATTATAATTATATTATTTATTTATGCATTTCTATGTATCAAGTGTTCTTGCATTTGTTTGTACTGTATTCCTGCCATGTAATGATGTCCTTTTAGCGGTATATTTAACATTAGGTCCGAGGACAGATTGTTTTCGTAGTGCATTTCTTTTAGACAATAAATGGAAATAAAAAAGATCCCACCTACACTTTCTCGATAATGTTTTTACAGTGTGTTGTACTACTTTTGGGAGAAATGATATCTACATTATAGAAAACTTCATCGCCTCTAACTCAAAATACGGACAATTTTATGTTAAGGGGGTCTTGAAATATCTTGACAGCTTCCGAAATACTAATTTTTAACCTTATTCAGCTGGACCAAATCACTACTTTACTTTAAAATTCATGAAGTAAATTTTCACAGTGTAATTTTATCCCCCATCTTGCTATTTGACATGTTTGAGGCATAAAACATGAAGAAATAAATTTGGAAAATAACACAAATTGGCAGGTAACACACTGTCCACACTAGGGACTATATTCGTGGACAGCGAAAATCAAGGGACGATAACTGTGTACTTGGACCATTACCATAAACCGAGGCACCTAATCAGGTTCAACCCATCATTTTTTCTTAAAATGTCTTGTACCAAAGTCATGAATTTGGCAGTTATTATCTAATGGTTCGTTTCTATGTATGTTACATAGATGTTTATTTTTTGTTACACTTCGAATTTTTGAGAAAACTAAGGCTTTTCTACCTCAGAACTAGATTACCGATTTGGTCCTCAATGCTCTTCAACTTCGTACTCTATTTGGCCTTTTAAACATTTTTTGATTCGAGCGTCACTAATGAGTCTTGTAGACAAAACGCGCGTCTGGCGTAAATATATAATTTTAATCCTGGTATCTATTATGAGTTTATTTGCAACCACTGGATCGTTGCCACTGCTGATGGAGCTTTATTTCCCCGAGGGTATCACCAGCCCAGTAGTCAGCACTTCTGTGTTGACTTGAGTTATCATTGATATATTCATAATTATAAACTAACTGTTAACAAAACTTTGAATTTTTGAGAAAACTAAGGCTTTTCTACCTCAGGAATAGATTACCTTAGCTGTATTTGGCAAAACTTTTAGGAATTTTGGTTCTCAATGCTCTTCAACTTCGTACTCTATTTGGCCTTTTAAACATTTTTTTATTCGAGCGTCACTGATGGGTCTTTTGTAGACGAAACGCGCGTCCGGCGTAAATATAAAATTTTTATCCTGGTATCTATGATGAGTTTATTTGCAACCACTTGGTCGATGCCACTGCTGGTGGAGATTTATTTCCCCGAGGGTATCACCAGCCCAGTAGTCAGCACTTCTGTGTTGACTGGAGTTATCATTGATATATTCATAATTATAAATTAACTGTTAACAAAACTTTGAATTTTTTAAAAAACTAAGGCTTTTCTACCTCAGGAATAAATTACCTTAGCTGTATTTGGCAAAACTTTTAGGAATTTTGGTCCGCAATGCTCTTCAACTTCGTACTCTATTTGGCCTTTTAAACATTTTTTTATTCGAGCGTCACTGATAAGTCTTTTGTAGACGAAACGCGCGTCTGGCGTAAATATATAATTTTAATCCTGGTATCTATGATGAGTATTTGCAACCACTGGGTCGATGCCACTGCTGATTGATCGAGATTTATTTCCCAGAGGGTATCACCAGCCCAGTAGTCAGCACTTCTGTGTTGACTAGAGCTATCATTGATATGTTCATAATTATAAATTAACTGTTAACAAAATTTTGAATTAAAACTAAGGCTTTTCTACCTCAGGAATAGATTACCTTAGCTGTATTTGGCAAAACTTTTAGGAATTTTGGTCCTCAATGCTCTTCAACTTCGTACACTATTTGGCCCTTTAAACATTTTTTTGATTCGAGCGTCACTGATAAGTCTTTTGTAGACGAAACGCGCGTCTGGAGTAAATATAAAAAGTTTAATCCTGGTATCTATGATGAGTTTAATTATTCAGTGTTTCCGTCGTTTCGTTGTTTTACTCTGATAGTTGATGTGTTTTAGTTTGTTACCCGGATTTATTTTCTCTCAATCGATTTAGGACTTCTGAACAGCGGTATATTGCGGCTGCCTTTATTTAGCCCACCGTAGTTACATCTGCAGATTAGCAGTTGAAATGTTTTGTTCTGTTCTTATCAGAATTTGAACATATACTATAAAATTGAGAAAGGAAATGAGGAATGTGTCAAAGCGACAACAACCCGACCATAGAGCAGTCAGTAGTCACTAGTTTATATAATAGTGGTGGTTTGCACTGTGTAATCATGTGTTTGGCAGGGTAAGGATTTGGTCCTCGTACTTAAAATCTTTAAATTCTTAATGGGTGTATCTTACATAGATAAATAAAATCGTATAATAAAAAAAACAAAATGAGGTTTGTTAATTTTGATGTATGCTTTTTTTGTGCATCTTTGTTACATTTATTTGGTTTTTTTTTATAGTTATTAAGATGATAACACAATGTTGACGGCTGTTCCCATATTTTTGACATTTTTACCTATTGTGTCCATTTGTTTGATGTGTTTGAGCATTTGATTTTGCCATTTGATTAGGGTCTTTCCTTTTTGAATTTTCCTAGAAGTTCAGTATTTTTATGATTTTTTTTTAGGCCAATGTCCTCCATACACCAAAAACTTTAGTCAGAAAGAAAGCTTTATCCGTAAAATCAGTTTATAATTGAGAATATAACCTGCGCACTTTAAACTACAACTCTAATAAATTTTAGCCAACCGATCAACTCGAAATATACCAAAAGAAGGGAAACGTAAGATAGCAAAAATACGTAACTCCAAGGAAAATTCAAATCAGAAAGTCCTTTCAAAGGGCAACATCAATAGCTCTCAAACGAATGAAAACAATTGTCATTTTCCTAACTTGTTGCAGGCATTTCCTTATGTACAAAAATGGTGAATTAAAGCTGGTTTTATAGCTAGCTAAAATTCTTACAGTCGCATCAAATATCTTGACAAATTCGGTCACCTTTTCTCTTGCTGATCTTATCGTTGATATTGTCTGTGTTTTCTACAAATCTACAAAGTATATTTGTATTTATCATAGTATTCAAGTATTTTTCAATGTTTGTAATGTCGTTTAATGTATGGTAACCTTTCGTCAGCAATCTGCTCTTCCACGATAATGTTCAAACTTTACTGCAAAACATATTAATTTAAAAGTCTTAAGATAATGATGTGTTTCCTACGATGAATAGATTTGTCTTCCTACATATTGACTAAAATATCATCAAAGACTATGTTTTGTTACATAACATATGTTCTCAATTCTGACTTATAATTTACTGTTGCCAACCAGATGGTTTCATTCAAATGTACGTTTTCTTAAATTATATCTAATTTATTTTATGTAACAATTCCCATAAACATGGCTGTAGAATGTATATAGTTTCTAAATGCCAGATTTGAGCTATGCTTAAGCAGACAACTATTTCATATCAAACATGAGTTTCTTTCCATTGCGGATAAAGCTGATGAGTGCAGTGAAAAACAAAGATTTCAAGAAACCCATGTTTAAAAGAACAATTATTATTTGAAATATCCCAATTGACCATGGACTTTAAATCTGTTGGCTATTTTTTTTGTTTTTAATTCGGCATAATAATTTATTTTTTAAAACATTTTAGTTATTAAATAAATTCAATCTTTGTAGCCCTTCATGGTTCTACATTTCTATTTACATAACAAAAAGTACAACAGTTTAACGCAGGACTTGTAAAACTTTATAGAATGTCGTTCACTATTAAAACAAATCGGTGATGATTTAATCAATATCGTATAAAACAAAGTCATTATCTTAAGAAAAAGCAATAACCGCTGAAATTCTAATTACCCAAGATAGAATCTCAGAGAATACATAACTGGGACTTAATTGGAATCTTGTCAGTCACAAAGTAAATAAACGTAAAAAACTCAGTTCCAACAGCATGACAGGTTGTTTAACGTGTTCAAAGAGAAGGAAAAGTTGCATCCATTATATCAGATTTTAATGGAACTTGTACAGTTCATTTACCAAAGAGTTAAGAAAGCAAATATTTCATTATCTGATGTTTTTCATTTACATATAGAAGAATGGTTGATTTAGTTTAACTAATTTTGTGTTACATCACTCTTCCATTTACTTCAAATTTATTATATTCTTCTTCATATATTTATGATACAAGTTTACACGAAATCAGCTTTGTTCTTCATCTTTCAGATTTATAAATAACTTATTTTTATAATTATAGAAATACGAAAACACAAATTACAATTACCTTCAATTTAACAATTTTTGAACCAAAACATGTTTGAATTCTAATCATAGCAATGAATATTGACAGTAGCATAAAATGAGTTGACCAATACCTGCAAAAGATCAAATAAAATTTCGACAATGAGATGCATATTTAAAAAAAAACCACCTGATTTTCAATATGTATTCCTACAATTTGTTCACATAATAATATTTCAAACGCGCGATTCTACGTCATAGTTTATGTTAATATATTCGATCACAGTAGTTAAAATCGTTCAATTCTTTATGGTTGGATTTAAAATACATAAATAAAATACTAAAATACAAAGCAATGAATGAGATTGTTGAATTTGATATGCTTCTTTGTTAAGTAAATATTCGATTGTTTTTGTTGTGATTAAAATTATGAAACAATGTTGACTGCTGTACCCCTAATTTTGACATTTTACTTATTATGTCTGTTTGTTTTGTTCACGCATCATTGTCAATATAATAGAATTTGGTGTGAATTTCATACAAGTGTGAGGTTTAGCTAGCTATTAAACCAGGTTCAAACCAACATTTTCTACATAAGAAAATGTATGTACCAAGTCAGGAATATGACAGTTGTTATTATTTTGTTTGATGTGTTTGAGCTTTTGATGTCATTTGATTAAGAACTTTCCGTTTTGAATTTTTCTCGGAGTTCGGTATTTTAGTGATTTTCCTTTTTGCTATGACAGCATGAAACGTTGAAAATGTATGACATCAATGTTAAACCATGGAAGTGAAATGTCAATTAAATACTTCGACGGTCAAACAAGGTATCAAAGTAAAAATGTCTGGAGACAACCTACAAAATAAATCCAACTGTCAAATAAGATGACCTAATCACTTTACTGAAAACAACGTTGACACGGTTGAAAATCACGTCAAATGAATTTGTGATTTTACCACATTAATATTTTATCAATCATGCGTCTCTAAAATTTCGTTCGATCAAGTAAGCTGTGCATACCGACTTGATTGTTCAATCATTGAAATTATTGTTAGTTAAATGATCAAAATATTTTATGATAGTATAACCTTGGTAAAATGTATGCTGAATTCAATACGTGTTCTTTTCCAATTTCCTCAATTATTTCTCTTGTTTTGAATTACATGTTTATGCACTCGGATATCGTTATCTCCCTTGTTCTATATTTGTTACTGGAGATAATTTAAATCATTACCTCGGAGTACCATCAGGATTCACCGATGATTTGTTTACCTTAATACAGGAATTGTATCTTTCATAAAAGCATACATTTACAGGTAATTGCTCTTCTCCAATAATGATTGCTACACAAATTAGATGGCCAGTTAAATCAATTACACTTGAAATTTAAGGATGCCAATATATTATTGTTATTTTATCAGTACAATGTTCATCGTGTTACCAAAGTGACAACAGGTAAACACGTAGAAGTGGAAATATCTACGACACAAAGACAGAAATAATGAGAAAATGAGCAACATGAGATGGTCTTTCACGTGATTATGTTACAGACAGACAGGTGAACATGTCATAGATACAACAAAATATACTGAACACAAAGTGTACACATAGATTAGATTGAGTGCATGGTGTTCAACATCTTCGCTAGCCAAGGGTTACGATCCACTCCCGCTCTCTTCACCCTTGGCGGATTGAGGTAATATTTCGGAGACACAAGGTAAGGATTTTTATTGGTTGCAGTATTAACTCGCTGCATCCAATCAAAAAGCGCCTATAACATGATCACGTGTAAATGTAGAAAGTGTTTGTAAACAATTGCCACGTGTTTATTGTGCAACAAGTTTTTACCTCACTAAACATACGACTATATTTAGTGACAACTTGAATGTTTTCAATCAACTAATAGAAGTTTCTGTGTATGTTTCATGCAAAAATCGTGAATGTTGACGTATATTTTCGTTTCCGGCTTTACCAAGTGGGTAGAATCTGAGACGCTACCATGTTTTTACCTCCAAATTGAAGAGTTCAAGTGCTACCATTGGTCAAGAATAATGTATTCGGAATGGGCGTGACTTAAATCTTCCGATAGATGGCGCAACATTGATATCACAAATGTTGGCCCAATCTGCCAAGGGTGAAGAGAGCGGGAGTGGATCGTAACCCTTGGCTAGCGAAGATGGGTGTTCAATATTCTTTTTACTAATAAAGTAACCAATAAAACAATGAAAATGTAAGATATAAAAATCAGATATTTTTGTTTGACCTTATAAAAGCTACTTCTTTTTTTCAGTATTATCCCGCTGAATGTTAAGGACATTTTAAAGATTATACAGAACAAGTCCACCATTTTAAAGACATTTAGCCGGGGGTAAACTTCCTATGTCGCGATAAAACAAAATTTAACCCAATGAAATATAAATATGCTTTATCACATAAAGCAATAAATCCACCCAATCATCAACCGTAATAGGAACATAAAATTAAATTATTTATATGTTAAGAAACTTGATAAGCAACGGTAAGTGTTAGAACTATAGAGATACATGTACGGATGTTCTCCATCAGCA
The DNA here is from genome assembly GCA_019925275.1 of Mytilus edulis. Lineage (NCBI taxonomy): Eukaryota > Metazoa > Mollusca > Bivalvia > Mytilida > Mytilidae > Mytilus > Mytilus edulis. The sequence continues at coordinate 20,741,043 of CM034353.1, forward strand.
ATTAATGACACATACGTGATCATAACTAAATATACGAGACCGTGATAAATAAAAAAAAAATGAGAAAGAAAAAAAAACATAATATTTGGGCACGGTTCAGTATACTTGAATGGCATAGTTCTGAAGGATAATGTATACGAAAGGCGTTCCCTAAAATAAACAATACAATATCTGTGCGTACGGAAAATATATCATTTATTTGTAATGTCAGTTCAAGTAAATGTAAAATTGGTTTAACGTCCAGGCAATCTCATTGAGGCTATAAAAGTGGTCTGTAATGACGGAACTTGCCTGATGATTTAAACAGTTCAACTTGTCACCATTCTAAAATCTTGGGAACGATATGATAACTCAGTAACTAAGGCACACTTGGTAACAACAATAGCTATAAGTAACTCAATGTATACATGCTATTTGGCAAACAGAAAAAAAAAATGAAAATTCCATTAAAAAAAGATAGAATGAAAAACCATGCTTGATTTATATCAATTATTTCATCATTGATATTTTGTTTGCTTACAAAATTATAGAATATCTGAATAATTTTCTGAATATTTCATACATTTTATACATTATAGTCTCTGTATTATTTGGGAAAAGGGGGGGGGGGTAATTAATCGTATAATATTGTGTTAAATCTATGTCATAATATTTCTGAATGACACAGTGTGTTCTTATACATATATATATATATATATAATTTTGGATGTAGCACGTCTTCCAATTGGCTAAAAGTGTGTTTTTTTTTCAACAGCTCATAGCAACAGTTATGTCATGTGACCGTGGCATCATCAATTTACTTTTTGAATATAGAATTTAGAATTAAAGGACTGACTGTAATATTTTTTTCCGTCTATTCGAAATAACATAAAAGATGTTATGCACACTTTTGAAAAACCCGCTACGCGAGTAGTAATACTGCAGTCCCGCTAGCCCACGATCGCACTACGATCTGTGGAAAAAATGCAAATCTTGACGTGGCTAACTTTGAACATGTTCAAAACGATCGTGACGAAATCAGGTCGTAGTAGAAGCGTTTCGAAAACGCAATTAGGACGTGGTAAAATCGCAAAGGGCGCTGTACCATTGTAACGAGAGCGTAGCGAAAGTGTGAATCTATTCGAAGAGACTTCGCAACGATCTCTTAGCGACGTTATCACGACCTCACTACGACTTCTCGTTCTCAACGCGACCTAACTACGCTTCCACTACGACTATACCACGTTTGCACCACGCCGTTCAAGACCATAGTACGATTCTAGCACGCCCATGCCGTCCTGATCACGCTCTTCTTACAACCTGACTACTTTCATACTACGACCATCATGCTCATTGTCATTTTCACATAACATATATAAAAGCTCTCCAGGTTTTGTTTGTCTGTATGTAATTTGGACCTGTTGTCCTTTTTCTAACGGCTCAACAATGCTTGACACATCCGTGTCATCCCTGCTAACGTTCACTAAAACATCGTTATTTTAGGTTTGATAGACCAACATAAGGTTGTGATTCAGGTTGGATTGGTCAGTCCGACATCTCTGCTGGATTAGGATTTGTTACTATTAGGGATTCCTCTGTCTCTACATCTACCCCTTTTACCACGCCCACGTGTTGAGGTAGATTTTGGTGGCATGACTGTGTTGTTTTCGAGAAATCTACGTATTGATCAGAAATAGAAAGAATAGAACAGTATTAATATGGAACACGGATGTTGACGTTATTGCTGAGAACGTAGTAAGATCGCGGTATGAATGTTGTATAATCGTGATTAGAACGTGCTTTAATCGCAGTAGAAGCGTGGTAAGATCGTGTTGCAATCGGATAACTCGTGGTATGGTCGTAGAGAGAACGTGGTGAGCATAGTAAGATCATGATAATCGTAGAAAAAAGCGTGGTGAGAACGTGGCATAATCGTAGCAGGATCGATGTAGAAGCGTAATGAAGACGAAGTATCATCGTGGAAACATCGAAAATAAAAGAATAAATCATGCCGCTCATACCGCAACCCCACCACGATCTGAATTAATTCAAGATCGCGGTGAGCGTGGTGCGATCGTAGTCTAGTGGGACTGGGGCTTAAACCAGTGTGCACCACATTTTTTATGTTATTTTTTCATAGACAGAAAAAAAACCACATTGCAGTCATTCCTTGTACAGAAGATAATGGTATTCGTCGCTAAATTCATGAGTTGATAAAAAGGGAAACTACAACATTCGTATGATTCGTCGCTTTGACATGTCTGTAAATCCAGTTATGCATAATTCTCTGCTCCATACCTGACTAGTTGTACAGTTGAATTACTATGTAAGGTTGAAACAAGTTCCCTTCACATCTGAGTCACTCTTTTCATGAGCAGGTGTACCAAGTTTCTTTCCTTTTCAATCTCAACGGATAATTGTCCATTGATGCTGATTGAAATTGTCTTTTAAACGATATGAGTTCTTGAGTAGTATCCGAGTCTTTCATAAGAGAATCTAAGTTTCTTTCCTAATTGTATCATCTTCTTTCCAGCATCTTTCTAAACACCACCAAGCCCTGGTTTCATATCCCTGCTTTTGTGGAAGCAAATTTCGGTACATAGAAAACTTTGGTTCTTTTTCTCTTCATTTTTTATCTTTCGTCTTGCCCTTTATGCAATTTATACAGCGTACATTATGACTAGAAACTTGAAGTGACGGATTAAAATGTCTGAAGATATGTCTCTGACAACGTTGTTTATTCAGAAAGGAAAACAGTTCCACTATGGAATTTCCGGTCTCAGTTGTCAATAAAAAACACTTCTATGATTATCAATCAGATAAGGACAATTCAAACTAAGATGTTCATTATGTCACAACAGGAAGACTCAGGCTTCAATATTATTTTCTTAAGAGGTCGCGTTTTATTTCTGTTCTAAGGACTTATTTCCATCACAATTCTCAAGCTCTTCTAAATGATTGGAGTTTTGTGTTGATAATATGAAATCGAAAACATAATACAATGCAATCAGGGATTTCATTTAAAAACTTCAAACATAAATGTCTTTTTACCCAAACACTTTTTGTAAATACATTTAACAATTCGTTTTAAATTTTAACAAGGTGGAACTAAACTGTATAAACAATTTGATCCCAATTATCAAGTAAAGAAATAATGTGTTCTGAGGTAATAATTACATTTCTACCTTATTAAATTAAATGACAAATGGTTTTGTGTTATTTTTGGTATACTGAATTATATTTAACTATTTTATACATATCGATCCGGATCGTCTCATTGTCAGATTAACGCTAAACATTTACTGTTCCAAATGAATAGGTTAACTTTATAACCTTCTAACTATATATTCTGTGTACCGTTCTACTAATGTTACTAATTCTTACTGTTGCAATGAATTGCTTATGATGAATAGTTTGTTCAGGTTGTTATATCAATACAATCTTTGATCTAAAGAAGTTATTACGGATAAAGAATATGTTTGGAAATTAATAGAGTGTGGCATCTGATAAAACAATGACTTGATTAACTTCAACATATAATTATAGGGGATACTTGTTTATTTCATTTTGATGCTAATTTCGCTCAATGGAAAATGCATTAACCACGACAAGTGATTGTGAAATTCGACAAGAATTGTGAGATTTGGAGCTCTATTTTGTCGTTTTCAAGAATGATATAATTTCTAAAGACATGATGACTATTTACTCCTGTAAAAGGCCTCTATCTTAGTGGATCTACAATGTTTAATTTTGCCAAATAATGCGATGCTGTGTATTTTTATTGCGATATATTGCTAGTGATGAGAAACAATTTAGCACTTTTGATGAAATTAGGATTGTTGTTCATTAGCATCCGTAAGTATACATAACTATGAAAGTAAGTCATTCAACATCAAACTAAAGTTACAGTAGCTGGAAACAAAAACAGGCTTTATCAAAAATGTAATACGAAATACCTGTTGTCTATTAATTAATTCTATTTGTTTATTCATCATGTAACTTTATGAAAAATTCCTGTGATGCCTATTATTATCTTCCAGTAGTGTTATTTCAACATGTTGGTTTATAAAGCATTTCTCAAATATATAATTTGATACAAAAAAAAAAAATCACGGTATGTAAGTTTAAATGAATATAAGGTTTAATGACAACAGCTAGATTGTTCAGATCAGTTGTTAAGTCGTTTTGAATCTCCTGGCATTAGACAAAAATTTCGCAATGGTGAGAAAAAGTACATTTCATTGCAAATATTATCGCATCCTTTTCATAAATTTTCAATGCAATCGAATTATTATAAAACTTTCAATGCTCGTTTAGAATACATGTCATTCTATATCATTTTCTCCCAAGTTCAATGACAGAATGAAGAAACAAGCAACTTTAAATTTCAAAATGTTCTCATAGTAAAGACGAACCCTATCATAATTTGACTTACTGTTATTAAATATCTTTGAACAAATTGAAGCAGTCACAACTCCGTCCTAATTTCCTCGATAATGACATCGACAATGCGACTTTTTAATTCATGGTTTAACACAACGCTGCTTCTATTGGAGCAGGACCGGTGTATCTTTCTAGAGCACATGATATTATCTCTGGTTTTGGTGGGGTTCGTGTTGCTCAGTCTTTAGATTTTTGTGAAGTGTTTTGAAGACAGGGTATAAATGTGACTGTATTTGTATATGTTTTTCTCTTGTTAAACAAGTGTATTCAAAAAACATTATTGGATGGTTTTTCTTTCCGTAGTTTTCTTTTTGTCGTTGATATTGTCCGTTTTTTAACGACTTACGATTTTTTATTGTCCCCTATAGGTTTCTTCTGGCTCTTGTTTTATTTCATTTACGACAACATAAAAATCAAACTTTGTAAGCAGTGAATTCATCAAAATACTGATTATTGTATTAACAAATTTGATTCGTTAGTGGACGCATTTAGCAAAAGACAGTCGGGTTTCCGAATAAACCAATCGTGCTCCTCTATTCGACGGCGTTATGAATAATCTGTGTCACATGCAGACTACCTTGAGTGTATTAAATCTTTCATTTGTCGTAGTCCCAATTCTAACTCTTTTCATTTTTTTGGTGCTAATCAGATACAACGTATTCCCGGATTTTGGCTTGCCATGTGCAGTACGAATGATTCCCCCAGTAAGACACCTATGCAATCCTGATCCACACAGAGCGTCTGCGATCATCCACAGTATTTGCTTGAGTTTAAAATGCTCTTTTTTGTTCGAATTTTGGTATTTGATTGCAATCTTTGTATTGGTTTTTACTTTTGTTTGTTTGCATATTAATATTGGATCATTTCGATGTTTTTTTTCTGGATTAACTCTCAGCTAGAAAGCCCAGATTGGGTTCGAGCGTTACTGGTGAGTCTTTTGTAGACGAAACGCGCGTCTGGCGTATATAAAAAATTTAGTCCTGGTATCTATGATGATTTTATTTATATACAAAATTTAGAATATCAAACATGTTTAATTGAACCAAAAGGGATCTACAGTAATAGTTCGTAGTCAGCTTGCATAAGAGGGTTTCTCGATATGTTTAAAACATTTTATCCTGTATGTTGATTGCATCTAATATAAAGGTTTATATCGTTAAAAAAACAATATATATATTACAATCAGTCCTGTTCATGGATTAGAAATGAACAAATCCAACAACTCAAAGTGTTGACTTAATGTCAGCTTCAAACCCAATTTGATAAAGTTCCTTTTCAAATTCATAGTAATTAGTCGTAAATCTAAACTCAATCTTTGTTTTATTTGATAACCAACAAGTTAAGGTATAAAAAGAAAATGATAAATACGAAAATAATGAAACAGAAACACCTGACTACTTTAGTACGAAATAAAACGATAATTAATGATTGCAAAATGTGTTTTATTCTGTCAAATAGACTATCAGACACGAAATAGCTTAATGTTATGAGTATCTGTCGTGTTTTGTGTCTTATTCATATAAATATAAAATAAGCTAAAGTATGTAAGTAAACCTAGAAAATTATTATTGAATCACATAAAGGGGGCTATTAATGTGTTCCTACCAAGGCGAATAAGTAAGAATGACTACTGTCTTGAAATTGAAAAGTTCTTACATATAAATGAAAGTAAATGAGATAATTATTATACTAGTATATATTCCATTTAAAACCAGTGATTTTACTGCACAATATGTGAAATATTATATCTACGGAAGCTGTCGCTTTGAAGTTCAATCAACTTGCATTTTAAAATTGAATGTTATTTAAGACGCCTTTCTAGCTAAACTAATATAAAGAGGGAAACAAGAAAATGACGTTACACGCGATATCCCCATACGTTATTAAACATATCACCAATGTAAAATTGCAATATTCTGAAAGCGCATTAAAATTTTATCTCTCACCATTAAAGCCCCAAATAAAAAATCTGAAAGTCATTTGCCAAAGCGGCGTCCTTCGTTAACTTGTTCTCATAATTAATATGCATGAACTGTTTGTTACTGGTCATATAAAACAACGATTATTAGTCGTGTTTTATACAAGTAAAAAAATATTTGAACAATTTAGATTGACAAAGAAAATAAAATTTCTGTCAAAACAAAATAATCCACTCGCAAATACAGTATCACCATCGTCAACTCTATAAAAGTGAATATTTTTTTAATTATATTGCTTCAATGATAAGATAAAAGCTAAATATGTTACATTTTTAAAATTCAGTATTATTTGAACCATTTAATGTCCCCTGTCAATTCCGTTTAAAATAGCGATGTAAACGAGTCCTGAATAATGGGATTGGGGTTTTTTTTCAGGATACCATGCATTATATGCTAGCGACGTGTATAGCAGCAATTTATTCAAATAGATTATCATTTTGTCACAATAGTAAAGGCTCGTCTTTTATTAATACTGAGTTTTATGATTTTTTTCAATCAAGGATATAATTTGATGAATCGATAGTCATTTGCTCGCAGTTAGTGGCAGTTTTCCCAGACCTATTTATGGCAATTTTAATAAAGATGCACTGTACATGCTACTGTTTTATAATTGTTAAAAAGAACAATAATTACCATTACCTTTAACGGCAGACAATTATATAATACACATATTCATATTATTTATTCCGATTGATTTTTTTGTGTGCACCTGGCGAGTACTCGAATATCGCTAGGTAGATTGCATGTACTCTGTTGTGTTAAGTACAATTGCAAATCTTTTGTATCTGTATTCGAAGATCTAACACGACGATTCAACTGCCTACATAGAACTTGAAAGCAATGCAAATGGGATTAATTATTTTGCAATTTTATTCGAAAATGCAGACATCTGATATCTTTGTTATTTCTTTATGGAAATCGTCATTAAATATAGACTGGTGGCATTTAACTTTATTTAATATCTTTTCTTCCAAAAATGGAACAAAAATGTCCAAGAATATTGAATTCGTTCCAAGTTCTATGTAACTTAATATCTTAATCTATTTTTGTATTGACCTGTTGTCATTTTGTTATAACGCATAGATTTTGTCTTTGAAGTAATTTTTGTCTTTATATTGTATTCTGACATAAAACAATCGGAAATCGAACATCAATTATCAAAGTTTAATGGATGGGTTCTGTAATTAAGATACACGGTATAAAAAAAAGGCTTACAAAACGAGCTTAACAACTTCCGCATCTATAAAGGTATGAAATAATTAATGAAACACGTGCATCGAACAAATGGTGTCTTACTTTCTGAACAATTATAATTTGCCAGAAATTCATATAAAAAAAGATACCAGTAGACTACTGATTCCCTACCACTAATAATTCATCATTCAGGTGCATGATTTACTACAAATTATAAACACTGTTTTAAGAGTTTTGCATTATCTCCGATGTAATGATCCCACAGTTTCTTTAGGCGGGGAGGGGCAAAAAGTAATGTTTATATCAGTGTGAGATTATTCTTTTATACATGACGCAGACTTCTACAAGTATTATAACGACTCATTTGAAGGTAAAGCTTGACGTGTATTCATACATCTTTTGATTACCATTATTGTTTCTTTCGAAACGTTCCGGATATTTAAAAAAAAACTTCGGAGAAGAGGTTCTATGTGCTTTATACTTTTTCTTCGTTAAGACATACCAACTTACGTATTCAATTGTTTAACGTACTGCCATGTACAAAAGTTTGTTGCAAGTGTTATTTAAAACCCACACAAAAGTCATACTTTTTAATGCCTTGACACTGACTTCATGTACGTTGATGGATCTTGATGCGTATCTATATATCCCATACAAATAGACGCTACTCTAGACACGTGCTTTTCCAATTAGGTTCTGTTTTTTATTACATTTTGATGTTCCCTTATGTTTATATTTTATGATATGACGTTAAGACCTTATGAAATTACATCTCTCACGAAGATTGTTTGTTTGATGGATAAGTTTTTAATGTTAGTTTTATCAAGGTATATGGACACTTTATTTTCATGGTATCCGTATTCACCTTTAGAGTAGTTTTGTATTTATAAATAATGTCCCTCATTTTATCAAAGTGTTTCGTTTAATCATTAGTTATGTACCACCATCAGAAATCGAAATCCAATAAAGCTTATTCAGATACTTTCAAGATAAAATGAAACAAATTACTTAATGTCGAAAGTTTCACACTGGAAGCATCTATCAATTTGTTTTACAGCGTAACCACTTATTCACGGTCGTGAAGACAATTAAACATTATTTATTAAAAAAAGATTGCTTAACTTCTATATGATGTGATACAATGAAAGTATAAAAACAAATGACATTGTTTCTGTTTATTAAAGATTATAAGTGTCACTACAATTATTAACCAAAATATACGTAATACATTCAAACAAATTAGTATACGTGTAAATAAGGTTGTTATTAGGGTTGCTGCCTCATTGACGTTTATCTAATATATCTAAAGATCCCAGCCCCACTAGACCACGATCGCACTACGCTCACCGCGATCTAAAATAAATTCAGATCGTGGTGAGGTCGCGGTATGAGCGGCATGAAAATGTTAATTTTCGTTTCTTTCGCGATGCTACTACGTCCTCATTACGCTTCTACAACGATCCCACTACGATTATACCACGTTCTCACCGCGCTTGTTCATCGACCTCACTACGCTTATCAAGATCTTTCTACGCTCATCAGGTTCTCACTACGACCATACCACGAGTTATCCGATCTTACCACGCTTTTACTGCGATTATAGTACGTTCTTATCACGATTATAAGTTACGTTCATACCGCGATTTTACTACGTTATCAGTAAATAACGTCAACATCGTGTTCCATATTAATACAATTCAATTCCTTCTATTTCTGATTAATACATAGATTTCTCGGAAAGAAACCAGTTATGCCATCAAAATCTTCTAAAACACGTGAGACAACTCTCCATCCAAGTAACAATTTATAAAAGTAAACCATTAAAGGCCAAGGTAAGGCCTTCAATACTCACACCGAACCTTGACTCACACCGAACAGCAAGCTCCATAAATTACTAGTGTAAAACCATTCAAACGGGAAAACCAAATCTAATCTATATAAACGAGAAGCATGGTTGAGCCGTTAGAGAAAATGGACAAGAACTACATACAGACAAACAAAACCTGGAGATATATAATATATTTTATGTGAAATTGACAATGAGAATGATGGTCGTAGTATGAACGTAGTCTTGTTGTAAGAAGAGCGTGATGAGGACGGCAAGGGCGTGCTAGAATCGTATTATGGTCTTGAACAGCGTGGTGTAAACGTGGTATAGTCGTAGTGGAAGGGTAGTTGGGTCGCGGTGAGAACGTCGTGCAGTATCATATAGAATCACGCTTTCACTACGCTCTCGCTACGATGGTACAGCGACCTGTGCGATCTTACTACGACCTTAGTGCGCTCTTACTACGCTTCTACCACGACCTGATTTTGCCACGACCGCACCACGATTGTTTTGAACATGTTCAAAGTTGGCCACGCTCATCACGATCTTGAAGACCTCACCACGACCGTGATACGACCTTACTGCGATCTTCACGAACGTACTACGACCATCAAAATTTGCATTTTTTTCACAGATCGTAGTGCGATCGTGACCTAGTGGGACTGCGGTATAATGCATAATAAATAAACCATATGTGTTAACAATTCAATTTACAGACCAGTGTTTGTAAGCCGTGATGGTTGTTTAATTGCTAGTCTCTTATACAGATATAAAGCAATAACGTGCACATTTTTTAATATATGAAATACAATTAGACAGACAGACCTACAAAATAGTCATTATACGATTCACCATGCTTCGTTGCCTATTTATAATATGCCGTATGACAATCACTTGTCTTCGGAGGTCATCTCGATAGTTAATATTAGATTTCCTCTTTATCTTGAGGGTTATTAACTTTGTATTACTTGTGGTAGAAAATAACGTCTTGCTAGTTGAGATGCTTTATGGTCGTAAGAAAAATAGATACGTATCAATAACGTTACGTTTAATTAAAATAGTGTGCGCGAAAGTACGAGAAACAATTACATAACATAACGCTCTAAAGTCTCTTGGCCTATATTCACGACACTCTTGACTAAAATACACTCGGAATGAACGAGTCCATGCATTGTTAATTCTTTGAGACTTTTGTTATATTGATTTACGTTCGGTAAGGGCCATATTTGGCCCCAATTATAAAGTTCATAGTTACAAGACAATGAAATGTTTTAAGTTGCCTTAAAGACATGTTAGAAAGATAAACAGAACTATTTTTGTCAAAGTTTAATTCTAACACGTTGATTTATACATCCAAAAAAGGTCAAGATAAGGGATTTTGGTGAAATTTGACAAAATCCGCTAAATTTCAACCAAATAAAGGACCAGGAAACATAGAGCGCAGGCGTCGACAAGCTTAAGATTCAAATAAGACATGTGAAATGTCTTCGCAAACATTATTTTAAAAGATCTTTGTTGTCGACGTATGCGCTCTATGTTTCCTGTCCAATAATCTATGGAAATTTACCCATTTTCATAGATTTTTTCGTGAAAAATCAATATGAGTACAACTTGTGACGTCATAATGAAACGCAGAAACGTAAAATTTTCAACAAAATGGTTTATATCCTAGCTAGTCAATGTATTAGCTATAATTTATTGTGATATTGGTGGTTAAATCCGAATTTGAAATTTACGCTAAAAAAAGGGGCCATTTTAGGACCTTATCGAACATACTCCTTTTATAACGAGAATTTGAGTCCATTCGGTGAACACGAATTTGACAGCTAATTATGAGCTACACGTAACAGCCCTTTAAACCAACAAAGCTATCCAACACGGGATATTTTGATAGTTTAAATACTCATAATAATAGCATTTTTCAATAAATGTATTCAAAAACTTTAAAATACGTTTTGTAATCAAAGGGTTTACATTTCAAGTAATTAAACTTGTTACAGTCATTGCAGCCGACAGGTTTAATAGAATGTATAATGATTTTTTTATGACAATTTCAAATCTTTACAATTCATACTATTTTTAGAGGTAACCTATGGTATAAAGTGTTGGAAATGTATCTCTGATGACTGTGATGGTGACCCAGAGAATAATTATAAAGCGGAGAAGGTCTCGTGTAAGCAAGGAGAAAGTTGTTTGGTAAGATAAAATAGATTTTCCATCAATTATCTTAATTACAAGAAATTCATCAAATATATTTTCCTCGGATTTACCGATATATTCGTCTGCTAGGCTCTTGTCACTTTACTTATTAGTTTATTCTAACCGTACAGAGTTCATTCATTTACCCGAAAACATTTCTGATTTGACAGTTACTGTTACCTTCGTTTAAAAAGAGAAAAGATAAAAAAAAAAAAACGAAACATCAGCATTGTATTTAATGAGAAAGCACGACCATGCAGCAATTGTAGACGCTAGTTTAAATTACTGAAATATTTATGACTTAAGAGTATTTTTCTTAGTTTGATTTTTTGCGAAATGAGTTTCTAATTTGTTAACAAGACGGAGTTTCATTGACAAAAATATAAATTCCATTAGGAGTTCATCATACGTTTTTCGTTAATATGTAGGTAAACGTTTTAATACAATATATTATAAGCTCTGAATGTGCTCGAAACATGAGATAATTAAAAAAAACATTGTCAGATGAAAAAAAAAATGAAAAAAAAAAATGAAAAAAACACCCACCAAAGGAGTTCCAGCTTTTTGTCAGGAACATAAACACGTCATTGACTCTGTGATAAACCGTTTCTTTACTTTTTCAATAATGTTTCAATAATTTATCGCATAATCAATAAAATGAAATATATATTATAGCTGACATTTTCTAACACGAAAAATAAAAATTCTGACTTGTATCACATTCTGCAATTTCAAACAAACTGGACCCGTTTTTTTTTTTAATTAAGTAAATCTACAATAGAGTTGCAATTATATTGAAAAATCAGATACAATGGGCTTATCTGGTCTTTTAGAAATACTAGTATTGATGATTTTTTTTGGTGATATTTCTGTTCATCTTATCAATACCGAAATAAATAGTCTTTATGGCAATTATATTGAAGATTTGAAATAGCAAAACCAATAAAACAGTATAGAAACCATTAGCTGGCATCGAACTAAAAAGTCTCAATATACCTCTGTTTTATATCTAAAATAAGTAATCTATTGTAGTTCATTCGCTTAAAAGAGGGGCGAAAGATACCAGAGGGACAGTCAAACTCATAGATCGCAACTAAACTGACAACGCCATGGCTAAAAATGAAGAAAAATAAACAGAAAAATAAAAGTACACAAAACACAACATAGAAAACTAAAGACTAAGCAACACGAACACCACCAAAACTATGGGGTGATCTCAGGTGTAGGGTAAGCAAAACCTTAAAATGATATTGCCTTTCCTGCATGACACTATTTGAAATAGGTCATATAAACCAATAGTTTTAAGAAACGTTTTGTAAAAATAAATATTTTCTGTTTTTGTGGTATCTTTGTTGTTTGATGATACTTATCACAATGATTCTGTTTCAGAAAGTTTTATACCAAATGCATGACAACAAGACGCGATATGAATCCGTCATTAGAACCTGTTCCTCGGGAGAATGTGTACCTACTCCATTGTACGAATATAATGAATGTTTGTTAAAAGACCATGGTTACCTAGTACTTGGCTGTTCTCAGAGATTATGTTGTCATGAAAGCATGTGTAACTCTAGTCATGTCTTAACCGTCTACATCCCTGTATTATTGTGCCTTTTCCTATTTATAAAGATGATATGATATAATCAAGTATTGCTATATGTATGTTCGTTTATGTAATTATTTGTATGAAGATTTAAACTGCGTTTTATGTTATAATGCCAACGGTTTTATTGACGCAGGAGTCATTTGTTTCTGATTGTATACTCAGACTGATTTATTTAATTGAAAAAGCGAGCATTCCGTGATACGGTATAAAAAAAAAGACTTTTTTTCCGGTCGCAAACTTTACATTTTGTTAACTTCTCGTGACATTAAATATTTGTCATTTTGAGTTAAACATTAAAAAACCAATTTATAAAACGACATAAATTCATGAATAACATCAAAAGTATGCAAAAGAACGTAACATATAAAACAAAATCAGATAGTGAAAACATTGGTTAAATGATCCAACGTTTTAAGTTTTCTGATTAATATAACAGCTTAAACTTTGAAATAAATAGATCTTCATACAGACAACGTAGGAAATATAGATAAGATGTTACCAGCTGAGCAAAGACTGTGTATTTATATATGTCAACAGTAAATATGTCACGCGCAGTTATACTAGGATGATTACATATTTATGTGATACAATATACCTTGTTTTGTATGCCCAATCTTTTGAAATCCTGGCAATTTTCTGGCTACATCATTCCGACTATGAGCAGACCAGTTAGTTATAAGTGCAACACACAAAAAAGCAGCAAATACAAAATATTCAAAATATTCAGTCTGGTTTTAGCAAGCCGTGTTTCCAACCGATGATCTCTCGAGTTAAGGTGGTTCCGTGAAACAAGTGCTAGGGCAGTTATAATTAAGCATAACTTGAAGCAATTGGTTTCATAGAAAACAACAAATTTCTACATATTTCTTTATTCCGCGGTGAAAATATATATTCTTGAGTACACAATTCAACTATAATAGTTATTTGCGTACTATACAATTCAGTTCGATTGAGGAAAATAATGTGTACTTATGTCGTAGGGTAGGTAAAATTTGACAACAAGAAAAGGCAGTAAGTATCCGTACTAATCGAATTATATGAATGCATAAATATGGAGATGTGGTAGAATTGCAAAAGATACAGCTATTCAGCAGATTGACAAAAATGGCTTGCATATAAGCAACTGTAGTTGACCGTGTGGCTTTAAACAACGAGCAAAACCTAATATGTTTAGTATGCTATAAAGGACACCTGAATGAGAGACTCTAAAACAATTAAAACTACAAACATGGAAACCAAAGGTCTGATTTATTGTGAAACAAAACGAAAAACAAGAATGTGTCCTAAGTACACGGACAGACGAACGAACGAACAGACGGACGCACAGACCAAAAAAACATAAAAATACGACATAAACCCATCATATACAACTACCCCATTTTACTTTCCTGATTTTGGACAGCAACCTACACAACATTGCTGGTTAAAACATACACCCAAACATCTGATTCCCTTAACCGGGACATTTGCGGTCGATTATAGATAATATTATGGAAGCGCAAACACTTAATTTCGAGAATTCATTTCAACACCAGTGTATATGTATATTAAGATATGTGCTATAAAAACATAATAATAATTCACAGGCTTTTCTACACGTCGTATGACATAAATGTACATATACTTAATATGGTAAGAGTATCATTTCAAATTAAACTTTTATCTATATATACTCAGCTGTGTTTACTGACAACTGTTAAAGGACAGCTGCTTTCAAAACTTCACATTCGTGCAAACATTATATGGATAATAAAATCTTCAGTAGGGTTATTACACAATATAAGTTATTCAATCAATGATTTTTAACGGTTTTACGTCACTTTCACATAAAACTATGGAATTACTTCCTTTGATCTAAAATGAAACTTTATGAGGTTTTCAAATAAAAAGAAATCGAACTATAGTCATCAAGGTTTAATATCGGATTTCGGTCATTGAAATACAATATCTTTACCGACATTATGGTTTTACACCTTAAAACACAACATTTCAATTATTCTTTTTACATTTCATCCAACAATAAATCTTCTTGTTTAAACATGTTTTGTTGCCATAACAACACTGTTGTTGCTATGTGATAAAAATTATATCTCTTAAAAGTTTTTAGAAAATGGTGTTGTATTTTATTAGATGAATTGAGAAGAGCCAAATTTAAACAAAACCAAAACAAACATTTCCATTCTATCGAATACTCTATGTAAGAGATCTGCACAACATTCTTTTAGCTTTAAATCCTTATTTTTAATTCTACTTTTTAAAATAAAGTTAATAAAAACACACATTATCTGATAACGTTTACTTAAATGGTTGTGCATATCACCGGGTTATAGTAAATATTCACGACATATGTATCAGATGGCGGCACCCAAATGTCAAATGTAGATAAAGTGTGTATAAAATTGAGAATGGAAATGGGGAATGTGCCAAAGAGACAACAACCCGACTATAGAAAAAACAACAACAGAAGGTCACTAACAGGTCTTCAATGTAGCGAGAAATTCCCGCACCCGGAGGCGTCCTTCAGCTGGCCCCTAAACAAATATATACTAGTTCAGTGATAATGAACGCCATACTAATTTCCAAATTGTACACAAGAAACTAAAATTAAAATAATACAAGACTAACAAAGGCCAGAGGCTCCTGACTTGGGACAGGCGCAAAAATGCGGCGGGGTTAAACATGTTTGTGAGATCTCAACCCTCCCCCTATACCTCTAGCCAATGTAGAAAAGTAAACGCATAACAATACGCACATTAAAATTCAGTTCAAGAGAAGTCCGAGTCTGATGTCAGAAGATGTAACCAAAGAAAATAAACAAAATGACAATAATACATAAATAACAACAGACTACTAGCAGTTAACTGACATGCCAGCTCCAGACTTCAATTAAACTGACTGAAAGATTATGATTTCATCATATGAACATCAGGCACGATCCTTCCCTTTAGGGGTTTAGTATCATACCATCATAACAACTAATTTCGATCTTATCAGAGTGTTTCAACATATCGTTTTCAGTATCCATTTACTAATGAATTTAAATAGATTAAAGTGTTTTGTTGTCATATGCTTTCCTTTCCATACAGGGTCAAAATAACACAAAACGTTTAACATTGTTTCGTTTTAATGCATGATTTATTAAGTTAATTGAAACTGAATATTAATAATGTTCAAAAACTCTTGATAATGCTGAATTATCTATTCAATCTTACGTGTACAAAAAGTCTAAGATACACATGTATATATGATTCTAAATAGCATTCATAATATTTAACATGAATTTTACATGAACGCAGAAAATTCGAGGTCTGAATAGGATCCATGTATCAATAATACAGTAAACCATGACACCGTCTGAGCCGGGAAATAATGAAACGAAACCAATCTACCTTCTAAAAATAACTGTAAGGCCTGTCTAAATGTCGTCAACGTCTCCATCTCAACTTATAGCAAAATAAAGGCAACAGTAGTATACCGCTGCTCAATACATCGATTGAGAGAAAACAAATCAGAGTTTCAAGCTTTTTACAGAGAAGAGAAAGTTGGCTTTGTTGTTGGATTCTTGTTTTCAAAATACCGAAGAAATCAGCACATAACGTTGTTTGTCGTTCGTTAATCTAAAACACGTATTTGATGTTGCGGCATATAACAGATATGTAAAACAAAAAGCTTAGTTTAAATTTTTTTTCGACATATAATGTCTTAAATTAACTATCATATGCCATATTGATACATGTAACATTTCAATATACACAGTTTTTCTCTACTGATGTTTTGAAACAATTGACTTGGCTGAAAAAATCAATATAATCTCCATTTGATTTACAGAAAACAATAAAAATTAAGATTGTTCAGATGTATTTTTTTCACGAACCGTATTCATATTTATTCTACCCCTGAAAGTTTAATAGTAAGTATAAGACTATGCTGTTTTGTTTTCACAAGTTTTTTCTATAACTTTAACGAAACTATTTACTTGTATATTGATTGCAAAAGGGGTTTGTGTCATGGATATATTCCCTATACCCTTTGTTGTTGTTTTTAAATATAAGAAGATATGGAATGAGTGCCTATGAGGCAACTCATCATTCAAGTCACAATATGTAAAAGTTAACCATTATAGGTAGAAATACGGCATTCAACACGGGGTCTTGGCTCACACCATACAGCAAGAAATAAGGGGTGCCTAAATGAGTAGTGTGAAGAAAGAAAACAGTAGTTAACTGGTTTTCAAAAGTCATAAATCGATTGAGAGAAAACAAATCTGGTTTATCCATTTGTTTGATGTGTTTGAGCTTTTGAATTTGCCATTTGATTAGGGACTTTCCAATTTGAATTTCCCTGGAGTTCAGTATTTTTGTGATTTTACTTTTTACAAACTAAAACAGAGGGAAACACATCAAATATAAGAGGAAAACAAAAGAACAACATGAACACTGAAGTGCAACAAAAACAAACGCCAACATAAATAGAAACCAACTATTTGATAACGACTGTCATATTCCTGACTTGGTACATGACATTTAAAGAAAACATGGTGAGTGAATCCTAGTTTTATGGCTATCCAAACCTGTAACATCATTCAAACTGGAAAACGAATGGACTAAACCCATGAATTTTTAAGCTGTCCTAAATATTTTTATTCTAGTTTATACTCTGAAGTTGTACAGTAATAGACGATTTTTTTATAAAATATTTCTTTTTTAATTTTTCTGATTTTTTTTAAATTATTTTAATACACTTCTTTTTAAAATATAACAAGTGACTTTCCTTTTTAATGAGAAAATTGACGCGCTTATATTCTATATAAATACAAAAACAACACGTTATAACTTTCATGGATCCAAGCGCTTTTCTGAGTTTACCTTTATCAAAAATGCTCAAAGCCGAATACTAGTATTTGAAAGCTTAGGATGTATAAGAACCGACACTACTGAAGAACTACATGACCACAAACGATCACAAGGATCCATCTAAGGTCAAATAAACCTGTGGGAATTGACACCTTACTTTCTTCACATTTTTTTAATTTAAAACTAACTATTTTAGAAAGATTTACCATAAATCATGTAGTACCGAAGTACTTACTACTGAGTGTATAATATCATCGGAGACTAATAGTATACCAGCAGAGGTATTAACCAATATTGTAAAAAAAAAACACGTTATAAGTTTCATGCGTTCGAAGCGCTTTTCTGGATTTAACTTCATCAAGAACCTTTAAAGCCGAATACTAAAGTACTTAAAAGCCAAGAATGTATAAGAACAGGAACAGTTGAAGAAGTATAAAAAACCAAAGCCAATTAAATCTAAGGTCAACTTTGCCTGATGGACTTGAAATCTTAATTTCTTTATAATTTGAAAATTTATAAACGGGCAATCTTAGAAAGGTCTGTTATCATAATATATAACTACCATTCAACATTAACTTTGCGACAAATGATATCTTGTAAACCAATTGCAAAAAAGTGAGCTTAAAAACAAATTGAACATGAAATAAAATTGGTATATGCCTATTTATGTTAATGTGATACTTCAATGTTTTTAAATTACCGATATTGGTAATATTTTTTTTAATGGGAACGATCAGCGTACCTCTTCTTGATAACTTGTTTATGCAATAGCAGTTAAGTCTGCCTCATATCTTAATTAACATCTCATAACTGACAATGAGGGTCAGTTGAAAACAATACAATCCAAAACAAATGATTGCACCTATACATAATAAACTTTTCATTTCTATGTAGCAGCATGCATTTCAGTACTGCCAGTATCTGCAAGTTGATGTCCAAGCACTTGCGTTTCCTATCCAGACTTTGTTGATAGAAGGTTGCTTCTTTGATATATTTAATTGCCTAAACAATTCTCCTGTCATCTTTTAATTGTTCATGATATGACCGAATGAGGCTTTACATTGATTTGTTTTCCCAAAATAAACTGTAACATCTGCAACCCTATGCAATCATGATCTCATTTGGTGGTTGACTTATGCTGTTTAAATTGGTCATTAAGTCGCCCTTCTTTCCTACACTGCCCAACTTTCTTCAGGCTATTTTGAACTGGAGCAAATAAAAAACTGAAAACAACAACACTTACTAGTAGTAACTTACTCCTGTGCATATGCCTTGTGTATGACTCCCATCGAGGCAAATACTTTCATCATCTTTTTAATATCTGGATCAAGCTCCTATCTTTAAAATTTTGGGTTGATACGAGATGACAGTATCCCATTATGAAGCTATATTGTAAGCACACAAAATTAAAGGACAAACAGAGGAAGAAATATAAAATCACGAGATAATCAGACTCAAAAACAAAGAAACACAAGAGATCAGTTCGAAAAGTTAAGAGATGTGGACTATTTGGATATACTAGTAGACCGCATATGAAGGGGCACCAGCAAAATACAAAGTTCACAGAAGCAACTGAAGAAAGACATTTCAGGGAAACATTTTTACACACCAAATGAATCTTAGTTGTACACAAGGTGGAATGGAACATCGGTAGTACATAATAAACAGGTATGTTTGAATCACTCAGAATAGATTTAAATCCATGTAAAACTATTCAGGTGGCCTTGCATGTGGTTCAAACATAATTTATTGTCTTTATTTATTGTTTTCCTGAGAGGTTTTTTAAAGAATACAAAAATAGATTCGCCTCCGACGTAGTATTTGTTTATTTATATTTCAAGTTTACTAAATATTTTGGCGTCTACAAAGAGTTAATTTAAGCTGTCATGTTCTACAAATGTAGGAAATTCTAAATCGCTACAGCAAAACCAATGATTCCGAGACGATCTTGTTTTGAATGATGACTCGAATCACTCGAGTCCATTTGCTCCAATTACAGTAAAGCTTTACGTTCAATTTATACTAGAACACACACTCGAAATCGTGGGCATTTAGAGCATGATTGAAAGTATATAAACTGTTTTAGAATGAATTTTTGTAAAAGTTTTATGACGCAAGAATTTCAAGAAAGGTATTAGAAGTATCTTAAACATGAACTGATGTCAATATAACATTGTTCACCCTCTATTTAAATTAAACAGTGTCTGATATACTGATCCTCAAATTTCCGCGTCTGTTTCTCGAAAATTTTGTCTGGTATTCTAATCCTCAAATTTCCGAGTCTGTTTCGCTTAAACAGTGTCTCATATACTGATCCTCAAATTTTCGCTTGCTTTTTTTAAACACAGTGTCTTATAAATTGATCCTCAAAATTTCAAGTCTTTTCATTAATCAACTTATAAAGTTTGAAGTGCATTACATGCAAGACGGAATTTATCTATTATGTTGACATTTATTTCGTTATTTCTAAAATTCTGAAACAAATTCGAAAAAAAGTGTTAGTCTATATCTAAACTTTAATAACCTTTCTTTTATTCAATTCAAATCGAATTAATATAATATGGTCCATTATTAACACTATTTTAAATGTCCCCTCAAATTTACCAAAATTCTGTTTAAATGTAAACAGTCCTAAACTTAAAAGTCCGTCCGATGACAAAAACAATATCCGGACGCCTTTATTTTCGTTTTCCTTCTAGAATAGCCCCACCGGAATAGCCATAAGCAAGGATGACAAATGCGACTATGCATGGTACCAATAGGACACAAAGACTTAATTCATTGTGGGAGGAAGAGAAGCGACAAAATAAATGAGGTTTTCTCATTTAATATAATAGATATATAAACTCATCATAGATACATGTACCAGGCCTACAATTTTATATGCCAAACAACCTTTTCGTCTACAGAAGACTCATTAGTGACGCTCGAATCAAAACGGTTAGTAGGCCTTAGATAGTACGAATTTAAAAGCATTTAGACTCAAAATTCATAAAAGATTTTGCCATATACAGCTAAGGTAATGTTTCATTAGTTACAGAAAATTCTTAGTATTCCGAAAATTCAAAATTTTGTAAAAATGTTAGTTTGATTTTATATAGTGACCATATCAATGATAATTCATGTCCACAAACAAATGTTAGTTTGTGGAAGGTGATATATTTGTGTCATCTTAAATGGTCGATATGAAATGGTGAGATCCATGGACAAAAAACAAAATCGGGTTAACAAACTAAAACTGAGGGAAACGCATTAAATATAAGAGGAGAACAACGACACACCATTAAAATGTAACACACACACAGAAACGGACTAAGCATTAGGCAAATTTCTATGAGAATAATAAATATAACATCAACACCAAATACATGAATTTGGGATAGATAAGTACCGAGACAAAAATTGTATGCACGGATCCAATCTGGTAAATAGCAAGATAAAATATATAAGACAAAGAAGGCAAAATTTGTTAAAAGCTTTGACCTCATGATTCGTTACATTTCTTTGACATATAGGGTAGAAAAATCTGTCTGCCTTTTCTCATGGTTTGTATCAATATAAAGTTATGCATATGGGAAAGAAAACAATTTTATTGCCGCAGATCCGTCAATTAAATTCTCAAATGTTTAAATGATTTTTAATGCTGAATTTAAATCAATATTTACAATGATTCTTGGTACAATATCTACTACAAATGCATATTTTCTAAAAAGATTGGCAGAGGGTAATCTTATGGTAAATTTAGTCAAGCGACCTTATAACTTGGTATATTATTTAATATAATTCGGGAATTTCTTAGCAATGAAATTAAAAATACTTGCCTAAAAAGAGACGAGTCATAAACACTTTATAATGACAGCTTTGAGGAAGATATTTTCCTCAACTGAAAATGAATTTCAAAATTTTAACAGTAGATTTAAATATATCATATCAAATGGAAACGTTAAAATGAAGATGTCATTGTATACCAGAAAAATAGTATTTTGACATAACTTCTTAAAGAGACTCCTACTTTTATTTAAGTTTATTGCTATGCTCAGTAACAAGTTATAACAGTAAACGTTTCATTCAGATCTATGAAAAAAATTAAAACTGAATGAAAAATAGACAGTTTATAAAAATAAAGTGTAATGACAGAAATCATTAGAGGATGTGCGTAATGAATGGATAAACCTGTCTGCGAAATGATTATAAATGCAAAACATTAAATAGAATGAAATTCAAAACAGTGTGGCTGTGGCCATTGATTGACACATTAAATTCATCCATATACTGGGACAATTTAGGTGAACGTTTGTATGTAACGACCACTGCTCACTATGTACTTTTTAAAGACACTTAAACTATGGGGTCACCAAAGGTTTTCAACACCTTAATAAAGTAATTCGAAAAATATTCAGAAATAACACTATGTTTTGATTTATATCAATTATATAAATCAAAACATAAAGGTTATTCCTTAAATTCCTTTTCCCCGTTCATACTTAATTTCAACACAATAAACAAACAATCACTATCTCTCTCCATAAATATATATACCAATCAAATTGAAAAATAGATGATCTATACTAATACATGAAAAACTCATTCATGTTTATAACCATTATGTTTTAGGAGTATCATTTTTAATGGAAAGTTAAGATCCCTCTTTGAAATAAAGTGCTGAAACGCTTTTCAGGTGAAGAGATGTTTGTGTACAGTATTGTCCATTTAGATAGAAATAAAAACAACATTGATTTAGAAATGATAATAAATATAAAGAAATGCTTTGACTATTTTATTGATAAACTGAAAAGTAACATCTAATGTTTTTTTTAACTATTTGTGGAATTTAGAAAAAGTTCGGGATTGTAATGCTTCTTAGTTATACAAAAGATAAAAACAACACGAATATCTGAAAAAAGTAGAAATAAGAACAGAAACAGTTGAAGAGTGGCGAAAGATACCAGAGGGACAGTCAAAATCATAGATAGAAATAAACTGACAACGCCATAGTTAACACAACATAGAAAACTAAAGACTACGCAGCACAAACCCCACCAAACACTAGGGTGGTCTCAGGTACTCTGGTAATTTAAGCAGATCCTGCTCCATATGTGGCACCCGTCGTGAAGATCTTACTGACCACACACTTTGTCTGGTGGAGTTGAAACCTAAGTTTCTTTAATGACTTCAAAATTGATAAACGGACAATTTAAGAAAGGCTTATTATAAATCATGTTTCACATCATATTACACAAGTATCACATTATTGGCACATAATGAGTTATCCGTGTTAAAGTTAACTTATTGTTGAAGGGCAATTCCGTTTACTTCAAATTGAGTTAAGACATTTAGAAAAGGTTCTACTATTTAACACATTAAGTTTATCACTAAAACTTTTATCAATATTAATACTTCTATTATTATATTGGGGAAAAATATGAAATACCGTCATGAAAGATATGCGCCTTTGAGATACGGAATACATAATTTTGACCGAAAATCAAGTTAGTGATTGCTTTGTTTAAATTGGCATAACAATTAACGCTCTGAACTAATTTCTTTGGCTAGTCTGCCGATGTATAACTGACAAGTCCCCTGTTTTGAAAAGTTGCTTCGTCTCTTGATGTCAATATTGACCCTTCGTCCTTAACTAGAGACTTACTTTAATATATTAGTTGATAAGTTGATAACGGAAGCATGCTGTGAGGATCCATTTTTAGAATAAGCAAAATTATATCGACTACTACTTTTGGATTACATGTTAACGGTAGTTACATAAACAAAGTTATTGTTTACAATTTCAGTAGAACATGTCGTAGTCTTTTTCACTAAAACATCTTTGATACGGAAACTTATAAAAGTAACGATTTTTTTTTGGGCCACCCCCCTCCACCCCACACTTTTTTCTTTCTTTTTTCAAGGTTGCCCTTGCTTAACTCTTCTTTTTATTTACATGTAATGGTTAATTCCCACAGTTTTCAAGTAATGTTTTATTCTCCCAGTTTTAATGTAATGTTTTATTCTCACAGTTTTAATGTAATGTTTCATTCTCAACGTGTAAATGCAATGTTAATATAAGGTCGCATTGTTTGGTCTGTGACACTGGAATCTGTAATTTAAATTATCCCTCGTCCTACTCGTCCGAATTTAAAGTATTTAATCTCTGAATTCAATAGGTTTTAAACAAGACAAACACAGATGTAGGATTAGTTGCTCGCAGTAACATATTATTTTCTCTTGCGATACAATATTTTATTTCGCTTTATTGTACAGATTTCTTCGATTGAAACAACATATAAATACATGACATATAACATTGTTCCTCTTTCGCATCGTTTCTTTTTCCTCTGCTTATACCTCCAACGCCTGTACGTACAATAAACATAGCAGCAACTGCATATATACCAATGTGACCAACTTCAATTCGACGTAACTGCGAGCACCTTCGATACTAATACATTTAAATGCCAAACTTTATATAGTACCATTAAACCCCACCCGTAGAAACCGCCAAAACTTTCCTCGTGCCTTATGCACCTAACATCAAATTTATAAATAGTACATACTGTTGCAGAACCAGTATCAGAACTAGTTATACTAGTTCCCATTTATAAATAACTACTACGGGAAAAACCCAATTTCAAACGAAATAAAATAGTCATTGAATATAAGAAGACGAACTCACTCAAACGGTCTAATTTGAAGTAAGAGAATTTGTTTAACATTTTTATCTTGACTGAAATGGTTTAATTTTTTCTAGAGAATGGAAAGTGTGCACGGTGCTAAAACGTCCAATTTATCGACAGTAATTTGCTCTCTGAGGAATTAAATCAATTATTGTAAGATCCTGTTAAATCTATTGAGCACAATGATTGGAGGATTATTAGGAAGAAGATAAATAACGTGTTTAGCTACCGAAAAATACTTTCAAATTTAGATGCCTTTAGGAAAATTATGGCAATGTGACAATATTTCATTGAAAATTAATCAATTTGACGCCAAGTTTATGCAAGTTTGTGACTGCTGCGTTCTTATAATCAGATCACGATACTAAATGTATAGCACGACTCACATGTCTCAGAAACACGACAATTACTTGAAATATATTAAAAAATTATGTTTGTTTTTTTAAAATAATATCGAATTCCAAATGGAGTATAATACTTTGTTATGTTCATATTGATCATTGAGTATTGTACGTTGTCCTGAAATTGACGGTCAATTAGTATCTCTTGAATAGTGTTGTCCTTAGAGTGTTTGTGGGATTCATTTGTGTTATTTTAAGATTTTCAGAGGACTTGTTGATATTGGGAAATGCTAGCCGTTCTTCGGGTGTCGGTGGATTTGTTGCACTTTAGTACTTTTGTCTAAAGGAAGTTCGCTTCTCAGTTTCAAACTAACAAGCTTTTTAATAATACTAGGATATATTGATAGTGTTTTAATAGTGGAACGAAAAAAGCAAAAAACAAATATATAGGTCAATGTGCTTGTTTTAGAGATATTAGCCATTTTAATTTTGGCGGTAAAATGTTCTCACTTGATTTTTCATAGTATTATCATTGACAAGTTAAAGTTCTCAAACACTATTATAAAATAACAACGGTGTTATAAGATTTTTACAGATGGCTTATAATTATACATATAAACTTGAGATTTATAAAAAGAAAAAAAAGGTTTAATGAACAAAAAAATTTAAGGCAATCAAATTGATAAAACCAGAGGATTCTGAAAATCTGACAAAAATCCCAAAACATGACAAGCGAACATCCTTAAGATCGTCAGTGGGTTTGTCGAGGAGCTTGAGTAGTTTTGATTTCAGATCGTCGGTGGGTTTGTCGAGCATGAGTAGTTTTGTCTCGATTGTCAGTGGGTTTATTGAGCTTGAGTAGTGTTTTTCCGATTACCGGTAACTTCGATTTATTTTTATTGAGTATAGTGTTTGTTTGTTGATATTTAGTAGTGTTGGACTCGCTGATATTTTGGTTATTGTTCTGAGATATTTTGTTATTTTATTTTTAATGGCATTTGGTTGTGGGTTGCTTTTGAATCTTTATCTTGCTTGTTTTCTAACTTTAACTGAAATGTACGCACTAATCTCCAATGAAGAAAATGTTTTTTTTTATTTTGTTCGAAATAGGGTTTTTCCCCGTTTGCTATTTGTAGTAATTATTATAGATGGGAACTAGTATAACTAGTTCGGATACTGGTTTTGTAACAGTATGTACTATTTATAAATTTGATGTTAGGTGCATAAGGCACGAGGAAAGTTTTGGCGGTTTTTACGGTAGGGGTTAAATGGTACTATATAAAGTTTGGCATTTAAATGTATTAGTATCGAAGGTGCTCGCAGTTACGTCGAATTGAAGTTGGTCACATAGGTATATATGCAGTTGCTGCTGTGTTTATTGTACGTACAGGCGTTGGAGGTATTAGCCGAGGAAAAAGAAACGATGCGAAAGAGGAACAATGTTATATGTTATGTATTTATAGATTGTTTCAATGAAGAAAAATATACAATAAAGTAAAATAAAATATTGTATCGCAAGAGAAAAATACGATGTTACTTCGAGCAACTAATCCTATATATATTTTGTCTTGTTTATAGCCTATTGAATTTAGAGATTAAATACTTTAAATTCGGACGAGCAGGGCGAGGGAGAATTTAACCTAGATTAATTAATATAATACAATAATGCTGCCTCATCTCATGAAAGTAATCAAGTGGTAATAAATAATGTGTAACGAATATTTATTTCATTTTGAATGTCCTACTTAAACTTAAAGACTTATCTGTACAAACGTTAATCTTACATTTTTTTCTGTTAAATTGTGTTTGATTTACGCTAAGTGATCAACCGTTATTATCAATCATTTGTGAAGATTCTTAAAACTGCTATCGCAAAATGGACGAGAAAGGAGGGAATCTCAACTTAAATTGTGTTCAATTGAATTATTGTTAGTGAATTAGTTGAAATTGAGTTATGTTACCTGATGTTGTCAGTTAATTTGGTTCTTCAAAATAAAATGTGGTATGATTGCCTATGCAACTCACTACAAGAGACACAGAATAAACCTTCATGAGAAACACTGATACCTTACAATTGAAATCAAACAGTTATAAGTACTTGAAAACGTTAAAAGCATTACATGAATAACCAAATAGAGAGCTGCAACCTTAGTACTAGTAACTAATCATTTGTAACTGTTATACGCTTCCATACTAAATAAGACAAAGTTATTTTTTAGAATTTTCCGATTAAAATGACAATATCGGTTTTGATGTGCACCTTTTTTTTTTAAGTCATCATAAATCTTTTTCAATTGTAAGTTTTTATTTTTTCTTACTTGTTCATTCTTCTAATTTCACATAAAAAGTGGAAATAAAAATAAACTACTGTCTTAATTGGACGAGTTAATCAATCACTCTTTTCGTTTATATACATTAAGCGAAAAGTTTGGTGTTTCATACTTCATAATGGATATGCTGATGTCTAGCGCAGACTATTGTACACAATTTAATGGTTGAAGCCTCATCAATAGCAACCGTAAAAGTCTGCAGACTAAAGTGGCGACATTCAATTTTGGTAATGAAAAATGTAAGTACACTTCATCGTTTTTTCTCTTAATAAACATTTCCGACGGTTTTAGAGAAAAGATGTCAAACTTTGATTAAATACTGCACCAGCCGTCTATTTTATTTACCAAAGACAAGCATTTTATTTCTGCAATCGAATAATATGAAAGACCATTCAGACCTTGCGACAAAATCAATACCACGCCACTGCAAGTGAATATATTATTACAGTTCTGTTCTATTACTTTAGATGAATATAAAGTGAAATTTACTGATTTTCCAAATAAATTCAATAAAATGCCATCTTTAATCATACCATTCATCCTTGAAGTTCAAGTAAATATTCATCTTAAATAGAAGTCAGACTTTAAATTGGATTTCTTTAATCAAAATAAAAGCTCCATCAAACGCATTCTAAAAAATGCACTTGATCTTATTTCTCCTAACAAGGTGCATTTAAGTTGCTTTGTTTTATTTTGTGTTAATATTTTTACTCATTAAGCTTGCATAAATAACAAAATTCGAAACGTGCCTTTGCTTAATTTTACTACATAAAAGTAGAAAAAGCTTTCTCCTTAATATGATATATAAAATCGGGGCCGAATATAGGAACTCTATATCACATCTAATCACTTTTACTTTACTTTTCATGTGCATGAGCTAATATATTTGTAAATTTGAAGAAAAAAACACCGTAGATTGCAACTGCCTTCGACATAATGTAACTACGATATTTATCTGTTGCATATACATTAGAGTCACCCTAGCTGTCGTTATGAGAGTAACGGAAGACAATACACCTTTTTTAAATTCATGCCTTTAATCTGAGTTATGGTAGTTCCCTTAAAATGTAATTTTTTATAAAGGTAAAATATCTTAGAAGAACGCATAAACGGTTATTAATCTACCACTTTTGGTGCATTTGCGGAAACAAATTAAATGGCAAGCAATTAAAAAACAGTCGAAGAGAGTCTTTAGTTTACAGAAATACGTAGAAAATGATTTTAAAAACATTGCCATTTAGCTGAATAACCATGGTTCAATTATCATAGATACCAGCATTTCGTCTACCAAAGACTCATCAATAATGCTGGAATGAAAGGAAAAAAAGCCAAATAAAGTACCAAGTTGAAGAGCATTAAGTACCACACATCCCGAAATATTTTGCCAAAATACAGCTATGGTAGAAACCCTATGAATGGTATATTAAAAACCAAGTAAAAAAGCTAATAACATAATTTATTTTACACAACAACAGACTTCGGTTTATGGTTATGTTTTTCAAGAGTCAGAAAACGTCTCCATTGTTTATAGTTCGTTTTGTGTATGAGCAAACCTAAACATGGCCGCCTTGGTGTTATGATCGTTCATCAAAAAGAAATAAAAACACAGACACTATTTCCATCTAAAAAAAAGCTTAGAAGAATTAGTAAAATCGTGTTATTATCCGAAAACGAGGCATTGGTGTTAATGTCAAAGCGTTACTGCAAATATAAACAACTTTCACTACGAAATTGACACGCCTCCTGAATCCAAGACAGGAGAATTCCATTCATTTAGACAGCACTTCTTACTGGGCTTATATAAGTGATATTTGTTATCGCAATTTATCTGTTGTTATAAATAAGGAAGCTAGTTTTCTCGTTCATAGTCGATAGCCGTTAGATGACATATACCTGTTTTACACATCATTTGTACTATGATAGATAGTTGTCGCATTGACAGTTATACAGGATTTCTTTATAGTTATATAGAAGATATATAGAGAATATATTGGTATCTTCTGTGTATTCTTATGTGTAAAATGATACAGTTTATGAAGTAATAACTAATAGTGAAATAAATAAGCGAAAAAAAAAAAAAAGTAATAAAAAAAAATATAAAAATAAAAAAAAAATAAAAAAAAATAAGCGAGTATGGTATTTACATCACACAACACAGCCTTCAACCTACATTTATGTATTGTTACCTTACCTGTGCCATTGTCCCAGTTTACATGTAAATGGTACATGCCCTCTGAAAAAAAATTAGATGGGGAAAAACACATCTATTATTAAAGTCATAAGAAACCTCAAATTAAAAAAAAAATATGCATATGTTTTTTATAAGTCAATGGATAGTTTTTATTATACAACTTATGTTCATATACTTTTTTTCATTTTTTTCCACATCTAGAACAAGTTTACCTAGTTTTGATTGCTTGCTTCCAGGAAGCAATTCGCCGACATATTTGCCGTATGCATAGTGACCTGAGCGTAACCCTCCTCTTAAAAATCCGGTGGTCGCAATACGCATGAATCTGTCATTAAAATAAACAATTATCTGATTGTACATGTTAAACACGTGCTCAATACCAATGCTTTTTGTTATTTGTTTATTATAAGGTGACAATCGTTAAACTTCGGCTTCAAAACACGGCATTTAATGAGCAGCCATATTTGTTAAATCATAACAGACAGAGAGAAAAAAAATTGACGATTATACGATATATTTGCATAAAAAATTATAAAATCGTGCACAGAGGACTAAGTTTATGATATATACATGCATTTGTTCAAGAATTGGATAAACATTATTTTTCACCACTCACTCGTTTCATATGACTATAAATAAAAATTGATTATATCGTTTAGTAAATGTTAAAACAATAAATCTTTCATATTTGTTGAATATTTTCTGATTGGCAGGGGATAGCCATGTTACTTATGATTTAATGTATACCTGTTTAACCATGAAAAACAGTATGTTGAAAATGTTTAAATTCATACCGTTAATTCGACCTACTTGCTACCAAGGCTTAAAATTGAAGAATATTTGATTGGAAATCTTAACCATACTCTCAAGGTGTCCGACGTTGAAATCTTAAAATACCAGTGCATATACTATTGTATTATTATACCCTATGTATATTTTCTTTATTATATTCAATTTGATATACCGTATTGGTTATTTTATATTCACATCTAAAACAAGATAAGTACTAGTACATAAGGCAATGGTAAATAAGTTTATTTCAGTAAGTTGTCTATCACCACCTCTATATGGAGTTCAATCTCATCTAAATTAAGCTGACACGAAGTAGTATGGCACTAATAAAATTGAGAATGGAAATGGGGAATGTGTCAAAGAGACAACAACCCGCCCAAATAAAAAACAACAGCAGAGGGTCACCAACAGGTCTTCAATGTAGCGAGAAATTCCCGCACCCGGAGGCGTCCTTCAGCTAAGAATAGAACAGATTATATAAACCTAAAAGTAACGGTAAAACTACTATCCATCAAGAAGACGTACAAAGGTTGAGGTCGGGCATGCGTGCCCTTGGTCAGCAACTCAATAGCAAAATGGTAAAATCTCCAGAAAACAACCAAAAGAAAAGTTTTAAATGAACTGAAGAACTATTGATAAACATGAGTATCAAAATACATATCTTAGATACACAAACGATGACTTTGCCCCTGTACAATATTTTTTAAATCCATCATACCTCTTCTAAGTATATACAACCAATTGATACCTATAGCAGTAGTATGATTCAAACGAACTCTGTAGTACATAATATATTACCAAAAATTCTAATTTAGAAAAGATTTCATCTTTACAAATTGTTATACCTAATAGGGCAAATTAGAACAGACATTTGTATACCAAGCAAAACCATGAAAAACGTAGGTACCACCAACCAATATGATGGTCGCAGGGATTATTCAGATTATCACGTTTTATTGGAGACCGTATCTAAAGGTAATTTTAAAAACTGTCAATTGTGAGTCTTTTGCAGACGAAACGCGCGTCTGGCGCAAATACAACATTTCAATCCTAGTATCTATGATGAGTTGATTAGTTACTTTGTGTGGTATAACGAAATTGAAAATTCCCATCTAAATACCAGTTCATAAAACATTTGACACAAATATGTGCTATGCGATGTATAGATCCCGACTTTAATCTCGTATAAGGAAGAAAGGCGAATCATTACAATAGATCCATCAATTAAAACAAAATAATGTTAGCATACTAACAGCACCACAGTATATACGTGATAGAAGTCTCCTAAATGAACAAGACCTTGATTGGGCTAATATGTCAGGTAGCCCGTATAAACATATCTGGTGTACTGTTTCACATTTCTATCAAAGGTAACCCTTTTACATATGGTATACGTTTTAATCACGATACTTATTTAACTGAATACACAGTTGTCGCTAAATTCCACGCTGTAAATTCATTTTGATAGATATATATATCTATACAACTCGTCTAAACTCGTACTTATATATATATATATCTATATATATATATTGACCAAGTGATTGTAAATAAACTCATCAGATTTTATTTATATATATATATATATATATATATATATTGACCAAGTGATTGTAAATAAACTCATCAGATTTTATTTATATATATATAT
Source organism: Mytilus edulis (assembly GCA_019925275.1). Lineage (NCBI taxonomy): Eukaryota > Metazoa > Mollusca > Bivalvia > Mytilida > Mytilidae > Mytilus > Mytilus edulis. Next base: position 20,773,100 of record CM034353.1, read on the forward strand.
ATTTAAAATCTGATGTCAACCAAAGAGAGACAATTCTAATCATTTGATTTGATTTGATTTCTTTAGCCTACTTCAATTAATTTGTTATTTTTAAGCCAATACAAGAGTGTCAGCTTGTCAAATATTAAATGCAAGTGGACACCAGACTCCGTCAAATTCTTATAAGTACTAGTATCATATCTCCACGGTAAATCTTTTGAATAGTTACGAATTTGATTTATGGATAATATACAGTTGGGATCACTTGTCAATTGTCTGAATGAAAAATCGAAACAGTCTTTATAACAGTTGTTGGCAGAATCAGCTCTACCCTAGGAAATTTTTACTATAGAACAGAGATGGACAATTCTTCCCTTAGACAGTTTCATACGTTTCTACCGTAAAGCAATTTCAAGCAGTTCTACACGAGAATATTTTTGGGAATGGCAGAAATATCGTGTTTACAAGCACATCATCTCGAAACTGAACTTCATGTTACTGATGTGCGCATTCTTAAAAGAACACAAGAACACGGATGAAACGCGAGTCAGTAGAACAAAAATATGACAACAGATGGATCAAAACTGTTTGGTAATGCATTTATAAGCGCATTTAAAATAACGATGTACACTTTAAACAAGCCCAAAATTGTTCAAGCAGTCTTTTTTTTCTTTTTTTTCAACAATAAATTTTTATTTTTGTAGGAAACAAATGTTTAACGCAATATTTCGCTAGACCAACTAGCTTTATCAATAAAATTAACGATACCAATTTTCTTGCACCAGATGCGCATTTCGACAATACATGTCTCTTCAGTGATGCTCGTGGCCAAAATATTTGAAATCCAAAGCTTATATAAAGATGAAGAGCTATAATCCAAAAGGTCCAAAATCAAGCGTGCATCTATATATATATATAACTCGTCTAAACATCAACCCAACAATGTTAGATCTGTAAATTATTTTTCGTCCCTCGCCGGGATTCGAACACATGCTACTGAGATATATATGTGTATATCATTAATGTTCATAATAAAATGCAACAAAAACAAACGCAAACATACATAAAAACGGACTTTTTAATAACAACTGCCATATTCTGGATTTGGAACAGGAAATTTTCAAGAAAAATAATTGTGGGTTGAAACTGGTTTTAAAGCTAGCTTAACATCCCGCTTATTTTGTAATGTTAAAAAATACCGCTTTAATGACAACACTACGTGACGGAAATTCAGTAAAAATAAACACAAGAATACTTAGCACACTTAGCACAGCAAAACGCACAAATAAATGATATGATACCGCAAATACAAAATTGCAATCATGGTATCTATGATGAGTTTATTTACAATCACTTGGTCAATGCCACTGTCTTTTTCATTTTAAGCCATGGCGTTGTCGGTTTGTTTTAGATTTATGAGTTTGACTGTCCCTTTGGTATCTTTCGTCCCTCTTTTATTTACCCAAGGAATAGATAGCCTTTTCTGTATTTGGCAAAACAAGGTATTTTTAAAATTCAATGCTCTTCAACTGCGATTTCTATTTTGCCTTTTTAAATTTGTTTGATTCGTGCATCAAATATGAGTCTTTTGTCGACGTAAAAAGTAAAATCACAAAAAAACTGAACTCAGAGGAAAATCCAATCGGAAAGTCCATAATCACATGGCAAAATCAAACGACAAAACACATAAAAAACGAATGGACAAGAACTGTCATATTCCTGACTTGGTACAGGCATTTTCAACTGTAGAAAATGGTGGATTAAACCTAGTTGTATAGCGCTAAACCTCTCACTTTTTTAACAGTCTTATCAAATTCCGTTATATTTACAATGATGCTTGATCTAAACAGACGTCTAGCAAATACACAATTCCAATCCTGGTATCTATGATGATTTTATTTACAACCAATTCGCCGTTTCAGAATCTAATGTATCCTGGGATATATTTTCAAGTGTACACCAAAACGTCGTGATTGGTTAAAAATGTCACAAACAATGGAAATCCAACCAATGACATGACGTTATTTTCATTTTGGGGTACGAACAATGAAATTACCCAAGATTCTTTGGATTCTGAAAAGGCGAATGGGTCGTTACCACTGCTGGTAGACGTTTTATTTACCTGATGGTATCACCAGTCCTGTAGTTAGTACCTCTGTGTTCACCTGAATTATTATTGACATGGTATTAATCATAAATTAACTTTTTACAAAACTTTGAATCTTTGAACAGCAATACGTTTTACCTCAGAAATAGATGGCCATAGCAGTATTTGGCCAAAAGGTTCGGAATTTTGGTCCTCAGTGCTCTTCAACTTCTAACTTTTTTCGATTTGAGCATTACTTATGAGTCTGGTATCTACGATGAGTTCATTTACCACATATAAATCGCAGATTATAATATGACGTGCTTCTTTCGCTTTATGAATAAACAAAATCAAATCAAATTTGTTTGCACATGCGTATTTTGACTACCGCTTAATAATATATTTCCTTAACCTAAAACACTGCCAAAATCTTAAATGATGCTCATGTTGTTACTAATTTATTTATCATGACTGTAATGTGTTGCAATTCGAAATTGACATATTTGACCTAGATACGACAACCGTTCATGCTGGCTGTTAAAAACTCCTCCCTCTGAAAAATCACATTGCCAGTCGTTTGGTTTCTTACTAACAAAAAAGGGAGATTTATGGAAGAGCCTACACAAACGCTCTACACTTATAAACATCGGAAAGAGAAATTACCTTAATTGTCCTAATCAGAATCGAAATAATTGATTCAAGCTATACTTTATTGTAGTTTTAACATGAATAGGCATTACATTCGTGTTATTTTAGCCCTCACTATCGCTCGGGCAAAACAAATCACCATTATTCTGCCTAACCGATGTTAAAACTACAATAACATATAGCTTGCATCAATTATCACTTAAATAACAACAGACACCTTCAATGAATTTACGACAGTATACCAGAACACCACAAACGAAGTATTATTCGATCGTCACATGAATGGATCATAGCCACACAAGGTGACGTATTTTTTGTGACGTTCATATTATCACAGGGGAATTTCGTAAAATTTTGTTTTATTTTAGACACGTACAAGAACATAAAACTGGAATTGTGTTTGTAATGATATTTTATGTATATTTTAACTATGACAAGGATATTTTAATGGAATTGTGTTTAAAATGGTTAGATTATTTGTATTTCCTAACCATGTCGGTTTTTCTTGTAAATCAAAATTTCAGATTAACAAAAACATCCAGTGAATATAGTTGCAAATAGAATAACTGTAATAAAAGATCATGTAAGACCAAACAGTAAAATTATTGAAAAAAAACATGAAAAGACTATACTGAGAAATAAGACATACAGTATGTGAAATGTATCGCAAATACAGAATTCTAACCACAAACGATAAGACATAACACAATATCCAACTGGGCTTTCAAAAGAAATATTATAACTAAGTACATGAATATTGTATGTATAAATACCGAGACACGTTGGATATATATATATATAAACGCGATTTCAAATTCGGTGAAACAGTCATATTAGGGAATGGGCCACGTTCGGTACTTAGCAGACAAGATAACGTAGAAGGTAAATAAAACAAAATCTGTACGTGGTTTAGATATAGCCACATCGTATAGATCAAGCAATTCGTGAAAACAAAAACGTTTATACTCTTTCCGAATGAATAAAGGATCTGAACCTCAGAATTAAACACTGAACGGGTTTATGAATACCCATAATACAACAATCAAAGCTCAAAGGTTACAATGAATATGACCTACCGAATTAGACTATTTACCGGATTTGTAATCACTTAAGCAACACGACGGGTGCCACATGTGGAGCAGGATCTGCTTACCCTTCCGGAGCACCTGAGATCACCCCTAGTTTTTGGTGGGGTTCGTGTTGTTTATTCTTTAGTTTTCTATGTTGTGTCGTGTGTACTATTTTTTTCTGTTTGTCTTTTTTATTTTTAGCCATGGCGTTGTCAGTTTGTTTTAGATTTATGAGTTTGACTGTCCCTTTGGTATCTTTCGTCCCTCTTTTACAAAACACCTATGACAAATATGTTCCGCAGATGAAGCCCCAAACAACATTTGTGTGTTGATCACATCATATAAACTGCTTGGTGAATGAATTAGGTATTATCAAGAAACATATAAACAGCTTGATGAATGAATTAGGTATTATCAAGAAACATGTACCCTAACAAAACTTACCAAGAAAGAAATTCTGGATAATCTAAGGTCTATTCTATTGTAAACGATTATAACAGTGTCTTGATTTCTTGATTGACAACTTTTGAATGACGTAATTTTCAACAAACAATCGGGATTCACATGGTAACTTATTGAGTTTCTCTTCATTCATACTTCTTATTTTATTCATATGAGACAGTCTACATACAAGAGCTACTTTAAAGGAAAGAAAAGAAGTTAGCTGTATTCTTAAACTTCCGATATAAAGATAGTGTTCTCGTACTATCTATCCCATCTATTTCTAGAAAATGGATACAACAGTTACAGTAAAGTTTGTCCCATACTAAAGAGATGATTTAAGCTTCCACATTGTGAAGTTTCCAATTTTATGTAGTTACTTTCCTGTAGCGCCTGTATACGGAGTATATTTTTACCCATTGATAAGATATTCGAATGTTCGAGTATTTTTCTTATCATGATTTACTTGATAGAGTGTTGCTGCCAATTAAGTTTTTGAACCAAGAGTTCATGGTAGTAAACAAACTCATCATAGAGACTTTTATTCGTGGGGTACCAATTTTCGTGGTTTTCGTGGATGACTATATCCACAAATTTAAGTGTCCAACGAAATAAAACAACCATTGACCAAATCATGACATGGAAAGATACCCATGTAGGTTGGACTACTGTTATGATTTCGAGAATATATTGAATAACGCCAAATCTGAGAATACTATAATAGTAGTCACAGGGCAAATGCAATATGAACTACAACTGCATGCAGGGTAATATCCATTTAATCTTTGATAACCTAAACTGTACAACTTTTGATCTTTTAATTCTCATAAAAAATATTTTTGATCGATAAAAGTCAGATTTCCGGTATTGATATGCTAGTATGATAAAGTATTTATTTTATATCCTCATAGTTCTCGTACATATGGGAAATAATAATGTCATGCTGGGCTTGATTTTAATAAGAATTATTTTACAATTCAAGATACGTTCAAAGCATTTGTTTATGTTACTGTTTTCCTAAGTTGACATGTTTATGGCCTAATTAACACATTTGACAGTTTTTAATCCGTTGATCACTTTATCTTTGGTTAATTAGTGTTGTCACTACGATTTATACGATTTATACGGGTCAATGTTTACTTAGCCATTTCCTTCAATCCAAACTAAGTGTAACCGTAGTTTCTAAATGCTTCCTTTTTTTCTTTCTAGAAAACTTAAATCCACGAATTTAAAAACCCACAAACATGTAAATATTGCTGAAACCACGAAAACTGATACCCACGAATTTAAGTACTTTCACAGTACCAGGATTGAAATTTCGTATATACGCAAGACGCGCGTTTCGTCTACAAAGACTCATCAGTGACGCTCGAATAAAAACATATTAAAAAGGCCAAATAAAGTACGACATTGAAGAGCATTGAGGACCAACAGTTCCTAAAATTTTGCCAAATACAGCTAAGGTAATCTATTCCTGAGGTAGAAAAGCCTTAGTATTTCAAAATTCAAAATTTTGTTAACAGTTAATTTATAATTATGAACATATCAATGATAACTAATGTAAACACAAAAGTTTAAAGTTGAAATACTCCCTGTGTAAAGTTTAAGGAAGCCATTAGAAGTTGATTGGTCTTTATGTAATATCTGTTTCACAGATAACGACAGATATGTTTTTATAAATTGTCGTATTAACAATCCCATTCTCTTTTGCACGAATGTGACATAACGAATGAGACTTTCGTCTCTCTTTTCCAAACCAGTAAGAATTTTTTTCTTTTAACAATACAAGATAATTGATCTATTAATTAATGAACTTTTCCAGAAACTATATTTTCCATGATGATATATTTTGTTAACAACTAAATGTGCATATATCTGTGTATTTCATGGTTAATAATGGTATTTTTGACTTATATAGAATAAATAATAAATGTTTACCATAGGGCAACCCTAGATTTCTGCTATAAACAAATAGGGACCTTTCACTTTAATACTGGACTAATTCAACCAGGTTTAATCCACCATATGTGTACATAAGAAAATGCCTGTTCCAAGTCAGGAATATGACAGTTGTTATGCATTCATTTGATATGTTTTGCCGTTTGACTTTCCGTTTGAATCTTCATCTGGATTCGGTATTTTGTTATTTAATTTCTTTATATGGAAAGAGGATGTCATCTTACTGCGTTCATTTATAGCGCTACATATATATCACTACCTAGACACGATTTTAATGCACTTTCCTTATCTTATTTATATGCATTTATCAGTGCAAAAGAACTCTATGATTTCCTGTTGACAATACTCATTGTAAGATCAAAGAACGTCGTAACAAAATAAGACGTTTTCTACCCTTTTATATTTAAATGGTTAATTCGTCTGCGTATAAGTTGTCAATGTCTTCTTTTTTTATTATGCATGATGTACTTTTAAAAATTAAATGAATAATCAATCAATAAAAAGTACCAGTATTTAAACATTCACTTAAAAAAAAGATCAGACAACATCTTACTTTTTTATAGATATGATCTGACTAAATGAATATATATATATAATGATGCAAAAATGCGTGATATGATATTTAAAGATAACATTTATTAATGAATTACAAGTAAAGCTTTGGTAAATAATGGAAGAATTCCACAGAAGTTAAAGCGAATATTTATCATTTAATTGTAAAATAAAATGACAGAATTGAGAAGAATAAACGTAAATAAAACAAATTAAAGAAAGTTTAACTTGTTTATAGAACAATTTCCTAAAAATATAAATGTAAAGTGTTTAAACTTTTAAGCATATTTGATAACGTAATCTCAAAAATGTCCCCCAGCTAATTAATAAATGTGTCAGCTTCGAAGGCATAAAGATAATTGTATACACTTTTAAAATTAATAGACTTGAACAATAAAGATTAAGTAATTCTGCCTTTATACGATATAGTCCATTGTTTATTAAAAGATATCAAAGAAAGCTATTGTATTGAGTAACTAAATATTCGCGTGTCAAATTACGTCCCTTTCTGCTATGTAAAGTCGTGCAAAACTATTTGGTTGATTAGATTGTGAACCAGAATAAAATGTAGTAAGCAGACTGGATTGTCTTTTAAGGTTAGTCAATATGTTAATATTATTTAAAAGTTTGTATTATAAATTTAAAAGAAACGAGTTTAAGATTTAAAAGATGTTCTCCAGTAAAGTAATTTTTATTCATATTCACAAGTAAAATCGTAATATAGATTAAATAAATTATATGCAAAGTTTGAGATAGAATTAAGGTAAATGATTTAAATATAAGATTCTTAACTTATAAAAAAAGGTATTTAACTTATTCATATAGATAACTTTTAAAAATACAATTCTTATTTTGATACTTGATTTTAACATTAAAAGTACACGAATTAAGGGGAGATAACAGATGACACGACTGTTCATTTATGGCGCGTATACTGTTGTCGGGTTTTGTATTATTGTTCGATTTATATCACGAAATTTTATGTATAACTATGATGGAAAAGTAATGCGATCTGTATTGTTAATGTTGTAAATATTATGATTAGATTGTGAACCAGAATAAAATGTAGTAAGCAGACTGGATTGTCTTTTAAGGTCCCGTTGTCATGCCGAGTCCAAGCTACTTCCCAAATAATGTAACATCAATGTGAGCAGTTCCCCCAAAAAGAATTGATACAACCATGAAAAAAAGACTAAAACACGAATAACAAAGACGGGACCAAGTTCCCGCATAATATATATAGCATGGAAACAAATGGATTGGTATTATCACAACAGAAATTTGAGTATTTACCGATAATAATGTCATCGACTTTGTTTTTTCATCTCAAATAACAGAACTAGAAAATGGATATGTAGCATGGAATTGCTGTATGTACCTATCCAATATTTGGTTATGATATAACCCTTCAAAATGCTAACGTCTGTACTAGTTGTAGTTCAGTTGTTTTCCTCTTGTAGTTTCCCTCAATTTTGGTTTGTGATCCGGATTTGTTTTCTCTGAAACGATTGATGGCTATTGAACAGCGGTATACTACTGTCACCTTTGTGTATCTCAGTCAAATATGCTAATTGTAATTTCATTCAAATCACGATGGACAAATTCTTATTCATCAAGATTTCGGCAAAATCGATATTAAAAAAAATATTTTCAACTTCCCGGGGCAAAGCTGCCCTTTGATGTATTCCGCTTTTCTTTGAGATCCTTTTTTGTCAAATAACTTTTGGTGTGTTTATTTAGATTTCAGTTTTTGTTTTTAATATGAGCTTTCCGGGTGGCGGTAAATCCGAACTAGAGATGCCTGTGTCGCTCAACTGATATTTTTTTAACAAACAATTGATACATGAAATCATGCAACTGTTGACTGTCCCTTTGGTATCTTTCGTCCCTCTTTTATACTTGTGTTTTATTTTCAGAAGACTTTTGTAAAAGATTACAAAGCACAACAAAGAGAACTAAATTGAGAAACAACAACCCGCACCAATAACCGGGTTTGGTCTAGATATGCTCAAAAAAGAGGGACGAAATATACCATAGAGACAGTCAAACTCATAAATCGAAAATAAACCGACAATGTCAAGGCTAAAAATGAAAAAGAAAAACAGACAAACAATAGTACACACATCGTAAGAAATAATGCAATGTCTGCTAGATTTTTTTTCTTGTTATCATTGATCTAACAAACTTCCAGAAACCAAAATTTTGAACTTTTAGTTTATATTTTAGTTTGAAAATATTTACTTTATATGCAAGTACATTGATTCACAGAAATGGAAAGAAAAGTTTACCGTGTGTAAATTCAAGTCATCTATTTTGTCGTAAAGTTTAGCCTCTTTTTGTCAATTTTATAAATGGAAGTCAAGAGAGAAATTCTATAGTCATGAGAACATCCGACAAACGATTTCTGAGAAATGCTAAAGAGACAGAACAACATTGTAACAGTTAAGAGGAGAATAAAGAAAAGGAGGAACGTAGCTTACAATGTCTCCTCAACATCGTTTGGAAGACTTAACAAAATGAGTGCAAAGTGGACTGCTTGGCTATCTGTTTATATTCAATACCTTAGAATTTTGACTAGTTTTAATTTAGCGATTGTAACTACTTCTTAATTCGACTGTTCGAAATAATAGGGAGTGTATAAGAGAGGTAACCAACCCCCTCTTGTTAAGGTGTAATACCACCATTGATTTTTCCCTATTTGTCTTTGTTAAATTTGCACTTTTCAAAAAAATGTACAGAAGTTATCCTTGTTTCAAATAAAGAAATACTTGGCATGAGTAAAGTTTTATCCTGTCCAGTTCTATAGAAAAAAAAATCACATAACATTTCATTGCATATAAGAAAATAACCATCATTGGAAGTTAACCAATCAAATTTCTCCCCTTATTTTATCTGTGAACAAGGTTTAGTCACCATGTAACCTCAAGATTACAAAATTTTCTATAGAAATCCCAAATAAAAAATAATGGTGTTTTGAAATAACCAAGACATATGTTTATGACACAGATGGTTTTACTGCAATAAAATGTAGGATTAATTACCTACAACTGTCAAATTCAAGGGAATATTTTTTTCGACCTACTTTCGTATACAACCGGATGTGACGTACCATGATTTGGTGGTATTACACCTTAATATGGCCTTAAAGTCAGGATGTTTGTTAAAAGTTATTTCTGCCTATTGATATACTGTGGATTTATTCATTTTCGTGTGTACCACTTTTCGTGGATTGCAGAAACTTTGCATTTTCGTGGATATGTTATTTCGTGGTTCTGTCGAAGTCTGGATTCAACTTTATATAAGTTTGTATTCCGTTGAACATTTAAATTTGTGCTTCACCGGTACCCACGAAACCCACGAAAAATGGTATCCATCGATTAATAATGAATCCACAGTATTTTGTCGATTAAGAAGTTAGTGTTCTGTCTGATGTTTGGTTGGCTTTTTCAGTAACCTTTGTGTTTCATATCATCAAACCAGAAATGTTCAGCAATATCAAATGTTTTTGTTAACTTGTGAACGGATTACTTGGCCATCGTAATTTTAAGTGAAAAATTTACGTTGTCTATAACATCTATACCTTCCTAGATATATCTTTAGAACTTTTTTGTTGATTGCATCTCTTTTTATGTAGAATACATGCTACATTTATTACTATTTGTTCTCTATGTTCAAATGCAGTTCAGCGATATATAGATGCATACAAAATCCGAATTCCGTTATCTAACTTTAATGAAAAGATCTTCTTCTTCTCAAGTTTAAAAAAAACATAAAATCTTCGATTATGTAGAATCAAGAAATGTTTTTTTTTTTCAATTTTCTATTCATTTTTGAGTTATCCAACGATTGGTCCCCCAACTGAAGTATGTGTATTATCATGAATCCATTGCAGGAACGTGTAAACCTCAGTGTATACACCTGGATATCCTGGTTGTGCACATCCAAATCCCCAACTACTTATACCTGAAATAAAAACAGAGAAAACTGTAATCTGAGAGACATTTTACCGATACCGACTAAAACATCGTGTAATACTAATAACAGAATAATTCGACCTGATATGATATATATACTAGTTATATTATATTTTCTCACATTAGAATATAATATCCAGCTGAAGTTGTTCAAAATAATTAACATATGTGTTAAAAGTGTTTAATCATTGCTGAGACGTCAGCCTATTCATTGACCTAGAATTTTTTTCGTTTTTTTTACAATCAACGACTCTTTATAAAGATGTAATAGTAAAGTATCTCATGTATAACAGTGTGTTCCTAGTATAACATGTAATAATCATTTTTGATATATTTTATATAGTGGTTTATTTTTTATATTATGAATTAAGAAAGACTTCCATTAAGAAAGACTTCCATTTTATGTCGCTGGTTCATATTTTTCAAAACACCCGAATTCAAAGTCATCATCATACCCCTTATATTTCAACCTCGCAACTCAATAATAAACGTATGATTTCCCATTAAATTACTTTGAATACACCTTCATCGTTCATTTGTCCAATGTAAGGATAACATCTGATTCATACTCGTCCAATCGAAATACAATATACCGAAAGTGCGATGTTTTTGTTTTAATGTTTGTTTATACTTCTACTAAATGAATGTTATTAAATAATTATGAAATTATTAATTTCACTGATAAAAAGGGACAATTAATTAAAAATCACTGTCTTTATAAATAAAACGTATGCGATTATTATGGCTAGTTATAAATGTGTTTTCGCTCTTAAAGCTTCTTAAACATGGTGAAAGAACTGCCCTTATAATTTAGAATTATCATGTCTTATATATATCCCTTATAAGAAACGTGTGAACTTGTATAATTAACTATGTTCATTTAAATCTGTTAAAAGATTTTGCTATATACAGACCAACTAATTCCCATTGTCCATTGGTATTTTTACATGCAAATGGTACACCAGAATCAAACTGAAAAAGAAGCAAAAACGTGAATATTTAATAATCTATTATTTAAAAAAAAAAAGAGAATGGAAATCGGGCATTATTAAAGTGACACTTTAGTAGAAACAACCCGACCAAAGAGCAGACAACAGCCGAAGGCCACCAACGGGTCTTCAATACAGCAAGAATATCCCACACCCGAGTCCGATGTCATAATAGGTAACAAAAGAAATTTAGCAAAATGACAATGATACATAAACTTACAAAGGACTACTAGCAGTTACTGACATGCCAGCTCCAAACCTTCGTGAAACTGATTGAAAAAAAATGTCTTCTTCATATGAAAATCTAGTACAATCCCTCCTATTAGGGGTTGAGTATCATACAATTATAAATAAAGGCAACAGTAGTATACCGGTGTTCGAAATTCATAAATCGATTTATATTCTACTAGTTTTCATACTGTAAATATATGAAAAGAACATAACCTAGTATCATACCAACTACTGGCCTTTGAAAAAATATGTTTATCTCCGATGCAAAGACCCTATGCGTGAATGAATATTGATACCAAAATATGCAATCCTTAATGACCTGACAACAGTATCGTAACCATATCCTTTCCGAATAAGTGTGTAAAGGTTTGGGTAGCTTTTGATGTGAATGCCAACATGTTTGTGACCTGCAAAGAACACTACCATAAAACACTGGATGTGAAATACCTAAACGTATAAGATGTTTGCAGGTTGATTTATATTTACGAATGATGTCCTTGTACCGATGATAAAATCCAGCAAATGTCTCGACCAGTCTGTGATATCGAAAACCCTGGTGTAAAAATCCTCCAGCAACACAGAGATATCACTCGTTGAAATCAAACACGCTGTTACATACACGAGCGAATCGAACAAGTTGATATATATATATAAACACAATAAGATGGTGATAAGTGAACATCACCATCAAAAAATGGATAACCAATAATAGGAAAAGCATTGGTTCAAGTGTACGTAGTTGAATAGCATTGAGGACCTAAATTTCCAAAAGATTTTGCAAAATCTAGATTGGGTGATCTAATCCTGGCGTAGAAACTTTTGAAAAACTCAAAGGATTGTAAACAGTTGATTTATAATCATGTCCATATGAATTATAATTAATTGGTCTTTCATTAAGAGCCCATCATGAAGGGCAAATAGATGCAGGTATACAAAGGGAGTTTATTATATTCAACCGAGACTGTATTCTATATTTGTATTCCTTTTAATGATTCAATGTCGATTATAAGACTGTGCATCATATATATACAATCATATCTTGACTTAATTTGTCAATAGGGGTCAGTAGTAAACTAAACTTTACCACAAAAGAGATGATTTCAGGTTTCAAATTAGAAACTTTTCCTCTTTATGTACAAAATTTTAACAGCGCATGTATATGGAGTATATAAATCTTCCAGTTGATACAATATCCCAGAGCTTGTGTTTAATAACGTGATTTCCTTTAAAGTTATCTGCCGCCTAATAGTAAGCTGATGCTACATTCCGTTGTAGGTTGTTTTTGTAACAAATGAACAAGGGTATATTACAATTGTCGTAGTCACAATCCAATCCTCATTGAATGAGATTTAGCACAAATTATGTACTTACCATGAGTAACCCGACGGGTGTGGAGCATGACTTGCTTACCCTGTCGGAGCACCGGAGATCATCCCAGATTTTTGTGGGTTCGTGTTGCTCATTTGGTTTTTTTTTCTTTGTAGTGGTTGATAGTCTGGTTTTACAGATTTTTAATCGTTTTATCGGTGACTCTTCGACTTTCGATTGTCACTTTACTTCAGTAACTTCTGCTACCTATTATGGACATGGCAATTATTTGTTATATATAATATTACCTTTAAACATGGAATTAAAACCTTGGTGTGACATGATCCAAATTATAACCCGTACTGGATCAGACAGCAATATTCTCGGAAAACCTAAATAATTTGCCTACAACACCTATATTTAGGTTTTCTCATTCAATAAATCAGACCGCTTTGTAATTTCATAAAAAAAACAATTTATGTAATTTCCCTTTTTTTCTCGTACCACTTTATTCCATACTTATTATTGCTTGCGCTTAATTTAAAGAAGAATAAATATGTAAAAATAAAATACGTACACTACATGCATCAACTCCACCCGTCACCAAATTTCCAGCACACAACATCGAATTGTTATTATAACCAAATACACTTAATGCATTTCCACAGTCAACGTCAGCGATTATAGGCTTGTAAACTTCATGAAGCCTATCAACTGGTGATCCCCCTTAAACGAAAAAAAATAACAATAATATTTCCAGGAATATTTTGGTAAAAGAAACTAAGATATACATCATTACATACAAGAATGAAATCATTATACATTAGACGCGATAGAAATATAGATACATATTATATACCAGTAATATTACCAACAGAATTATCAAAATTACAAATCAATTGAAACTGATCACACGATTTAGAACAGATGCTTCACAGAAAGTTGAATTTCAAAACGGGTTAGAGAAAAATATCATTTTGCGTACTGCAGTGTTATTTTCATTGACTATCTACAACGTCTTATGCCATTATAAAAGTTAAATAGTCATCAGTAAGGATGAGTACCCTTTTTAGGTACATCGATATAAGCTCATGTCATTGAGAGTAAAACAAGGATGAAAACCTGAGGTGAATGCATTGGTGAATAACACGGTCTAAGCATGTAAGAAGTTATTTAAGGATCAATGATTATTTCGAAGAAAAAGACCCGAAACATCATGACTAAAAGACTGAATTTTCGAAAGTTGATGAAAATCTGTAGTTTAAACATAATATCCTTAAAAAGATATTAGAAAATAATTCGCCAAAGATACCAGGTTTATCAAATACTTATCAATGAGGCCACACCAATTTAATTTCTTGTTCTACGGATTGTTGGACTCCAAAATTTGGGGCGAGCGAGCGATTTGAAAATTTTAATATAAAAATATTTAATTTGCAAATTTTTGAGGCGAAGCTTGAAAAGTAAAGGCGAGCGATTATAATTTTTTTTTGTAAACATAAAATAGTAGGTTTTGACAATATTAAAACTTGATTTATCACTTGTACTTTGACATTTCTTTAATTTCTGAAGTATTTTTTCCCTGTTCACCAAGAAATAATTAAATCTGGTCTATGTATGTGTGACTGACAATGAGACAATTCTCCATCCAAATCATAATCAGTTTGGGGGCAACCCCTTAGTGTTATAAATATCCCTTTTACATGTTTTATGAGGGATCAATATAAGTTATAATATATTTGTTTGTACAAAAGGGCTCATATTTTCTCATAGAACTATATATCTATCTGGTATTAAATGGTCAAAACATGTCCAAGAATTTAGTAATATTCCTGGACTTTAACCATGTTAACACATTTACTTTAACAGTCTAATATTTTTCAAAATAAGTGGACCCCTCTTTTAGAAAAATTTGTTTAAAATATGATGTAACTCGCCTCTTTTTGAGTACAAAATTCTAAGTGTTCAAAGGTTTTGTATAGAAGAACTATACAAATCCTTGGTATTTCAATTTTCTTTTCTACATCAGTAAAATGACCCCTTGTCTGAGGGAGGGTTGTTCTCAACCGTAAATAACAAACACCGGTCAAAGTACGGCCTTTTACACAGGGCTTTGATACAGACCAAACAGCAAGCTATAAAGGACCCCAAAATTATTAGCGTACACAATTCGAACAGGAAAACCAACGATCTAATTTATATATCCAAACGGGAAAATACCAATGAACAACACCAACAAACGATAACTGCTGAACGACATGCTCCTAAATCAATCAGGACAGGTGCATAAACATGCAGCGGCTATGGATAGTTTTGTTTCGCCAGCATACAATATAATTGCAGTTGAAGGCAAATCCTTCAGAAGTTCTTTGTACTTTATTCTAACAACGAACATGGTTTGATAGGGAATATAAGTACGTGTAAGGGGGAAAGAAACCAATTTTTTGTTCTTCACGGAAATACCCGCTGTTATTACTTTTTATCGGAGCACTCCAGGTTTCATGCTGAAACAAATATTCTCACAGATATTTACACAGTGTGGTGGGGTTCTTTTATGTTTAATTAGTTAGCAAAGTTACCAGGATTATAATTTAGTACGCCAGACGCGCGTTTCGTCTACATAAGACTCATCAGTGACGCTCAAATCAAAATATTTATAAAGCCAAACAAGTACAAAGTTGAAGAGCATTGAGGATACAAAAATTCCAAAAAGTTGTGCCAAATACGGCTTAATATATATAAAATCGTTATATACAGGTTAGACTGTGATTTAACAAATGTTGATATCTTTTTAGAATATTAAAAAAAAACGGTGCGGGAAATGGACATGATTACAATTCCGGATGCGGGAAGCGGGAATATAAAAAAAATAAAAAAAATCTGTTTTGAAAAAAATAGGTGCGGGCGGGTCCATCGAACAAGGGATCAAATTGGTGTGGCCTGATGCTTGAATAAAAAAAAGTTGAATATCACAGAAGACCAATAATACCGAAATGGATTCGCCAAATACAGCTTATGTAATCTATTCCTTGGGTAGACAATCCTTAATACTTCGAAGAATGTTTATAAGACTGTAGTCAGACCTATAATTTTGTTCTTTCTTCTTATTGTAAACATTGGTCAACACATATATCATCTGATAAAACTCGCTTTATTCCTATGTGTTCAAAATAATGTCAGGAATGTTATGGATATGTCACACTTCAAAAATATTTCCAACATTTATTACTAGAATTTTTTTATTGTACGATCATTTCTAGGATTAGAGGTAAACTTCAAATACATCAGAATTAGTTAGTTTTCTGTTTGCCTTGTAAACTAGTTCCATGTAACGACTACTATTATCAAAGAACTTACTAATACATTTTATAATGAATAGTATGCAATGGAATTAATTACTTTTGGAGTATATGAATTATACAAGATACATAACACTACAAACTCTTAATTTGTACAATCCTAGCTTTTTATACCAAGATTACTTTAATTCTTAAATTTTACAGCAATACAACAAAAAACTAAATGAAATGGGATTCAGTAAGCTTGATATATATCTAAGATAGCTGCATAGTTTGATGAAAATCCAAGTTGATTTGAAAAAGTTATTAAAAAAATTAAAGTGTACTATCTCTATTTTGTCCGAATTGCAAATCCTAGCTTTTTTTTACCAAAATTACTTTAATTCTTAAATTTTACAGCAATACAACAAAAAACTAAATGAAATGGGATTCAGTAAGCTTGATATATATCTAAGATATCTGCATAGTTTGATGAAAATCCAAGTTGATTTGAAAAAGTTATAAAAAAAATTAAAGATGCCTATCTGAATTTTTATATAATAATTTTTTTTACATATTGTAAAATTAAATTCTTTCATTTCACAGCAATAAATCAAACTACCTAATAAGCTTGAATTTTGTAAGATCAATATTTAATTTAGTTAGATGGGCTGATTTACACCAGTCAAAACTAAATTTGAAGGTCAAGACTAGTCGAGACAGGTCGAGACTAGTCAAGACAGGTCGAGACAGGTCGAGCCTTGGTCAAGACCATTTCAGACTACACAAAGATCATCAAGTACTGAATCAGACTAATTAAGTAAAGTCGAGACCTAGTCGAGTACACTTAAGTACAGTTAAGTACAGTCGAGACAATGTCGAGACTAGTCGAGTAAAATGTGTGCTCGATTTTACTGGTCGAGCACAAAAACTGGTCAATTCAGACTCTGAGGAGTTTGTAGTGTAACGTGTTTTAAACATCCTTTGAATTGTGTTCACAGTTGTGATTTTTCTACTCTGTACACTACACTTCATCAACATGCTGTAGACATTCCAAATGGGTCTTGAAAAAATGACTGCATATTTTTAAAATTAATAAGCCATTGACTAAGTTACAGCTTTTCGAAATGTTTCTAGACAATAGCCAATTGATACACCATACGCCATCTTAAGTGATTATCCAATATTTGTATTCATAATCACACACCTGAATATTTTATTTCCTTTTATTGCACCTGTCAGCCATCACAAAGTGTTATAAATAGCCGACAATATTCAAAATTATTTTTCATGCCTAATATGTCCTTATCCGGATATGTGGAATATTTATGAAGCCATGAAACATATTTGCCGTATAACCGAATGTAATCTACTTTATTGTGATAAGTGCTTTAAATATAATTGGTTATCAAATCAGTGTAATAATTAAAAGCTATTGAAATGTAATAACATGTAGGATGGAGAACATTTGCATCAGGCATTAATATTGAATCAGGTAATACGTATAAATCAGTATTATAGACACACTAAAAGATGAACATAACACTTTGTAAATTATATGCATATAAAGATCTTTTCTGGATTAACCTCCATTCGAATAGATCAACGCCAAGTATTTGCAAGCCAACGATGTACATAGACTCATCATCGTTATAAGTACCCCGGGATGAACTGTATGACAAAAGCAGACCTAAATTAATAGCCAATACTGAAGGTTTAATTCCTGAAGGATATGGAACCTTACTTCTTAATTATTTATAAATCAACAGACAATTTAAGAACATTATTGTATGAAGCATGATTGTACCAAAGCATTGAATGCGCTTAAGAACTAATAAATTACAGCAGTAATATATATCCGATCAAACTAGTCTTTTACTTCACTCCAAAATACTCGAAGCATCACGTGCTTAACGAAAATGGGGTTAAAACAAATAAGTAAGTCATTCGAACTTCGACTCTTCGCACTGAAGGTGAGTACGAGACAAACGAGGCGTTATATATAGAAAGGGTTTTTATACGAATGTCTACTTGCTACCTTTCTTCTCAATTTTGCAAGTTAATAGGTTTGCAGCAGTTTCGAAGACATGACCATAGTTTTCAATTCCTTCTGATGAACCTTTGCAATATTAAGAAAATCTATTACCGTTATTCACTTCATTATTACCTACATACATTTATAGCTACAAATTTACCTTGAACATCAGCTCCCCATCCCATAACAACACATTCTTGTCCGACCTTAAGTTCAGAATTTTCAGTCGTCATGCAGATTGGTTGTACATAGTCGTTCAATTCAATAGGCCAGGCCGTTTTCAAAATTGCAATGTCATCGTCCAGAAATTGAAAATTAAATCCAGGATTTTGAATTATTTCTTGAATACCATATTCTTTTTGATTTGGCTCCATGGAAGCGCGTGAGTGAACCCCAACATCCGCTTTCCAGTCTGCAGGATTTGATGCTCTGTGAAAAAATATTTCATTGATAATTACAGAACGGTAATAAGCAATTATTACATCTTTAATCTACCTTATCAATGACATCTTACTGAACTAATATAAGAACTCGTCAGAATGTGAGGATGTCTGTAATCTTACACACTCTTTCGGAAATCTATATACAAAGAAGATATTTGTGAGCTCAGATGGTAAGCAGGATTCATGAAGTGACCTTTAAATTTAGATCTAGTTTTATTGTCTGTTGGAAATTATGCATATATATGATATTGATTTGGAAATAAAAACTAGCTGATAAAAAAAACACTGCCATACCCACATTTTTTATAACAAGGAGCATTTGCATCCTTATTCCATTTAATTATGGTACAAGTACGTACTTTTTGCATATGGCGATTTGTCGACTAGTTTGCTCTTCATGCGGTTAAAAATTGTCTTAAAGGGATAATAGACTAATAATAATAATAAGTACACGAATATCACACTTTTCAACACACACCATCACTCTCAAACACCCAACTCATCAGGAAATAAACAGCATGCAAACAAAGACAAACAAGAACGAACAACATATGATATAGATACATGTATAGTCCTACTTGATTCAGGTACACTACAAGCTGTTATATTTGGGTGTATAAAGGCATGTATGGTATGATATGAAAAATCATAATCTTATAATTTATTACAATCCGTATCATTATTATTTATCTGAGGTCTGTGGTGTTTACACATAACTAAAACATTATAAACCACCTTTTCACTTCTTGAAAAAAGATAGCTAATTGCCAGTTATGGTTATAAAACTAATCTGTTTTCATTGTTTGGTATTTTATACTGATGAAATTCTGGATAAGACAGTACTTATGAATAAGGATTTATAATGTGTAGCGATTTTAGTTTGACAGTATGATTTATTTTTATGTAACATATATTTTTATTAATATTTTTTGGTTAAATTACATTTCTATAGGGCAATGCCCAGTATTTTTATTTATTTGAACGGTATCTAATTCATTCAAAATTCACCGCCCGGTATCTTAAGAACCGCACGGTACCCCATCTTTGAAACTGTCAGGGTACCACCCGGTAGCTAATCTTCAGAACCGTTGAGGTATCGCCCGGTATCTTCAGAACCGCCCGGTACCCCATCTTTGGAACCGTCGGGTACCGCCTGTAATTATGTATATAAGGGGATGCGAGAGAGATCAGAGAGAGAATATATAGAGTGGAGATAGTAAGCTAGAAGACTTGAGAGTAATATTGTGTTAGTGAATTAGGATTATTGTTCAACTGTTTTATTATGTCAAACTGATATACATTTAACAGATTACATGGTGATTTGAATTGAAACTTTGAGTTGTGGTTTGTTTTCTTTGTGCCATTTGAACATGGATTTTACGTAATTTACGCTACCTCAAAATAACACATTGACAAACACGAATCCATACAAAAAACGACAACGCTACAATGTATCTATAGCAAGCATCGCTTTTATAACGACGATAATAGCCTTGAAAATTACATATTGAGTGTTTTCATTTCAAAACATAATGAATTATTTTGAACTTGAGCAACAAGAACGTCAAGTATTTTAGAGGGGTAATGTTAAAGTATTTTCATATTTCATTTAGTAATTGAAAATTTCTTTTCAGAAATAAAAAAAACAATCAACATTAATTTGAGTAAACCATTTTCATTGTTCATGACACAAATAATTTCATATGTATAAAACGATTTGTGCACGATTTTTGCACGTTCACTGAAATAATTCTTCCGTATTTACAGAACGATTGGCCTATAGATCGTTCTGTACCTTTTATGACATGCTAGTTATGTTAAATCCCTTTTAAGTTGTGTATTCTGATAACGTTAAAATATAGATACCCATCGACACAATGTGCTGCTGTAACGATTACAATATTTCCATCTGCACCTCTAACGAGCGATCCTCCGCAGGTTATTGTAGCTGTTCTAAATCTAAGCAGTACCTGCAATAAAAGTCATTTTGCATTCATTATTTGTTGTTATGTTGCCATTGCGCTGATAGTTTTTCTTTGAATTTTTGAGTTTTAAATATCCCCTTAGTATATTTTGCCTTTTTTTGCAATATACCTTTTTGTATGTAATTTGATTGATTTCTGTTCGTTTGGAGTGTTTGAGCTAGAACTAATCCCAAGCTCGAACAAATATGTTTCCCAATGGCATCTTTTCCTGTTCACTTTTATTCGTTTCATGGCAGAATTTTAAAAATGTTTTAACAGTTCATCAACTGCAAGCGTTTCAAATACAATCTTCTTATTGCAAAGGCTTTTGTTTGTTGGTACTTTTAGTTTTTACTCTTTTAATTTTTTGTTTGTTTCCAAGCATTATTTTTTACGAGTGTACTAGTACTTAAACTTGATTAAAGAAACGCGGTTCATGTTTTCTAAAATTGATTTCAGACTTATTTTAACCTATAGTTAGTATCCAAACAAAGCTTAACCTAATATCATATGCTTCGGCAATGTCATAGGTAAAACTGAGACAGTTTGGTGGTACATCTTCGAATAAAGACGAATTGATGTGGATTCTCCTGCTGTACAAATAAAAACTTAATTATAACAGAAAAATCCACCAAAGGTCAACTTTATTCCACGATGTACCACCATTTAGTCCTATTTGTGTTGATGCTCGCAACAGAATTATATAGCTTCCAAAACGTAGTATAGAGTTAAAAGGTTTGTGTTGTTAATGACAAATATGTGCAAAATATTCAGCAGTATCTTGGACGATTCGACAATCAGTACCGATCGGATAGATTGAATAACTTATGTTTCCTGGAAATCGGAATAATAAACATACCATCCAAGGCCAGCTATGTGGTATAGACTCTCTACCTCCAACAATGCGCGATACACGTGACGTGCTACTATGTTGGTGTGGTTTTATGACTTGTACTCCACAGGTACCATTTTGTGCTAATATACCTGTAACCAGTGAAATTTAATAAAAGTGTAAAAATATGAAGATGTTTGCCAATAAAACAACTCTTCACCAGGGACTAAATGACATAGAAGTTAACAAGTATAGTTAACGGTAAGATCATCAGCAATGAAAACATTAACCGCATAGTAATCTATAAAATGGCCGAAATAACAAATGTGAAACTATTGAAATGAGAAAACTTAATTTATGTACAAAACAACGAACGAAAACAAATATGAATAACAGGTTCCTAACTTTGTGATAGCACATATAGAATGTGGCGGGTTGAACATGTTTACTGGCGCCCTCCCCTAAAATTCATAGTTGTACTTTGGACAGTTGTGTAGCATTACGATATAATAACACACTATGAAAAACTGTTGAAATAGGGTAAACTCATTAGATTGATACTAAGCACATTAAACCCCTAAAACAAACACAAAAGTACAGATATGGGTGTAATAGCAGCCAATAACAACTATATAACCATGTATCTAAAACAAATATATTAATCAGTTCACATACAACTTGCAATGGATTTAGATAAAGACGTCATTAACAGTCAGAGAAAAACAATACATTGTGCAGTGCCAAAGTATAGGTATCGAAAGTTTGTTGAACCGTGAATGCAAGTCATTCATAGGTCTACAGTTTCAAAAAAATGTGAATTCTAAATGACATTCTTGCTTTTTGCTATGATTGTGCAATAGCCGGTATGATTGTTTTCGATAACGAGGATTCAGATCACAAATTGTATATGATCTGTGTATATAGAACTTTTCATAACAGGGGGAACCCGCTCCATTCGTGCTTCAGTGATTCCCTATATAATCAACCAATTTTTGCATGTAACTTATATATCGCAATTTTGATTCGACATTTATTTTTAGCTCACCTGGCCCAAAGGGCCAAGTGAGCTTTTCCCATCACTTTGCGTCCGTCGTCCGTCGTCCGTCGTCGTTAACCTTTACAAAAATCTTCTCCTCTGAAACTACTAGGCCAAATTAAACCAAACTTGGCCACAATCATCATTGGGGTATCTAGTTTAAAAAATGTGTGGCGTGACCCGGCCAACCAACCAAGATGGCCGCCATGGCTAAAAATAGAACATAGGGGTAAAATGCAGTTTTTGGGTTATAACTCAAAAACCAAAGCATTTAAAGCAAATCTGACATGGGATAAAATTGTTTATCAGGTCAACATCTATCTGCCCTGAAATTTTCAGATGAAGCGGACATTCCGTTGTTGGGTTACTGCCCCTGAAATGGTAATTTTAAGGAAATTTTGGTGTTTTTGGTTATTATCTTGAATATTATTATAGATAGAGATAAACTGTTAACAGCAATAATGTTCAGCAAAGTAAGATTTACAAATAAGTCAACGTGACCGAAATGGTCAGTTGACCACTTTAGGAGTTATTGCGCTTTATAGTCAATTTTTAACCATTTTTCGTAAATCTTAGTTATCTTTTAGAAAAATCTTCTCCTCTGAAACTACTGGGCCAAATTTAACCAAACTTGGCCATAATCATCATTGGGGTATCTAGTTTAAAAAATAAGTCTGGTGACCCGGCCCACCAACCAAGATGGCCGCCATGGCTAAAAATAGAACATAGGGGTAAAATGCAGTTTTTGGCTTATAACTCAAAAACCAAAGCATTTAGAGCAGATCTGACACGGAATAAAATTGTTCATCAGGTCAAGATCTATCTGCCCTGAAATTTTCAGATGAAGTGGACATTCGTTGTTGGGTTACTGCCCCTGAAATGGTAATTTTAAGGAAATTTTGCTGTTTTTGGTTATTATCTTGAATATTATTATAGATAGAGATAAACTGTAAACAGCCATTATGTTCAGCAAAGTAAGATCTACAAATAAGTCGACATGACCAAAATGGTCAGTTGACCACTTTAGGAGTTATTGCCCTTTATAGTCAATTTTTAACCATTTTTCGTAAATCTTAGTTATCTTTTAGAAAAATCTTCTCCTCTGAAACTACTGGGCCAAATTTAACCAAACTTAGCCATAATTGGGGTATCTAGTTAAAAAAAATGTGTCCGGTAACACGGCCAACAAACCAAGATTTCCGCCATGGCTAAAAATAGAACATGGGGGTAAAATGCAGTTTTTGGCTTATAACTCAAAAACCAAAGCATTAAGAGCAAATCTGACAGGAAGTAAAATTGTTGATCAGGTCACGATCTATCTGCCCTGAAATTTTCAGATGAATCGGATAATCGGTTGTTAGGTTGCTGCCCCTGAATTGGTAATTTTGAGGAAATTTTGCTGTTTTTTTTTTGTTATCTTGAATATTATTATAGATAGAGATAAACTGTAAACAGCAATAATGTACAGCAAAGTAAGAACTAAAAATAAGTCACTATGGCCAAAATAGTCAAATGACCCCCTAAGGAGTTATTGCCCTTCATAGTCAATTTTTAACAATTTTCTTAAAATTTGAAGATTTTCAATAACATTTTCCACAGAAAGTACTGTTATAGATAGAGATAATTGTAAGCAGCAAGAATGTTAAGTAAAGTAAGATCTACAAACACATCACCATCACCAAAACACAATTTTGTCATGAATCCATCTGTGTCCATTGTTTAATATTAACATAGACCAAGGTGAGCGACACAGGCTCTTTAGAGCCTCTAGTTTGTAGTTCTAATCGAATCTAAAACATAACAACCACTTGTGGTCGCTATTTAAGACTGTATACTCGAAATTTTTCTTTAATTTGCAAATTGTTTGTCATTATGTGCAATTGATCCTATTTAATTGCAATATTGACCTGACACGCTTACAAGAGTATTTATTTCTCTTTCGAACACTTTTTTCTGGATCCTCTGTTTGGATTTTTGTCAGTATATGTTGATTGTCAAGCTTTTTAGCTAGATAGATTTGTCGATTTTTGCGCAAATGATTTGACACCATGTACATACCGCATCCCCTATTTCTGATATCTGTCTATACTTTGTAGGAATAGTACATTACTGCCATGTATAAATGACCTTATCCTACCTCCTACACATTTCTAGGAATGTGATTGGTTAAAAGCATCCGCGTGCAGACCGTGTATATTTCATATTAGGTTAGAAGGAAGGCGGGGCTTATTTCATACACGGTTAGTAGTTAGTCCCTTTATAAAAACAAAACGGCACTGAGAAAAAATCGTAAAGGTTTCAACAGACGAAGAAATTGATGATTAGTATTGAAATAAATGCATAAAACACATTTAAACCTAATAAGTTGTTATTGTTTACATCTGTTTTTGTAGGTCATGCTCAACGGAAGTATGTAACTAATAAAACGGTACCACCAGAACCATTTGACAATGTTTGAATGATTGATGAGACTTTGAACATTATCATCTTATGAACATGTAGGTAAATGTTCTGGTTTATTCTATGCTCTGTACATGTAGGCCGTATACAAGAATGTCAATTTCGATATTGATTTTTAACTAAATGGTACGACGGAATTTGATAAAGTAAAAATAAGTACTCACTCTCATTTTTCAAAGAGAATAAGATAAAAGTAGACTTTAATCAATTCTTTGAAAATTGAGGTTTCGGCCTTCCATAATTAACTTACCCTCAGACAAACTGATCGCTAACACAATATATAGCCAATGCCACATCTTGAATAGAAGTGTATAATGTAGTGTATAACCTTTTGCGTACTGCTAGTTATCAATATGTCCTTGGGGTCAAGAAGGGTGAATCGTTATCAATTCAAACTCGATATAAGCATATTTTTATTTTATGTGGTGTACTATACTGTAATATAGATTTTAGTCGACGCGCTTGAATTTATTGTCAATCTTAATAGTTTATGCAGTAGGAAACAACTATCATGGTAATCCCTCCTGATGGAACTAATGGACTAAAATCGTGACATCTAACAGATTTATATTGATAAGACGTATACATGTTTAATTTACTGAACTATATATACATGCATCTACATTATAATTCACAGTTAAGATATTGCTGTGACGTAAATTTTTTTCTATGAAAGATTGCGCATATAAGATATTGTTATGAATTAGAAGTTATTTAATAATATAACGGAAGAAATATCCTGTGATATTTTTTCTCCACTGGAACAAATATTCAATTTACATAATTTGTTGATTATGGAATAAAGGGTATAGAGTTGACAATATCAGAGTCAACTGTTTAAAGTGAATATTGTACTTTCAGCAGTTTATTGTAATACTTTTTACAGTAACTGTTGTATTTTAGAGTGAGTGTCTGGAAGTAAAGTTGTATTTACGTCCTAATGTTCGTTGCAGTTTGCATTGTAGGAAATGTTTTAATTGTTAGTACATATCTATTTTCCTGATTGGATGAACCCATATACATGCTGTTTTCCTTTCCTTTCCTTTTCCTTTTATTACTAGTACTCATGTTGCGTTTTACATATTGTGCATATGATAGCGACCACTTCCACTTCAAAAAAGAATCGGAAGATAACAAATAGAGTTCAAACTCATTGGTCGAGGACACACTGACGACACCATGGCAAAAAACGAAAAACAACGAAAAGACAACCAAGTCTACAAAATTCCGCATATAAAAGTAAAGACTCTACAAAAAAAGTTTGATCTCAGGTGTGCTAGAAGAGTAAGCGGATACTGCTTCACATGTGGCATCCGTCATGTGGCTTAGTTAAATACAAATTCCGAGTGATAAGTCCCTTTGTCGAGGTCACATTTTTGGAAAAGAAGACCGTGGTTTTTGGTTACGACACTTGAACAGATTTATCGTCTTCTATGTTATAGATATTCTATAACTGCAAACCAAAGCATGATGGGGCTAGTAAAAAAGCTGCGTATTTACACACCATGCATAGTCAAATGGAGGACTCCCCTGCGAAACAAGCTGCCTGGGTAATATTTGTATACCACGGTCGATCATCAAACATCAAGAGAATTCAGCTTTAAAAATAAATACACAAGAAATAAAAAAAAAAATGGTATTTTTATAAAGTTTATTGGCATACCCTTCATTTAGTAAACTAATCAATTTACATGGTTCAGATAATCCGTTCACCTATATTTGCGATAGCCCATTTTCGCCAAAGAATACATAGTCGGAAATACCATACTAAAACATTTGTAATTCATTAAGATTGAAGCTGTTATTAAAATATGTTCTTAACTGGTGTTGACACTTTCAACAACAGATATGACCAAACAAACAGGGAATAAACGTACAATATGGTATCCTTTTCATTGATACCACAAAAAATACAAACATATACATTTATTTAAATGAGAAGAATCCAAACAGGTTAAAAAAATAGAATTAAGGAACAGTTTTTATAGCAATCTTATGTTATTGTACAGGGGATATATCAAGAGCCCATTCCGTCTGTTGTCTAGGATATACACGAACATATCCCTTACTAGACTCTTGATTCAAACTTCATTATCCATAAATGTACCACCAGTTCATGTCTTATATAAAGAAGAAATTTACATTTATTCTCTTGAGATGACCAATCCAATTACATTTATTCTCTTGAGATGACCAATCCAAATTACATTTCGGAAAAATACTGCTCATTGGGGTCAAAGAATGTATTTGGGTCACATATCGGGGCATTCTCTACTCTGTTAGACGTACAGAGCTTTAGCATACTCCTATACTCACGTTTAGTTTGTTCAGAGAAAATAATATATACAACCGGAAGAACAAATAAACTAAGTGTTTGTATGAGTAGGATGACAAATTCAACTTTGGTGACAATGGAAAACATGTTTACTTTTTTCGCAATGTCAACGATTGCCATCAGACACCATGTTGCTATAGATATACCAAGAAGCATGTACACGGACTTCTTTCTTTTGTAGTGAAGAATGATATTTGAGTATGGATTGCACCATAGCTTTTTGATTATTCGTGCATACTGTATAACAAAAAATACCACAGTTGTTATTTGAATACCAATCAAGTCTAGAGTAAAAATTATAATATCGCCTACATTGAGCTGGTGGTCACATGACGAGCTAGTGTCTACTGACAAAGACGTTCGTCCAACCATGTAAATAAGTAGAAACGATAAAATACAGTACAAAACTGATATAAACCATATTAAGATGAGTGATTTTTTTGTGTCGCTGTGACTAGGTATATATGTAGTTGTCTTTACAAAGTATTTGAATCGTTCATTGGCCATGCAAGCTAAACATCCTGAAGTAGCTACATGCAAACATTTGTCAATGAATTCCATAATTGAACAAAAAAGGTAAACATTTTCTGTTTCGGGAGAAAATATGTAAACTGACATTTGTACAGATACCGATATTGCCGAAATAATGTTTGCTATCAAAAGAGATATTAGGTACAGATTTGGAACCGTCTGAAGATGCTGTCTTGTTAGTATGATGTACAAAAACGAAAAATTAAGTATTGAAGATGGCATTACGAATACCAGGATCACGGAAAAATAATCATTACTGCTAAACATGGTTATCTGAAAGATACAAAAAAAACAATTTAAAACGTTTTTCATATAGATAGATGAAATATTACATGTAGGAAACAGGGCATATATGTAATATTTGGGCATCTAACAATTTAAAAGAAGTGAAAATTAACATACATAATAATCTCGTTTTTTTATATACCACATCTTTCTATATTTATATAATGGATCATGTAGATATTAAGTATGCTATTGTCGAACACGCACTTGTCAGTTCGTAAATAAACAACTTTGGGTTCTCGATTGTTTAGATTGTAAAAGTAGATCGTGCTGGTTGTACGAGAAAACGTTGAAATTATAGCCTTACAGATACTGTCGTGAGTGTTCTCTCTCAGACTCAGATGCTACCGTTGCAGGAATTGAAAAAGGCAATTTATGTTAAGAATCAATACCAGATGTTGAAAAAAAACACTGAAAGGAAGGAGAAACGCTGCAGAAGAAACTTATAATGAAAATAATAACTCTTGATTTATGGAAGGAATGTGTTTCCTTCAAAGAATAAATTACAGATCTTGTTTCTTAGTGTTGTTA
Organism: Mytilus edulis; assembly: GCA_019925275.1. Lineage (NCBI taxonomy): Eukaryota > Metazoa > Mollusca > Bivalvia > Mytilida > Mytilidae > Mytilus > Mytilus edulis. The sequence goes on from CM034353.1 coordinate 20,802,067, forward strand.
ACTGTCTCAAGGACTCATAATATATTGATATTAATATTTGATTCATTGCCAATATGCTCTTGAAAGGAGGAGTAAAAATCACTTACATGTTCTGCTCATTTGGTACTAATTTCAGCTGAAATTATTCTTTGACCAAGATATATACTGTGGAAATAAAAATAAAAAAGGTGAAAAAAGCATGCAACTGTTGACAATCAAATAAGACATTTCAAATTTCGTGCATCCGAAATGCTTTTTTTTATTTACCTTTATAAGAGACGTCTAAACCTGAACATTTGAAAACCAAGATTGTATAAATATAATAAAAATGACCTAAAAGGAAAAGTAGCATTCATATAAGGTCAGCTTTGCCTGAGAAAATTACAATTCAAGATTATATTTTTTTTCGTAGCTATTTTTGTTTTCTTTTCATTCTAGAAAGTATTATATTTTCTGAGTTTTGTTCATTTCAAAAAAGATCATTTTTCCATTTCACCATTAGATAGCGAAATGACATCACGGATGTAGCTATTTAACTTCTTTTATAGTTAATATCTGTTCAGATGATTATTGACAGGGTATTTATGTAGATATAAAAAGATGTGGTATGAGTGCCAATGAGACAACTCTCCATCCAAGTCACAATCTATAAAAGATAACCATTCTAGGTCAAAGTACGGTCTTCAACACGGAACCTTGGCTCACACCGAATAGCAAACTATAAAGGGCCCCCAAAATACTAGTGTAAAACCATTCAAACGGGGAAATCAACGGTATCATCTATATAAAAAAAAACTAGAAACGAGAAACACTTATGAACCAAATCAACAAACGACAACTACTGAAAATCAGATTCCTGGCTTAGGACAGGTGCAAACAATTGCAGCGGGTTTTAACGTTTTAATGGTACAAAACCTTCACCATTATTTGAAACAATAGTGTAACATCACAACATAGAAAGACACACTATAAAATATCAATTGAAATCGATCAAAAGAATGATGTTACAAAAACAAAATTTTATGTATTACCTTTATTACAAAATGTATAAAATATGTAACGGAAATCAATAGTTTAAACATAGAAGCAAACTTTATTTAGGTCCGTTTGATGTTGCATTACCTATGACAAGTATCATATATATCTTTATTTTTACTTCTAATCGAGGATTTTTCAATTATTAAAAAAAAAATGTACAACAATGAAGTATTTACATATTAATCAGTTCAACTTCAAGGCCGTTTGTTAATATTAAGTCCAGATGGATGCAATAAACAAACTGTATTTCAATAATTATATAATACACGATATTAAAAGTGAACAAGAGTTGAAAGCTGACACACGGATGTGTTTTCTCAACAACAAAAAAATAAACATACGTTTTTATTATATAACCTCCATTTAAGGCAGAAGACCAAAGGACAGAGAGATGACATGGGTAAAGCGTTTAAATGGGATGTATAGGCTAATTACGGATGTATAGCCAAAACACATCTATATATCCAATAATCAGTGACACCCTTACTGTGTGATTACAATTGAGTGTTGATTTGATTCGCATCTTGTCATGCCTTTTATAGCTTACTATACTATAATTATTTGCTCATTGACAACTTTTAGTTGTTTATATCTTAGTATTATAATTAGATTATATAAGAAGATGTGGAATGATAGCCAAAGAGAAAACTCTCTATCCATGTCACAATATGTAAAAGTAAACAATTATATGTCAAAGTACGGTCTTTAATACGTAGCCAATGCCCCTAAAAAAGACTAGTGTAAAACCATTCAAACGAGAAAACCAACGTTCTTTAGCATGTTTATCTATTGTCATAAAAATTCATAGTATCTATTAAAATTAGTAGATTAAGCTAACGAAGTCCTGATATTTGAATAAAGTAACATTCATTTTTAGTGGAAAATTGTTTTAACGTTAATGAAGCTATAATTAAAAATTGTTTGCTACACTTTCTCTGTGATTAATGTAAGATAACTCTGGTCAATTTTCCCAATCAATCTTTCATTAGGGGGAGATAATATGATTCGGTTTTCATTTATAGTCTTTTTCAAAAAAAGTTATATTTGTTTAATGTACATGTACGTTCCAATTATAATTTTTCACTAAAGCATTTGTCATAAGTTTATAAAGTTTCTGGAATAAAGTTGTGGCTGTGGTGTGCTGTTTTTGTGTTTGTGCGTATGTGTGTTTTTGTTAGGGGTGTTACACTTCTTTCATGCATTTGTCTTTAGGGGTCGAGTAATGCTGAAGACATGTCTGCTTCATTTGAGTTCTTACATAATTGTATACACAATATTAAAGCAACATGATTTTTACAAGTAGCAGGATCAATGCTGTTGGATATTATATGATGCATACCACAACTTGAAACATTGTATTGTTGACAGCAGAATGAAGCATGTGTTATCCACCTGCATATTGTACCTCATATTAAATGTAGACAAAAACTCTTTTTAAATTATTACCAGAATACGGCTTTAAAATAGAACAGATTTATGATTTCTTGGAAGAAGATTGTTTAGCTGTAATTGTAGAGTAATTTGTATCATCACACTAAGAAACTTAATGATCACACGATAAATTCAAAGCAAGTCTTTGCACTCTCATGACGGTCTTGTACATTCGTAAAGTAGTTATGCAACAAAATAGTATTTATAATAAAATAAAATATTTCTTTAAGGTTGTATAAATTAATTCTAAACATTACAAAACAAATAGATAAAATTATATATATTCATAAATGTCTTTGATGAACCAATAATACTAAGATCTAGTACATTTTTAAATTTTATAACAATTTAAAGCTCAATAAAATAACTAGACGTAAAGATTAAATTATGACCAGTTCAAGGTAGACAATCAGCATTGACTTTTTTTAAATTGAACATAGTACAAAGGAATGCAACTCTTGCATACAAATGATACATCAAAAGAATTATTAAACACGACTCGAATTCGTGCGCCACCTTCAATGACGATTCTAAATTATCATTATGACCAACAGTTGGAAATATATTAGGCGAGTGATATGAGAGCCAAATTTACATTTTTAATGCACCTACCTAACATACGGCTAAATTATAAATCACTGGAAAGCTGAAAATGTGTACTTTGTAAATATCCCGGTCGTCAAAAGAAATTATGGGGTATTTTTTTTAAATCGGGGTCAAAGGTCATGGGTGCAATTCAATTCATGGATACCTCCAGAAGAAAAATCGAGTCAAAACAAATGTAAAAACGAAACAATACTATAGGAATACTGTATTACTGTTGGGAAAATATATTTCTGTCATAGTATTAATTTATTTTGGTCGATTTTAACGGTAACGTATCTGGTGCAAGAAAATTGGTACCGTTAATTTTATTACCTAACATTTTCTCTCGGAGTCTTTGCAAATCAAACATTAAGTCACACAACTGTATCTGTAGTCGCCCTTGCATTATTTGAATCTTATCAGACCTCCATATCAACTGATTGCACGTGTTTACAAACATATATCTGCAAATTTGATATAAATAATCCGAAACAAAATATTTGAAGCAAGGGGAAAATATAACATATGACGTAAGTTTAATTTGATATAAAAGTCCTATGATGAACTGTACAATAAAATGGAGGAAACGTATGGTCTCCTGTTAGTTTGAAAGCCTGCTAACCGCGTCAACATCAGACAAGCATAGGACATTTTTTTTTTTTATTACTATTGTAGTGCAAAATGTTGAGTCTGGATTATACCGCAGTTTCGTTTACATCACTATATCAGATATGATAAGAGTACTAACTAACATTACTAAAACGAGTAAAGTGCTACTAGTATATTTATATCAACAATAGACAATTTTGATATAAAAAATCTGATCACTCATTGTACGTCAAACTATGTTCGATTTTACCTTGGTCGGCCGCCGTGTATCTTGAGATATCTAATTTTAAAATCAAACATCACTTTACAAAGTACAAATGTACTTGTAATTACGCTGGTGGTGACGTTTGACTACTTTGGCACTAATATACTTACTTTTTGTATAACTTGTTTCACCGCTTCAAACGAAAGACAAGGTTATCCTAATTTTGAACCTTTTATTTGGCTTTCTTATGTTAATATTCCGTTATCATAATTATAATTAAATGATCGAAACGTCGGACCAATGGGATGTCAGACCATTTAGGTGTCGGAATATTGCGATATCGGAATATCATAGCTTCATTTTCACTTGTAATCTCATCATTCTTATCGGTCAACATATTCATACAAAGACCACTTCCTTGGCATGGACATATATCAGTACAGCAGAGGTTTTACTCAAAGCGGACACAATTAAGACCTGATACAAATTGATTTTAAAATTGAGAATGGACATGAGGAATGTGTCAAAGAGACAACAACCCGATCAAAAAGCAGATAACAACCGCAGACCACCAATGGGTCATCAATGCAGCGAAAATCTCCCACACCCGGAGGCCTTCTTCAGCTGGCCCCTAAACAAAAATGTATACTAGTTTGAAGTAATAATTGACGTCATACTAAACTCCGAAATATACACAAGAAATTAAAATAAAAAAATCAGACTAGACTAACAAAGTCAAGAAGCTCCTGACTTGGGACAGGCGCAAAAGTGCGGCGGGGTTAAACATGTTTTTTCTTATAGATCTCAACCCTCCCCCTATACTTATACCTTTGTGTGAACAGATCAAATCTTGTAGAAAGTCGGATGCCATCATACCAGTAAATATAATTGGCATCGGACCGATGTTGCCTTTTAGCCAAAAAAAGTCATACAGAGAACTTTTATTGATTCTGTAGTTAGGACGACGTTGTCTTGGATAAGTTTGACCCCCAGAAAAAGAAATAATACCATGTACATGTAGAACGTATGCCCCATCTTCAGTTTTTATAATCTCATGATCAGCCAAACTTGTTAATAGTTATCAAAGGTGTGTCCATATAATACGGTGCATTTTTAATGATAAACCTAAATGAAAAGGAGTAAAAAAAATGTCTTTTTATAGATGATATACATTCTGCTAAAGCCATACATCTACGAGCTTTGTCAATAGGTATATATATCGCACTCTTTATTAACTGCCGCGTATACGTCATCATCCAAAAGACAATGCAGAAATGTTTTTAAATCAGGTGGCATGATTTCAATTGAATGATCCAGTGAAACGTCTTTAGAAAATGGATATTCATCTGATTGGATTACAAATATTACTAGTATGTTATATGCATATACATATTCATGGATCTACAATCTGTCGATACCTATCACTTGGCATTGCACAAGGTCATGTTTTTCTCTGGCTGTTTATGACGTCTTTACACTAAATCCATTGGATGTTGGATGTGTACAGATTGATAGTTTAGTCTTAGATGCATGATTTTTTTTATAGTTGTTAGTGGCTTTGAACTAGCTGTCAGATAACGGCGAGTACTCTCAGATCTGTTCATTGTGTCTTTTTGTGTCGGGATGTATAAGTACCGGTCCACGTCCACTTGTATTTTTGTCCATCTGATGAGTTAAGCCTTTTTCAACTGATTTTTATAGTTCGTTCTTATGTTGTACTATTATACCGCTGTCCCAGGTTAGGGGGAGGGTTGGAATCCCGCTAACATGTTTAACCCCGACACATCATTTATGTATGTGCCTGTCCCAAGTCAGGAGCCTGTAATTCAGTGGTTGTCGTTTGTTTATGTGTTACATATTTGTTTTTTGTTCATTTTTTTACATAATTAAGGCCGTTAGTTTTCTCGTTTGAATTGTTTTACATTGTCTTATCGGGGCCTTTTATAGCTGACTATGCGGTATGGGCTTTGCTCATTGTTGAAGGCCGTACGGTGACCTATAGTTGTTATTGTCTGTGTCATTTTAGTCTTTTGTGGATAGTTGTCTCATTGGCAATCATACCACATCTTCTTTTTTTATATTTACCTGTCTGCTTCCGTGAAATACAAGAAGCTGCATAAAGTATTTGCAACCAGTTTCGCAGTCACTGCTCAGATCTTTAAATTTGACAAACTGTATGTCAAAGTCATTTTAAACGGTTAATTTTCCGTCTTTAACATGTTTAAGGCATCTGACAACTTTATAGAACTACGGTATACAAAATTGAACGTACCTTGGCCTTGTTGAGGCTGTAAACATGTAACTCTAAATTGACCAAAACATATTTTTAGCTTTTGTTGAAGCTGATATGTTGTGTAGTTTTCTCGGCTGCAATACTCTGGCAGAAATTAAGTCCGGTTTAATTATCAAGTTAACAAGAATACTTTCGTGTGTACAGTCAAGTCATCTTTAATCGTCGAAACGTTAGAAAAGCTGTTTCAATAGCTCTTTACTTTCTGATTTAAAATTTTGTAGTAAATATTTAGTGATGCAAGCTCGATAGTATAAAGCTTTACAAGTAAAATTTTCATGAGTTATTTTGTAAATCATTTAATTGTAGGAGATATGTGTAGCAACACTCAATACAGCTTGAGTTTGCTCCTCAGAGGATACCTTATGAAGTTGTGCAACTTGCTTATAGGCTTTACACATTTGCAAAATATACAAATAAACAAATCAGAATGAGTTGTAGATCTACTGCCCTCGTTGATATATGAGAAGAGACTCAGTCTGGCTCAGTAAAATTGGTAATTGTAGTACAAAGTCTTTGTACAGACAAAACAGAAGATTATAAGTTGTGCTTACTTGTGAAATATTTATAGCAACTCTTATGATATTTTGTACTTTCAAATGGGATGCTTTCATTTATTTTTTTTCATACTTCTGTAAACTTCGTCTTTCCGTTTTTACACTGCGGCAATACAACTGTATCTTCATTTAAGTTTTGAACTACAAAGTTTCTATGTAGTAAATACTTGGCAGACTATGCATCTGTGCCAATCAATGGATAGTTTTTACATTTTAGCATAGGTTAAGGTGCATGCTCTTGCTTGATTTATGTATGCCCTGTTCATTGTTCAAGACCTTTCAGTAACAACAAAGAAAAAAGGGGCGGCTGTTCTCTTAAAATATTATGTCGGTTGCGCATATATCCTTTTTTTTTTTTTTATTCATAACCTGTTTTGTAAAAAATACTATGATTATTAGGCAAATTGTAAATTATTTTCTAAAATCCTCCCTCTTCTCCGAAAAATATTTTTGTTTTTCATTTTTCACATCATCATTCATCCTTCAAAAATAGATATGGACTAAAAATGGAAGTATTTACCTTTAAAAGGCACAAATTTATAATAACAATAAGACACAAATATAAGGAAAAGAAAAAGATACTTACTTCACGAAAAAGTTATCACTTCTGACTCCTTATTCTGGTTTCAATCTCAAAGTGTTACCTTGGCAACATGTATCGATTAATTGTATAACAGTCGTTCATCGTCACCACTGTAGATATACAGGTATATATGGAGATAGTTTTATATAACTGGATTTGATATTACGTTTCTTTGTGTAAAACAATAATAATCAAAGTCTCGGGATCATAATGTATTGTAATTGTCTCGTATTCAGAATGAGATCATCAATTCTATTCATAGGCTTAAACATTCTGTTTAGTAATTGCATTGCTTTTCAAGCTAGTAGTTTTTGAGCGGTCATACTACATTGACTGTATAAAGGTGGGCTTTCTATAGTCACTGACATAATATTTTTTAACTTTTTTTATTGACGTTGAGTAGCCTATTTTTGACTTCGTGAAATAATTCAGGTTTTACGGAGTAATTATGTATTCTACTTCAGATTTAAATTGGTGATTCCTACCTGAATATTCCATTTATAAAAAATTGAGAGTTGCAATTTGAAGACAACAAACATGCATTGACTTTGTCTCAAAATATAAATCGGATTTGTACTCCGCTCTTATACTTAAAATCAAAATGTTTGCGGTATGACGCAAAGGTTTACGCCAATTCGCAAAGGCTTGGGTTACTTCACAAAAGTTTGTACCACGCAAACATAGAAAGAACAATAAAAAAAATGTACGTCGTTAAAGCCTCGGTCATACCTTACCGGATAGCACGAACGGACGCCTAACGGATGAAAATAAAAGTTGTCCGTTGACAAAATTGTTATCCGTTGGGAGTCTGTTGATGTACTGACCGAATAAAACGGACGTGTAACGGATGCATAACGGACACACACCGGATATGCAACGTACGAGAAACGGACACGTACCGGACAGAACAGATGTCGAACGTACACCCAACGGACGAGTACCGCATAAAACGGACACCTAACGGAAGCGTACCGGATAAAACGGATGAACAAGATATACGGAAAAATCAAAAGCGACAATAATAATACATGTAAATCGCATAAATATTTAAAATGTTTCTGTGTAACTGGTTTTGGTTTGTTCTTCAAAATTCCGCCAAAGGGCAGTGTCTGGCCTAAATAAGAACTGCTTGATTGTGAAGACGTGCCTATACTCTAATATTAAAATATAGAATTCATGAACCTTATGAAATCTGACATACCAATAATTGGTATTTCTTACGTGAAATTTTCAATTGGCATTTATCCGTTTCTCATCCGTTCAACATCCGTTTTATCCGTTAAACGTCCGGTAGAAGTTCGTTGGTGAATTTATCTTCCAGACCTTCAACAGATGTATAACGGACACGTAACGGATACAAAACGGAAACGAAACGGACGAGTACCGTACATTTTATCCGTTGAACGTCCTTTCAAAGTTTTGAACATGCTTAAAAATTTCCACCGTTCAGAACGGACGTCGACGGATAAAACGTGCGCTTAACGGACATGCAACGGATATGGACGGACGTCTAACAGATAAGAACGGACGTCTAACGGACATGAACGGATTGAAAAAAAGTTATCCGTTAGTCGTCCGTTCGAGATATCCGGTAAGGTGTGACCGAGGCTTTAACGCTTCCGCATGATACATGTGTGCACACCCATCGATTTGTTTTGTACATTACTGTTGTGAAATAGTAATCTTGACTTATGCTAAGCGGCATATAGTTTTATCCCAGGCAAATGTAAACATCTTATTTTTAACAGTCGGGAGGATATTTTAAGTAAGTTGCAGACACGTGACACAATTACTGCGTTTAAAGAAGCATTTTAATCATGATAAAGAATTATAGTTAATGTGTTTTGGCAAATATATATCTGTCCCCTCTTTTATTAACAAGTCTAAATAAAAGCATTAATACCTTGGAAATGAAATTTGATAAATATAGTTTGTTTTTGTAATAGAACAAATTAAACTTTTTGAAAATTGTATTACTTCCAAAAGGAGACGTCTCTTTTAATAACAGTTAACGTGTTTTCCAGAGAGGTGTTTCTCAGGCTAAAATTGACGTTGATGTATACAGGTAGACACTTATTGTGAAACGAGATAGATATGAAATAAGGATTAATGAAATACCTATAATTAGAGTTACAGTGAATCCAGTATAAATTGATTTCGACAAATAATGTAATTCAAATGATCTGACAGAATAAGTCAATATTAGAAACAAATTATTTTATCATACTATCGATCACTATTAGTGGTCATACTGATTGAGCAACATTTGAAAGCACTTATGAACAAAATGCACTGTAAAGTCATGAAAATTGAGGGACAAAATACTCATAAACAGTTACTCCTCCTTGCAGAAATCGTCCTTTATTCGTTGACAATCTGTTTTGAAGGGTGTGTTTCTTAACTTTGCATCGACGTCCTTCTTATCGGTGTTTGGCCTCTCGTTATCGAAGTGGTTCCATATCTGACGGTTATTTTCTTCTATCAAGTATGGCCGAATTCCGTGAAGCTTTCATTTATTTAAGCGAATGCTAGTATTAATGTGATGCAAAAATTCGCCGAAACCTGCAAACTCATTTTACACCGCAGAAGACGTTTTTTATACCGATAATAGATTTTAATATGTTTTATGTTTTATGATTTACTTTTGTTTTATAATAGCTACTTGAGAATGTGTAAGTACTAGTTCCTTTTTAATTCGTCTCTAATAATTCTTTTTATAATTGCTTTTACAATGTGAAATGTGTATACCGTATTATTGATGGAGAGATACGTTAATACATTATTACTGTATTGTAAACAGTATTATGTGACATAAACTTAATTGTAAACAGTATTATATGACATAAACTTAATTGTAAACAGTATTATGTGACATAAACTTAATTGTAAACAGTGTTATGTGACATAAACTTAATTGTAAACAGTATTATGGGACATAAACTTAATTGTAAACAGTATTATGGGACATAAACTTAATTGGGGTAAAGTTGTCGTGTCGATTGTATTTATATTTGGTGTGTAATCATACGTCTTTAACTAGCTCTGGTGTTGAAGGTGAAGAACTGCTGCACATCTTACCAATGCTTTTGTTGTTTTCTTTGTTAGCGGTGCCAGTCCCAGTTTTTATGACATTCTCCAGATACATTTTATATAGAAAAAACAGGTTCTGAAAGTGACGTTGTTCTTAAATTTGCATTGACGTCCCTCTAAGGGGTTATTGGTGTTTGGCCAATGTTTTGAAGATATGTATCCACTTGATATCCTTCAGCATTTAGAGTTTATTTACCATCTACAAGAAAAATCTGCCACCTGTATAATGTATGGCATTAACAAGTATAACTATTATAGTATACTATGAAATTATTTCCATATTAAAATAAAAATTATGACTTGTAAACAGAGGGCTTCGAAGCATGCCATCTGACATCTTCACACAATGTATCTAATGCGTTTAACATAGTTTGTATTTTTTTCGTCCTTTGTTAGAATGCCCATAATTATCTTTAAAATAAAGTATATGCAACCTTTTTCTTCTTTTATATCAATACCACATGCATCTGATTTCATCGAAGCTAGGTCATTTATATAGAGTTAAATAGCGTAGGAGATAATACCGCAGTCCCACTAGGCCACGATCGCACTACGATCTGTGAAAAAAATGCTAATTTTAATGATCGTAGTACTAGTACGATCGTGTATATCGCAGTAAGGTCGTATCACGGTCGTGGTGAGGTCTTCAAGATCGTGATGAGCGTGGCCAACTTTGAACATGTTCAAAACTATCGTGGTGCGGTCGTGGCGAAGTCAGGTCGCAGTAGAAGCGTAGTGAGAGCGCACAAAATCGCAAAAGTCGCTGTGCCACCGTAGCGAGAGCGTAGCGAAAGCGTGATTCTATTCGGAGAGACTGCGCTTCGATATCACAGCGACGTTTTTACGACCTCACTACTACCATCACGTTCTCACCGCGACCAAACTACGCTTCCACTACGACTATACCACGCTGTTCACAACCATAGTACGATTCTAGCACGCCCTTGCCGTCCTCATCACGCTCTTCTTACGACCTGACTACGTTCACACTACGACCATCATTCTCATTGTCATTTTCACATAAATTATATAAAAAAAGCTCCCTACATTCTGTTTGTCTATATGTAATTATCCATTTGCTGTAACGGCTCAACCATGCTTTTATATAGATTAGACCATTGGTTTTCCCGTTTAAATGGTTTTACACTAGTAATTTTGTGGGCCCTTTATAGCTTGCTGTTCGGTGTGAGCCTAGGCTCCGTGTTGAAGGCCGTACCTTGGCCTATAATTGTTTACATTTATAATTGTTACTTGGATGGAGTTATCACATTGGCACTCATACCACATCTTTCTATATCTATTGACACATCTGTGTCATCTCTGCTATCGTTCACTAAAATATCGTCATTTGAGCTTTATGGACCAGCAATAGGTTGTTATTTAGGTTGGATTGGTCGGTCCGATATCTCTGCTTGATCAGGATTCGTTACTTAGTTCCCTTTGCCTCTACAACATTCCCTACCACCACGCCCAAATCTTCTAATAGATTTTAATGGCATGACTGTATTGTTTCCGAGAAATTTAGGTATTAATCAGAAATAGAAGAACGTGCTATAATCGCAGTAGAAGCATGGTAAGATCGTGTTGCAATCGGATAACTCATGGTATGGTTGTAGTGAGAACGTGAAGAGCGTAGAAAGATCTTGATAAGCGTAGTGAGGTCGCAGAATAATCGCGGTGAGAACGTGGTATAATCGTAGCGGGGTCGTTGTAGAAGCATAATGAGGACGTAGCAGCATCGTGAAAGCAACGAAAATTTTCATGCCGCTCATATCGCGACCTCACCACGATCTGAATTTATTTTAGATCGCAGTGAGCGTGGTACGATCGTGGTCTAGTGGGACTGGGGCTTTATGGACATCCTTGTTTAAGAGCACTGTTGACTTTAAACTATTCTGATACAAATGTCTATGACTGTTTTATATTGCTGAACTAACCACTCCATTATGGGACTTATCTATTGTATTCAGCGTTAATGTGTTCTCGTTATGAACATGTTTGAAATATTTGCCACAGGACGATAAACAACCAGAAATTAATAAATCGATCAATCACATGTTGGAAACCATTACCTTAGTAAACCTTTTTTATGTCTTTTTAAAGAAATCAGATAAATATGACAAGTCTTTTTTTTTAATAAAATTAACATAATTCTAACATACATAAACATGAAGCCTAGGGGATAAACTTGTTTATGTATTGTTGAATTTTTTTAATCGAAAAAACAACATTAAATCATCGAACATGCTATATTGTCAATTTCCCTACTTTTGTTGAACTATTGTCTATTTTTGGAAAGGCATCCGTTTAACTTTTTAAAAACTATATGTTGAAGTGAATATATAAGTCACTCCTCACGAAGTCTGCATTTTCCGTTCTTTTTGAAGTATGAACTTTGTAACTCCTATGAATAAAACCACTTTAAAAATGGACTGAGAAACTTTTGTTTTAATTGCAGACTTTCAAGTCAAGTCCTCCTAAGTTTTATTAAAACGATTTATCAATTTGCGTGCTACATTATGTACTACAGAATATAAATATGATAACTCCAAACCAGTTTTTTTAACCCGTTTAAAATGTTCGCACAAAAATAAACTTTGAATTTATTTTGTGTTCATTTGTTAAAAAAAAGAAGATATTTGAGAGTCTATTTTTTTTACCTATTAATTACTTCTTTCAAATCAGGAATTTTAATATTTTAACGTTTTAAACTACAATGTACAATTTGTTTTATTATTTGCATGTCTCTAAATGTTGGCCTTTCATATAAAAAAAATTAATTGTCTTGATATTATTAATAAGTAAATTAAAAATAAAATAAAAAAATAATCTTTCTTTACGAAGAAACCAAAACCAAATACATGTGACCAGTGTAAATATGTACTTCCTGATTTTTGGTTATCAAAGCTGACATCTTATAACATAACAGTGTAATTTTATATAACACGACCGTATATACCTAAACGGTCAATCGCAATGTCAGATAACAACATACAAAAAAACATCTTTTCCGGATAGATTATGCATAATTATAAAAATTTTAACATTCAAATGGTATATAAGCGACTTATACGCTATACCAAAGCAGATCATTCTCAGAAAGAATCTCACGGGTAAGGTCATAGATTAGCTGTTAAATAAGTTACAAAATTGATTTATAATAGATTTTTTTATCATTATTTATGCGTTATCAATACGTACTATAAAAGTTCATACAAAAGAAAAAGACGTCTATCTTGTACTTGTATGGGACAATGTTATATTCTAAAAAGAGCAAGAATGTCAACAATGTTCATCAGCTTTATCTAAAAGACACAAATACATCAGTTAAACCTATGGAGAAATACAAAATAGTATCTCTTCTTGTGTTTTCGAAATTGCAATTTATGACTAAGTTAAGTTTCTCGATAAAGCATATATCAGCAGTTTTTTTATAGTAGTTAATCCCCATATAATTGCACCGATTTCTTTTTACAAGTAACAGCTATACCGGGGAATGTTTAATATTACCAATGAATATGCAACTTTTTAGAATTTCTTTTATTTTCCGTTGTAGTACAGCACGGTCTATCTAATTTGTGTAAATTGAATATACTTGATAACTAATTTAACCTTTTTTTTGTCATATTTAGCCAGAACAAGCACTCACACTCGTCAAAATGAACAAGTCTATCATCCTGATCCTGCTCCCATGCCTTGTTGCTTTCGTCATGGCCCAGCAATACGGATACCAATCCGGATACCAGTCAGGAGGATACCCAGCTTACTACCAGAATCAACTTAATGCTTACACACAACAGAGAAGACTGTACAACTATGGAAACGCTGCCACAGCTCAACTCAAAGGAGCCAAACTTCTTAACTACTGTAAGCATATAACTTTAATAATAAAACAAGTTACACGCTTAAATCTCATGTTTAAAAACAAATGTGTTCACGATACCAAACTATCATGGCTTCTAAGAACTAATAAGGGCATATTATTTTTGCAGATATATCATTTTTAGTACTAATTCTGAATTAAATTTTACTCCTTTTATGTCTTACTCTCTTGAATATTACACGTAGCATTCCAACATGTGTCGATAGGAAAGATATTGGGAAGACATGTCACTGCTATATATGTATTACACGTAGCATGCCAACATGTGTCGATAGGAAAGATCTTGGGAAGACATGTCACTGCCTATATATATATGTATTCTACTCGTCCGTACTTTATCCATTAAACGTACCTTAGTTATTCGAGATTGCAACGATAAAATGTTCTGCGAAAAGTTTGACTTAAATAATTATGACAAGTAAATCAATGATAAAGGTTATATACACACTAAATAGGAACATTCTTTATTTACAAAAATTGTTTCATTTAAGAGTAAATTTAAAAGAAAAAATGTGTGTTTCTTGTAAATACATAAGTCCAATGTGGAAAATATTGTTTGCATGACGAAAAACAGTTCACAATATTACATTTCAAAGGAAATCATATTAAATGAATGGGACAAGTGGTGGATAATTTGGATTTCCACAGAAAAACTTGTTCAACAAGGCCAACCATTTAACCTACAACACTAAACCGTTTGACACATCCACAGACTTGTTGCTCGTGTTCTTGAAGGTGTAAAAAATATGACTATTCACACATGTTCTTTTGGAATAAACATCCTCAATCATCAACACATTCAGAGGTCATCTTTTGTTGGTTGATCTTTGTAAATTTTGTTATCCATATTCTACAACTATTGTCTTTATTTTTTCAATTGACGAATATCAACTTATCAATAAACCATCGACTTAAGAATTCTTCTGTCAATCATTGAACATTTTTATTACACATGTTTTGTCTTATTACAGTGTAATCATTTTATTGAACATTTTTATTACACATGTTTTGTCTTATTACAGTGTAATCATTTTATTGAACATTTTTATTACACATGTTTTGTCTTATTACAGTGTAATCATTTTATTGAACATTTTTATTACACATGTTTTGTCTTCTTACAGTGTTTGGTTTCTTGCTCCTTTTGGACGTCACCAACGCCACCGGAAACTCCCTGAAAACACTCGGTTAAGATTTGTAAGTATATATCATAAAATAGTAAATATGGAGTCAGTGGTCAGAAGTTAATTGTATATATAAAAAGTAGTAAATATGGAGTCAGTGGTCTGAGGTTAATTGACTAAAGATGGTATCACTTCCTGCGTATAAATTGTATTTTTTTTTGCTACACAATATGATTTATTGAAAAGCATCACACCCAAAGGATAAATTCCGAGCAAAGGTCATGAACTTTTAAATAGCGTCAATCCAGGAATAGCCATCATTATGAATATCATGGGTATTATATCATATTTCTTAGCATTATAATTATTCATTAGCGGTAATCTACTGTGTAGGATTAAATATATAGATATAATTACTGTATTATCCACACATATACGTCATCCAAATTTTTCATTAATATTTATATGAAAAGTATAAGCAGCTATAACTGATAAGGTTACAAGGAAGTAATTATTTACATAGGCGACAATGGTAGCCTTATTTGGTCCTGCCTTTTCACTATCAAAGATCCATTAAAAAAAAATTCGAATTCTGAATTATCAACACCTTTGGGTGTAATTGCAATGGTCAAACACATATGGTGCTGCAGCTTTTTTGATAGAAAAATGGCATTTTTTAAGGGTACTCAACGGTTCCTGAATTTTCGAAATAGTATGAATGAAGAATGCTTAATTTGGCACAGAAAATCTTGTTAGTCTTAGAGAGTTTTCTCTAAATTTCTCGCTATTTCTACACCAATGGCCAACACTCATTTCTCACTATTGCAATTTTAATTTCTAATTACCAAGGCAGCAGAAAATAAATTTACTTCTACCTATTATCTTGGATGTAAAATCTAGGTGGCGCCAGCGATCTATATTTACTTCCTTTTAACCATAAATAGTATGGCTATGGTATATGTATCTATGTTTATGTGATGTGACGCTGTATGATATGAATGTATAATTTACGACAAAACATGATAATTTACTTTTTATTCTCTTTTTTTTTTTATAGATTTGCTGTAAATGGAATTTGATCTTTATACATACCGCTTTGGAACTACAACACAGAAAATTATTGCAAATTGAGAAGTAATAGAAAAGATTGATACATTGAGCGTTTGACCAATCTGGTGTTTAATTTAAAATAAATTCAAAAATGTTGGTGAAAGTTAAATTTGAATAAAAGCTAAGAAAAAAACAACATAGTTTGCATTTAGTTTTATTGTCATTCTTGTGCCATATCAAGACTATGGTCCACTTGTTTTCATTGCCCGTATACCCGAATATATTCTTTGGATTAGCATGAGTAAAATGATTTTATTCAAGTGCGATAATTTTCGGAAACAAAAACCAACTCTGCTGGCTGAATTCAATAAACAAACAAAAATTATTTATTTTCGCTTTGAATTATATTAAATTTCGACTTTTACCAATCTTCGTTTTAGGACTATCCTAAGATATGTTCTAGTCCTAAGACAATATTGTTGACATGAGCCTTGATCTCGTTACAGATAACTACATTTATGTATAATCGTCTATCTCTCTTTGGACATTATTATCATACGGGACTTGTATTGGAACAAAACATTGATTACTTAGTACTATCTTACCTATGTAAGCTATGATGAAATCAGTACAAACGATTCTTCATCAGAACTGTCAGAATAATATGTCAGATAACTGTTATACACCATTGTATCTGAAAGAATATAATTTTAGCTCGAACTGTCAATAACTGTTATAAGTAAAATTTGTTCTTGGGTACAACAGCTTCTGTCAGTTCCTTTTTCTAAATGTGTAAGGACATTTTTAGTGAAATTGAAGCTGATCCCATTTGAAGCTGAACTCTGTATCATATTTGTTAAGAACCAACTAAAGCGATTATGCAACAGACAATCGTTGTCGAAACACAAGCAACAAACAAATACAACCAACCCAAGAAAAAAATCTTGTGTAGTTGCCAGAGGGGCTAACAGTTTTGACAAGTACGACACTAAAACATGTTGGCAAAGTCAAACGATAGAACATACGAGATTTTATTTCTTTTCAACTGATGATTTTATTATTTTTATTACGGTATCTTCCTTCTCTTTTGTTCAAATATTGAAAATTTCTTAGAAAAAAACGTCTATCGATCAGTGGTCCTAAATGAGTGTTTATCAGAAAAGGTAAATTTGACCTTACAAGGGGCAATTGATATCAGATACTTGGTTCTCATAAATTATGCTTATTTTTAGTTTCTAAAGCTCGTTATTGTTTTGATGCTTACAAACCTTTTGTAATTTGCTGTTTAAACATTGTGTCTCCAGCGAATGTGGTGGGTGTTATTCTAGAAACAATTGTCTTGTGCATCGAAATTAGTTGCACACACCTTTGTTATACATTTATTTTTCTAATTCTTACACGATTTATCATTTTCCTGACATGTTGATTACTTTTATTTAATCAACGTGTGGATCGTTTGATCTCAGTTATTCATTGGCCAAAATTCGATTATGACGTTCAATTTTTTGCTTTCCTCTGAATTTCCTATTGTAATGAGGTATGTCCAGTGCACGATGTAGTGATGATATCGCCGATATTGTCAACTTCGTTTATGAATTTATACCTGCTCACAATATTGTCTACATCGCCCCCTTTCCCGTTTACATCGTTGACATCGCCGACATCGTGAAGTTGACAATATCGTGACAACGTCGTTTTCATCGTCCCCCTTTCCTCTCTACATCGTTGACATCGCCGACATCGTGATGTTGAAAACATCATGACGATATTGTCTACATCGTCCGCCTTTCCTGTCTACAACGTTGACATCGCCGACATCGTGATGTTGACAACATTGTTACGACATCGTCTACTTCGTCCATCTTTCCTCACTACATCGTTGACATCGCCGACATCGTGATGTTGACAACATCGTGACGAAATCGTCTACATCGTCCCCCTTTCTTGTCTACATCGTTGACATCACGTGCACTGACATAGTGATGTTGACAGTATCAGGACGACATCGTCTACATCGGCCCCCTTTTCTGTCTACATCATTGACATCGCCGACATCGTGATGTTGACTAAATCGTGACGACATCGTCTACATCGTCCCCCTTTCCTCTCTACATCGTTGACATCGCTAATATCGTGATGTTGACAACAACATGACGATATTGTCTACATCTTCCCCCTTTCCTGTCTTCATCGTGATGACCTCAGAAAACAATTATTCTTCCCCTTCTTAGTCAAGTCGAATTAAAAAATTTGCACCTCTGCAAACATGAAATAAATTCAACTGCTTATAGACCATTATTATTCTAATAAAATATGCTTGTCCCAGAGTCCTATTAACACGCCAATGGTAGGATTTGAATCTTAAATAAATAACGATGGCTAATTTATACCATACTTTCAATTTGGCCAAATCACTACTTTAACTTTCAACAATATTTTTTTTCTTCACATATTTTACTTATGTCAATATATATGCAACTGAAAGGACCACTTAAATAGTAAACATTTCAAAGATAACAGTAGACAGATTACCTAGGAAGAAATACCTTGTATAATAATTAGGAACTATATTCCTAGACCACGAACAAAGGGAATTAACATCGAACAAAGGAATTAATTGTGGTCTATGGACTGATGGTGACGGCATCGTCTACATCGTCCCCATTTCCTATCTACATCGTTGACATCGCCGACATCGTGATGTTGACAATATCGTGCCGATATCCTCTACATCGGCCCCCGTTTCTGTCTACATTGTTGACATCGCCGACATCGTGATGTTGACTATATCGTAACGACATCGCCTACATCGTCCCCCTTTCCTGTTGTCTACATCGTTGATATTGCCGACATCGTGACGACCGTCTACATCGTCCCCTTTCCTGTCTACATTGTTGACATCGCCGACATCGTGATGTTGATAAAATTGAGAATGGAAATGGGGAATGTGCCAAAGAGACAACAACCCGACCATAGAAAAAACAACAGCAGAAGGTCACCAACAGGTCTTCAATGTAGATAGAAATTCCCGCACCCGGAGGCGTCCTACAGCTGGCCCCTAAACAAATATATACTAGTTCAGTGATAATGAACGCCATACTAATTTCCAAATTGTACACAAGAACCGTGACGACATTGTTTACATCGTTTTCCTTGCTGCCTACATCGTTGACATCGCCAACATCGTGACGACATTGTCTACATCGTCCCTCTTCTCTTTCAACATCGTTGACATTGCCGACATCGAGAAGTTGACAACATTGTTACAACATCGTCTACATCGTCCTACTTGCTGTCTGCATTGTTGAGAACGCCGATTTTACTGTGTTAGTTATACGATGCACTCAGTATATGTTTCATAAGTGGCATTGTGCCACTTCGTATTTTGTCTTTTTAGTTTATGAAGCTATAACTATAGACTCATTTTAATGAAAGAGGAATGCCGGGAAAAAGTCTAAATTGGAAATTTCGAGGACTGAACTTTTCTTAATGTATCCTCAGCTCAGTAGCTTTCAGTATCCGCGAACTATCGTTTTTTTAAAAGCTCTTTTTGTATTTAATGTTAATTGTCATGTGGCATTTCCTTTCTGGATTGAATACATTAAGGGTGTATTTTTACTGTGGGTACTTTTTGTATTTTTTCTTTTTCATCTCTGACAGGCAAAGGGGAACGGTTTGGATCCAACAAAACTCAGTTAAACTCCCACGCATTTATATGCGCCTGTGCTAAGTCAGGAGTGTTTTGGTAATAGATGTGTCATTGATTTATTAAACCTTTTAGTTTCAAACTAGATACTTAGATATTTGCTGTGCTCTTGGATTTCATTCTTCTTGTTTTGTCAACGATGTAGACAAAAGTATGAAACGATATCGACAACGTTGTACACTATCGTGATACATTGTCTACTTCGCGACTTCGTCAATGTCAACGATGTAGACAGGAGTATGAAACGATATCGACAACGTTGTACAACATCGTGTCGACATTATGTACTTCGCGATATCGTCAATGTCAACGAAGTAGACAATAGTATGAAACGATATAGACAACATTGTACAATATCGTGTCAACATTGTCTACCTCGCGATATCGCCAATGTCAATGATGTAGACAGGAGTATGACACGAAATCGACAACGTTGTACAACATCGTGTCGACATTGTGTACTTCGCGATATCGTCAATGTCAACGAAGTAGACAATAGTATGAAACGGTATAGACAACGTTGTACAATATCGTGTCGACATTGTCTACTTCGCGGTATCGCCAATGTCAACGATGTAGAAAAGAGTTTGAAACAATATCGACAACGTTGTATAATATAGGGTCGACATTGTCTACTTTGCTATGTCGACAATATCGGGTACAACTTTGTACACTGGACATGAATGATTGTGACGGCACGAAAAAATGAGACCATGCCTGATAACGTCACATAGAAAGAACACATCTTTTTGCAGATCATTTGAAAAAAGTATTGAATTTGTCTGCATGTTGTTTAGAAATCATTAGAGAAACAGATTCCACCACAAAATCTTGTGTAAAACGCTATTTATCCACTCTCGACAGTTAATTTTTTAATATTTAAAACGTTCGGCGAGCCTCGCGTTTTAAATTTGAAAATTTAACTGTCTCGAGTGGATAAATATCGTATCACACTCGATGCAGTGGTAGAATCTTTATCTATCTTCAATACAGAAAGGTCATAGTAAATTATTGAAATAATTTTGCATATTTAGGTCTTTCCACTTTTCTGTGGAAAGACCTATTGTATTTCTTCTGATTATTTTTTTTTCTTCCGCCTAATTTTGTTCTTGCGATAAATATTTTTTTCACAATATTTCGCTTAGATATTTGGTATATGATATTGAACAATTTATGCGCTTTTGAAATTTACCCTGCGTAACCGAAAAACTTTTCTTTGTAGGAGTTATCTCCCCAAACACTGTTTTCCTTGTGTCCACAACTCCTTCGCAACCGTTAAAGATTACGACAAATTTATTTTATAAAATTGCTCGTTATATCTTTCGCATGATTTGTTGCATTTTGACCGAAGCGATATGAACTTCCAAATAAGAGTTATTTCCCCTTATGCGTTTGATATAAGTGTTATGCATTTCTATCTTGTAAACCATAAGTGACAAGTGACAGAGACCCAGGATCTTTTGATTTGAGGTCCTTAGTCCAAAAAAATGAAAATAAGGTCAAGGTCAAAGGTCATATTCTAAATTTTGATTTTGGCTTATTTTCACTTATACCCAAAAATTGTATAAGATATCGACAAATTATTTTTACTTAATTGTCAGTTGCGACATTTCCTAACATGTAAATTTTAATTGCAAGGGTACGTTGAACGCAAAAGGGAGTTTTCTCCTCTGTTGTATTTAAAAATACGTGTATGGGGATATAACTCATAAGCCAAATATAATTAAGACCTATGGTCTTTTGATTTGAGGTCCTTTGTTTATAACCTTGAAATTGATCTCAAGGTCATATATTGATTTGACGTTATAGACTTTGACCTTTGCGTTTTATCTCATATGTATACATGATAAAGCCATGAGACTTTTTACAATAGCTTTCAAACCAATTAACCTTGAAAAAAACAAAACCGGAAGTGACCTTATGTAAACCGGAAGTAGCTATTTTTCATACCTTATTAAAATAAATGTATATAGAATCAGATATTTTTGGAATCAGTGTCAAGTAAATATTCAAATAGTATCGGAAGTAACATTTTTGAAACCGGAAGTAACAAATTATCTTCTTTATTAAAAAAAATATTGAAAAGAAAACATATATTTTTTGAATCAGTGTACAATAAGCTATCATTTGACAATTGAAATGACATTTTAAACATAATTTTGCTTCTTTTATATTTGAATACATGTTTTTTGGTGGAAAGACCTTCAATTGTTCTCTGAACAATTGGTTTTTAATTTATATATCATATTCGTTGTTCATATATGAGACATGATATTTTTATAAATTTCTAAACGATTGAGTTGTAATGCTTATTTCTGTTATGATAAAAAGAAAGTTCTGGTTAAATATTTTCGCCAACTTTGCATTGAAGTATTGCATGATAGACCAGACAACTGGCCAACCACTTATCGCATTGTTCGTATTTTCTTATTTATATATACTCCATTCAGTGTGACACGCGAACTTATACTTCATTCTCTTGAACTAAAGCAATTTAGAACAAACATACATCATTGTTCTGGTGAGAGACTATAGTTGTATAGATCCCCCTCTTCGGTCTTTATTGTATATGTTTATATAGTAATCTCATTGACAGTTACACTTATTTATTTTTATGTACTAGTACATACTTTAAAAAGACAAACTTAAAGCAAACAATGTCTTATATTGAGGAAAGTAACTTTCACAGTTGTGTCATATAATTGTACTCGTTTTGAACAGAATTCGCTCTGTACAAACTACATACAATGCCAAATCTATTATGAATATATCGGATATATTCATTTGCAGTTAGTATATTCTCATAATGTATCATTGGTAAAAATGCTTTTATCTAAAACTAATTGAGCTTTAAAAGTATGTATTCCTTAATGAGATATTATTTATAATGTATAATAGTAGCAAATATACGTGTTGCCATAGTTACAAATACATTATGAAACATAGTGATACATTTATTGAAAAGAACGACATATAATATAAATCATGAAATATGAGTTAAAAATTTCTCTTAGCTTCTTATTTATGTTAGGTACATACAATTATTGTTAAAATCATGACAATCACTGGGTTTTCTTCTAATAAAAGGTTGATACTTAAAATCTATATTCTCTTTAAATTCAATAAAAAGTTCTATCGGTTCGGAGTGTTGATAATTTATATTTAAAAATGTAAGGATTTATATATTATAAGTAACAAGACTTTATAAGAGTTGGGGTCATACAAACCACAGGCACTTGTCACATGAGATGTTTCTTTTTATTATTAAGGTATATATATATATATATATAATCTGAGACAAGTGTCTATGGTACAAACCTACGGAATGACTAGATCTTTGGAGGCTTACGAAAAAAACAGTATTTCACTCGTAAAACTTTCCTTCCCTTTAAGCTCACCTGGCCCATTTGGCCAAGTGAGCTTTTCTCAGAGTCATCACTTGGCGTCCGTCGTCCGTCGACCTATAGCTTTTACAAAAATCTTCTCCTCTGATATAAAAAAAAAAAAAAGATGTGGCATGATTGCCAATGAGAAAACTCTCCACACAAGACCAAATTACACAGAAATTAACAACTATAGGTCACCGTACGGTCTTTAACAATGAGCAAAACCCAATCCGCATATTCAGCTATAAAAGGCTCTGAAATGACAATGTAAACCAATTCAAACGAAAAAACTAACGGCCTTATTTATGTACAAAAAATGAACGAGAACAAATATGTAACACATAAACAAACGACAACCACTGAATTACAGGCTCCTGACTTGGGACATGCACATACATACAAAATGTGGCGGGGTTAAACAAGTAAGCGGTATCCAAAGCGCCCCCTAACCTGGGACAGTGGTGTATTAGTACAACATAACTGCTGGGAATAATTTAACCAAATTTGGCTACAATCATAATTATGGTATCTAGTTTCAAAAATATGTTCGGTAACCTCGCTTGCCTACCAACATGGCTTAACCGTTAGAACATATGCGTTGAATGCAGGTTTAATCATATTTCTCTGAAACTAAAGCATTCCGAGAATTTATAGCAAATCTGACTTTAGGTAAATAAAAATATCCAGTTCATTTGTATGATTTGGAAGAAAGGCTTACATAGTTAGTTGCACAATAACTAACACAATTCTATATAAATATAGTGGACTACTAGTTCCCAAGAGTACCACCAGCTGAGTGGTTAAGTGATTCAGTATTGACAGGACATCCAACATATATTTCGTAGATTCGCCGCTTCTAATGCAATATGCTTACATTGAACACGGGAAATTACTGCACCAATGACATTTCTTATAAGCACACTGACTACAGTGAACGTTAAAACAGTCGTCAAATATAATGTTGTCATTATAAACCAAATAATGATTTTATCTACGTTTGCTTATATTATGTGTGTATGCACAAAAAAATAATCCATTATAATTGAAAAAAGAGAGGAGAGAGATACAAAAAAAACCATTCAAACTCCTCAGTCGTAAATAACCTGACATTGTTTTGACAATAACAGAATAAAACAAAAGAAATACAACAGTATGCAAAACCAAACATTGAAAGCTAAAGACTTAGCAACACGAACTCCACCAAAACCGGGGGGAATCTCAGATGCTCCGGAAGGGTAAGTAGATCATGTCTCCATGTGGCACGCGTTGTTTTGCGCATAAAAGTATAAGCTGATGATATGTCCAATTCGATCAGTTAAGAGTTTGCAAATATCTCTGACTGCATCACAATCTTGAAATTAAGTATTGTAGGACTAGTACTCATATATTAACTTTTTCAGTGTGTGTAGACAATGTATGCAATGTGTCTAGATCATTGAACATAAAATAGAAAATGGAAATGGAGAATTGTGTCAAAGAGTCAAAACCCCAACCTTAGAGCAGAATACAAAACTAGGTACTATTTCAGTGAAAATGTTTGCTTTATTGATGTAAGAGTTAAAGTCAGGAAAACCGCAATTTACGTAAAACATTAATACAATTTTTAAAATAACGTCTCATTGAACCTACTTGTCTGGATGTGTTGACAACTTATTGCGATTATGACGTTAGGTCTTTTTGGTGGTCTAAGAAGGACACAATTTGTCGTTTTCAAATATGGTGAAAGTAAGTGAAATATAGAAAATAAGGAAATGTGATATTATTTCAAAATGAGAACAGCCATCAGAGTTCAAGTAGTAAAAGCAGTTATATGTCATCGTATGGCATTCAACCATGAGAAAAACTCATTTTGTATAGGCAGCTTTAAAAGGCACCGACATGGAAAATGTGAAATAATTCAAACAAAAAATCTAACGGCATAATTTATACAATACAATTTACAAAAAATAAATATGACAGACATGAACCTACAACAGCTACTGAATTACAGGCTTCAAACGTATGACAGGTACATAACGTATGCGACGGGTTGAAACATATATATGTTGTTAAATTCTCAATATCCCCTTTACAGTGGTGTTAAAGCACAACATAAGAACAAACATCAAAATAAGTTTCACATAGCTTAAACCACTAAATCGAAACATAAATAAACGGCCAACAAACATATTATAAATAAGACACAAAGTACCAATTTAAGAGTACTCGCAGATACTGAAAGCGAAAAACCAAAGCCAATTACAACTTATAGATAAATTATGCGTTCCAAGACTGAAGTATAACACTTCCCATTCCATCTAGACACGTTTGAGAATTTCGCCTTTCTGAAACGGCGGATGACTGAACACTTTTAATGGATTGATCACTTTTAAGGGAATTACACGTTTTAATGTGGAATGTATAAAAGGGACGGTACATTCTATTTGACAATAGATGATATCGATTAATGGCAATTATTCAATATTAAATGTAACTGTGTTGCATTTTATAGTTACCAGGCGATTTCGAAAATAAATAGGTGCAAAATATTCTAGATACCAAAATACTAATCTACTCGTCGATTTGTCATCCCTTTTTGGGTGTACACGCCCTAAACAAAGTAAGAATACTTAGGCCTAGGTATATACACACACCTTATAATATTACAATATGTAATAATAGACAAAAAAGAGACTGCATAAACAATCAATGATAGAGTTATTTGATAATATGGTATAATTATGGTTATATATATAGATTAAAAACAGTTTGTTACAATCGTTATAAATCTGTAAATTAATAGGTTGATATCCGTGTCCTTCATAACTTACTGGGTGTTAAAGGATTTGCTTATATGTTTCAAAACGTGTGAAGTAACCTGTAGATGTTTACATCTTTGTCCCTTGGTCTTTTAGTTGATATTTGCCTCATTGCCAATAGTACCACTTCATATATTTATATTTACTTATATCCTTCATATGTGTATGTCTCCTCGAATAATTAATCTCAGAACACGTTATATTTAACATTTTATAACAACATATAACCATTCAGAAAAGTTCCTGGTCTGGTCCACAACTACATGTACATTTATTACATGGACTTACATATTCTGTCGATCTATATAATACATGTAAGTGTTTCCTATATGTATATGACGTAAACTTGCAAAATTGAAACCTTGGTAGTATATAAAGACCTTCAGAATTATTTCATACAGATAACTCTCAATTAGATATCTCAGGTGAGTCTTATAACTAATAAGGTTTAATTCATTTCAAAACAACGATTTCATTTATGTTTAAACGTCAACAAATAACGACATAGTGAAAAATCATTTTATAAATTTGTACATGCCTTTTACAATAAAGTTCTAAAAGAATTTATAACAACTTGATGCTATCTGTATATATTAGTTTTCTCAATTTGAACTGTCAAACCTAGATTGGTTAAATTAAGTAGATGAATGTATGTTGTTTACTACAAATACATAATGTTGTCCTTTATGCAAACTCACTTCCAAATTAAATGATTAACTGAGTAATGATGGACAGAAAACAAAAACAAAATATCATCTAGATTGTGCTTGTTTGTTTTTTTATTTGTTTATTTTCTTATTCGGAAGGTACATTTTGTTTTCTCAGTTTTTGGGTTTTTTTGGGTTTTTTTTATTTGTTTAGGATTGTACTTTCTAACATTGTGTGTATATCTGTATGGATCTTTTAAACTATTTCACACAAAACAAAATGTTTAAAACGAACCGTTATTATCCTTTACATAATTGTATCAAAATTCGATATTAATGATATTTCTTCAATTGTAGTGACCAAATTCCATCAAAATGAACAAATCCATCATCCTTGTCCTTGTCCCATGCCTTGTTGCTTTCGTCATGGCCCAGCAATACGGATACCAATCCGGATACCAGTCAGGATACCCAGCTTACTACCAGAATCAACTTAATGCCTACACACAACAGAGAGGACTGTACAACTATGGAAACGCTGCCACAGCTCAACTCAAAGGAGCCAAACTTCTTAACTACTGTAAGTCTAATTTAGTTAAACACAAACGTGTACCGTTGATATATACCTACTTCAGTTATAAATCCCACAAATTCTCTTTATTTTCATTATCTCTTTTCCAACTCAAAGTTTAGATTTAGTACATTATATACGAAAATAATTTGAACACTGCAAACCATTTTATAAATTGAATAAGTATTTATATGTCAATATACAATATAAAACAATAATCATATGACATAATATGCTTGTTTCAGTGTTCGGATTCTTGCTTCTCTTGGACTTGACAAACGCAACAGGAAACTCATTGAGCAGCAACTTCTTGGGTTAAACTATGTAAGTATATTTAATTGTAGTTAAGTCTTTTTAAAATTAAGCTACGCGTACATGTTTCACGATATATAACCTTCTATAGAAGAGATTAATGTTAAACACGTTTTTACTTTTGTCACAATTTAAAATAAATAAGATTATAATTGTGTTGTTAAATTATCATTAAAGTATAATATTAGCCATTGTCGGGCAAGATGAAATACAAAATACATAATAATCCAAGAAACAAAGTGATAACATGAGCAATGTATAGGATATTATTACAGTATGAGGTCGGTTTTATAAAAAAAAAGAAAAGATCTGAAATTTATAAACATGAAATAATAGAACCAGAAATAAAGTATATTTTGGAAAAACATATATTTTTGTCCATTGGTTAATGAAACTGTTTCAAGTAGTTAAATTATTTGATGCCTGTCAAACATGAGTTGTCTAAAGTCCTGTGGTTAAATGCATGTCAACTCACTTATCATTTGCGCCTTAACCACTTCTTTAGTTTTAAATTAATCTAAAAACACAATGAGAAAGAGTGCTTAACAATCTCTAGGATTTTCCTTCTAAATATAGGAATCGTCCTATGTTTCGACTCCACATTCGACCTAAAATTTTCAACATAATACGTTCATCATTTATAACTAGTTTGTTTAAATTTATTTTATGTTTTTATTTTAGATAATGATCCAGACATGTTAAGCTACTGATTAGATGTTACTCGAAGAATATGTTTGTAGACAGCTTGAAATAAAGACCTAGAACATTTGACGTTCCTTAGTGATGACTTTGAGGCAAACTAAGAGAACATAAGAGTATTAAATGTGTCAAAACGGATGTACAATAGTTTTGTAATCATGTAAAAGTTAGCTTTTAAATAAAAAAAAATATTACTGATATCATGTCTTTGCATTATCACCTTGGTCCGTTGGTCCGTTTGTCAACATAAAAGTGGGGCATTTTAGAATATTCCTTTACATATTTCATTTGGTTTTGAATTACGTGCAAAATAATGCAATATACATATAAGGCACCTCTGACGGTCTATCGGATAATCGACTAACCGTTGACATCGTTGTAAAATATTTTAACGGTTTAAAGACAACTATCCACCAGAGACAGGAACATAGATGTGAACAGCTAAATGTGCAATATAGCCTTCGACAATGAGCTTTACTCGTGCCATATAGCCTTCGACAATGAGCTTTACTCGTGCAATATAGCCTTCGACAATGAGCTTTACTCGTGCAATATAGCCTTCAACAATGAGCTTTACTCGTGCAATATAGCCTTCGACAATTAGCTTAACCCGTGCAATATAGCCTTCGACAATTAGCTTAACCCGTGCAATATAGCCTTCGACAATTAGCTTAACCCGTGCAATATAGCCTTCGACAATTAGCTTAACCCGTGCAATATAGCCTTCGACAATGAGCTTAACCCGTGCAATATAGCCTTCGACAATTAGCTTAACCCGTGCAATATAGCCTTCGACAATTAGCTTAACCCGTGTAATATAACCTTCAACAATGAGCTTAACCCGTGCAATAAAGCCTTCAACAATGAGCTTAACCCGTGCAGTATAATAACCTATAAAAAAGGTCCTAGGATTACAAAATTTGAAATAATTAAAAAAGAAAACGAATGTAAAATGCTTATTATACATTACAATAGAAAAAAAATCTGTTACAATTAAGAAAAACCTACAATTTTTAGCTAACTACACTTAATCTTTTCCATAAATATTTTAATTAATGTAACTGAAGTACAAGGAGGATGTCACAGAGATCCACATATAAAATTGAGAATGGAAATGGAAATGGGGAATGTGTCAAAGCGACAACAACCGAAGACCACCAATGGGTCTTCAATTTAGCGAGAAACTTTCGCACTCGGAGGATGGATGCAGACATATACATGATATATGTACTTTCTATCAGAGGCATGCTAAATTCAGCACATATTCATGATGCAAAGTCTACATAATAAATGAAGATTGGACTACATCAGAGGACAACTATAATTGATTAAATTACACAAAATCGAGCAGTGGAATTAACAAGATACGACTCTGAAATTTGAAAATTTTATATTTCTGACAAGACTGCAAAGAGTATTGGAAAATATTGAATCAATTTGAGATTTTTTAAAGCAACCGAATATCAGTTTTAGGTTTAATTCTTTTTTTTACAATTTGAGTTTAGGTATCAACCAAGGGACAGCGCTCACCAGACTCAAGCTAGCGAACAATAAGCCAGCGAACAATAAGATGAATCAAGCTAGCGAACAATAAGCCAGCGAACAATAAGAAAACGCACCCACATGATCATGCCTAAAAACCGAAGATTTACAATAACACGACATGTACTTATAAATATGATGACAAATAAATAAAAATGATGACAAATCATTTCCAATAGGAAGATGAAATGTAATTCCATTTAAACACAGAAAAGTTTAATGATTTATTTGTGTATTTAATAACTTTTTTTTAAGGCCGGGAATTAAAAAAAAAAACCTTTCTCCTTTCTGTTTGATAAGGGATTGGTTATTGTCTGTATAATAATAATAACAATTGATAACAACAGGTTACACTATACTACTGTAGCGAAACAATAAGATCTTCAAGCTTATATAATTATACGATTAAAAAAAAACCTGATAAACATTATATTCACTTTTCGCCAAAGAAATAGCTAGTTCACGTAATTATTCTAAAGTAAATAGTCACTCTTGTAATTTATTTATTACATTTCGATAAGAAGACCGATAAGTGTAAGAGTTACACACGAATAAACGAATTACGTCAAATAGAATGAAAACGATTTGACATAAATATTTTGGTTAATCTTAACAACAATTTATTTAGAATCAAACCTAACTTTAATCCGTAAACATTTCCCATCGACAAAGACCCGGATGGGGTAGGGTGATCTTACCATCCCCTTCTTTCGTTCATAACAAAGGAGAAAGTTTTTTTTTTAATTCCCGGCCTTAAAAAAAAGTTATTAAATACACAAATAAATTATTAAACTTTTCTGTGTTTAAATGGAATTGCATTTCATCTTCCTATTGGAAATTATTTGTCATCATTTTTATTTATTTGTCATCATATTTATCATAAGTACGTGTCGTGTTATTGCAAATCTTCGGTTTTTAGGCATGATCATGTGGGTGCGTTTTCTTATTGTTCGCTGGCTTATTGTTCGCTAGCTTGATTCATCTTATTGTTCGCTGGCTTATTGTTCGCTAGCTTGAGTCTGGTACAGCGCTCACCTGTCTGTTTAATAGAACTGAATGATAATCTGAATAGTTCAATCACGAAAGAAGAAATATTCAAATGAATCAAGAGTCTAAATGATATTATTAATGAGTATATAAAGACTTCTAATTGGTGTGTATGTTACATCGCTTAATTTTTAGTTTTGAAATAGTACCAAAATCTTGGGTTATTGGGACGAACAAGTCATTTTATTAAAAAAAAAAGTGAATAAGTTTGATAAAAAACTACCCATTACCATTGGAACCTGTGTTTGTAAATCATTTACAGCTATTTAAGTTATAGACTTGCAAGGTTCTCCGGTGAAGATTTACAACTCAATGAAGACCAGTGTGAATTCGAAATAGTAACTCAATGTGGAACAGTGGAACTCTTATGTTTTTTATTCTTAAATTAATAAAGGATAAAAAAAAAATGCTATATGGTATAAGATGCTAGCAAGGATATTAATGTATATATGTATAATATAAGATAAGAATATGTGGTATGATATCAATGATACAACCCTCCACAAGAAACCAAAATAACAGAGAAATTAACAACTAGAGGTACGGTCTTCAATAAGGAACAAAACCCAGACCACATAACCAATTATAAAAAGGCCCCGAAATGACAAATGATAAACAATTCAAGTGACAAAACTAAACGCCTAATTTATGTACAAAATAATCTTACTTTATTAAAGCACAAATTACACCCATAAGAGGTCAAAAGGCATGACAATTACATTGAATAATAACAATATAATGATGACATTAAAATTTGCATAAAAAATAAAAACAAACCAAAATATTAAACACAACAAATGACCTCAAGTGCCCCCTGTCCTCAGTTCCATAGCCTGTTTAATAAAGAAGCCTAAAGATTTCACTTGCTGGCTACTTGTTGGATTTAGTATATATTTCATTTTATTATCAGAAAATACTTTGTAATGACACATGATTGAGTTTTTAAATCATTAAAAAAGACATGTCTTAAATCATCATTTATTTTACGCATAAGAAAGAAATGGGATTCATCATCCAGAACTTTGCACTTATAACAAAGTCTTTGAAGGCGTGGAATATTTACAAAATAATAGACTAAAGATAAATATGATACATATATAAAAACAAACCACATCCACTGAATTACAGGCTTCTGACTTAGGACAGGCAGTTGCCGAATACAACGGAGCTAAATATGTTACCAGATGCGCAACCCCCGCGCAATCCTGGGACAGGGTCGAAACAGTACAACATAAGCACAAACTACAAAAAGCAGTTGAAAAGGCGTAATACAAGTAGGAATACATCTAACAAAAAACATATAGTAGACGTGGCAGGGTACTTATACATCCTCACATTAAAAAGACGCTATGTACAGATCTGAGAATACTCGCAGTTACTGACTAAACTGTTTGTAAATTGTAAACCTCTGCGCAGACGACACTGTAATAATTGCTAAATCAGCCCCAAAAATCCAATTGCTACAAATTCATATTGTAATGTGTGAAAGTAATAACAGACGAGTCCAAAGTCTTCAATTTGATTTTGTTTACTCCGACTTAGAAATTGTTTTATTATCCTTAAATGTTGGAAATTAACTGGTGGAGGTCAAACGATAAAACCTGAAACATTTACAGATGTAATTTTTTTTTATTATGGAACAATAAATTTATTAAAATTTGAAAATAAAGCTATAGGTTTTGGTTTTTTTAAATGGATTAAAAGCGATCTTTATATTTATGTGAATGGTATCATAGATGAAAAAGACCTGTATTTCACAAGACATTGTGTTTTTAAAATAAACTAAAAAAACAAAATCAAACTGGATAGCTGAAATTATTAAAAAAAAAAAAAATTTAGAATGGAAATTATCAAATTATACGGTCATATTTGTATTTTTTTATATTACTTTTATTTAAACTACCTTTTTTTAACATGATTTTACCTATAAAATAAATGCGCGTAAATGTAATCAAGAGCTTGAGCGCAAACGTATAAAAAATTAATTCAAAATGCACGCAAACATAATTCTTCCCATTAGACAGCTCCGAGGCGATGTCTGAGATATGTCCTAAGATAGTCACAAAATGATCATAAGACATGTCTTAATTAATTTCTTAGAATGTCTATGACAGGTCTAAGATAGCTTCGTAAAACCGGTCCTAGGTCATTAAAGATTGCATAGTTTGATATTAACATTGATTCACTCATAGGAACTTTTCGTCGGAAATAAACACATCTATTCTGAAACAAGTTGTACATATATTTTATGATGGTATGATACTAAACCCCTAACGAGAGGGATTGTACTTGATTTTTATATAATGAAGACATAATCTTTCAATTAGTTAAATTGAGGTCTGGAGCTGGCCTGTCAGTCAAAAGTAAAATCACAATAATACTGAACTCCGAGGAAAATTCAAAACGGAAAGTCCCTAATCAAATGGCAAAATCAAAAGCGCAAACACATCAAACGAATGGATAACAACTGTCACTTTCCTGACTTGGTCTGTATCTGTATCTGTATCTGTATAGTACTGGAAATGAACTCAAAATACTGAGTAAAACTTATCCAGGAAATGTGTGTGCGCCACTGATGTCTAGTCGCGCGATATAACTGCCTTAAAACTTTCCACAGTTTTACAGTTCACGGCAGCATTTGGTAGTAAGTTCCAATCAATGATAGTTTGTGGAAAAAAGAATGTTTATAAATGTCAGTATTTGCTGATAAAAGTTTTATTTGTTTGACGTTAGAAGTTCTGGATGGTCTAGTATTAAATTCTATATGATGTTCAGTGGAGATGGCTACCAGGTCGTTCACTATTTTATACAGTAGTACCAGTCGTTGTTCTCGTCAGTACAGTCATTTTCTAAAAATGGTGGATTAGACAAAGCACATAGCAAAATGAAAGACAAGAAACAAACAAGTTTTCGAAGTAACACCAAAAGGCATATAGACAAAACAAATTAGCAAATATGAAAGACAATGATACGAGAATATCATAAACAATAATGAAAGGCTGTACCTCAAGTATCGTAATAACAATAAAACAAACAAATACTTAATAAAGAAGCACACACAGGCATACAACAAATTCAACAACCTCATTCATTGCTTTCTTCAATGCTAGTAATCCTGTGTTAATCTATGTATCATTGTACAACAAATTCAACAACCTCATTCATTGCTTTCTTCAATGCTAGTAATCCTGTGTTAATCTATGTATCATTGTACAACAAATTCAACAACCTCATTCATTGCTTTCTTCACTGCTGTAATCCTGTGTTAATCTATGTATCATTGTACAACAAATTCAACAACCTCATTCATTGCTTTCTTCACTGCTAGTAATCCTGTGTTAATCTATGTATCATTGTACAACAAATTCAACAACCTCATTCATTGCTTTCTTCACTGCTAGTAATCCTGTGTTAATCTATGTATCATTGTACAACAAATTCAACAACCTCATTCATTGCTTTCTTCACTGCTAGTAATCCTGTGTTAATCTATGTTTCATTGTACAACAAATTTAAATACCTCATTCATTGCTTTCTTCACTGCTAGTAATCCTGTGTTAATCTATGTATCATTGTACGACAAATTCAAATACCTCATTCATTGCTGTCTTCACTGCTAGTAATCCTGTGTTAATCTATGTATCATTGTACAACAAATTCAACAACCTCATTCATTGCTTTCTTCAATGCTAGTAATCCTGTGTTAATCTATGTATCATTGTACAACAAATTCAACAACCTCATTCATTGCTTTCTTCACTGCTGTAATCCTGTGTTAATCTATGTATCATTGTACAACAAATTCAACAACCTCATTCATTGCTTTCTTCACTGCTAGTAATCCTGTGTTAATCTATGTATCATTGTACAACAAATTCAACAACCTCATTCATTGCTTTCTTCACTGCTAGTAATCCTGTGTTAATCTATGTATCATTGTACAACAAATTCAACAACCTCATTCATTGCTTTCTTCACTGCTAGTAATCCTGTGTTAATCTATGTTTCATTGTACAACAAATTTAAATACCTCATTCATTGCTTTCTTCACTGCTAGTAATCCTGTGTTAATCTATGTATCATTGTACGACAAATTCAACAACCTCATTCATTGCTTTCTTCAATGCTAGTAATCCTGTGTTAATCTATGTATCATTGTACAACAAATTCAACAACCTCATTCATTGCTTTCTTCACTGCTAGTAATCCTGTGTTAATCTATGTATCATTGTACAACAAATTCAACAACCTCATTCATTGCTTTCTTCACTGCTGTAATCCTGTGTTAATCTATGTATCATTGTACAACAAATTCAACAACCTCATTCATTTTTCTTCACTGCTGTAATCCTGTGTTAATCTATGTATCATTGTACAACAAATTCAACAACCTCATTCATTGCTTTCTTCAATGCTAGTAATCCTGTGTTAATCTATGTATCATTGTACAACAAATTCAACAACCTCATTCATTGCTTTCTTCACTGCTAGTAATCCTGTGTTAATCTAGGTATCATTGTCATTTTGCTTAGTTTCTTGTGTTACCTATTCTGACATCGGACTCGGACTTCTTTAACTGAGTTTAACTGTGCGTATTACTGTATGTTTTTTTTACACTAATTAGAGGTGTAAGGAGAGGGTTGAGATCTCACAAAGCTTGTTTAACCTCGCCGCATGTTTTCGCCTGTCCTAAGTCTGGAGTTTCTGGCCTTTTTTAGACTTGTATGATTTTTAGTTTTAGTTCATCTTTATGTTTTGGAGTTTAGTATGCGGTCAATCTTTACCAAAATAGGAAACATTTTTGTTTAGGGGCCAGCT
The DNA here is from genome assembly GCA_019925275.1 of Mytilus edulis. NCBI lineage: Eukaryota > Metazoa > Mollusca > Bivalvia > Mytilida > Mytilidae > Mytilus > Mytilus edulis. Next base: position 20,838,017 of record CM034353.1, read on the forward strand.
CAAGCCTGCCTCCGGGTGCGGGATTTTCTCGCTGCGTTAAAGACTCATTGGTGGCCTTCGGCGGTTTTTCTACAATTGGTCAGGTTGTTGTCTCTTTGACACATTTTCTATTTACATTCTCCATTTTATATTCGTTACTGAATGAAACCCCATGTCCTTGGATGGTTTTTCAATACGAGTATTTATGGTAGTATTAAAGACCAACAAATGAATGGACAAAATTCAACTTTGAAGAGCTTTGTAACAAGTGTACTTATTACGTTTTCTATAAATTTAGATCTGTACTATCTATTACGTATAACTTCTGTATATCATTGTATTGACAAAGATTTATCAGAATAAAAGATACAAAATGTACATATAGCAGACAGAGACACATGGCAAATGTTGTAACCTCTATTCTCATTTAGGTTGGATACACAACAAATCAATAAGTTACATAATTGATAGTATTATTAAATTATTTCCGTATGGTCTTTTCAAATCAGAATTGCTATAAAAAAAAATCTCATTGTCTGATGATTGAAACTGAATAGTCAATCAATAGCTGACCATCTACAAAAAATAAAAAGTAAAATCACAAAAATACTGAACTCCGAAGAAAATTCAAAACGGAAAGTCCCTAAGCAAATGGCAAAATCAAAAGCACAAACACATCAAATGAATGGACAACAACTGTCATATTCCTGACTTGGTATAGTATTGTTTTACTGTGCGTATTGCTGTATGTTTGGTTTTTCTCTCTCTTATACATTGACTTGAGGTATAGGGGGAGGTTTGATATCTCTTAAAACATGTTTAACCCCCGTTACATGTATGCGCCTGTCAGGAGCTTCTGGCCTTTCCTAGTCTTATATGATTTTAAATTATAGTTCATTTAAATATGTTTTGGAGTTTAGCATGACGTCCATTTTCACTGAACCAATACACATTATGGTTTAGGGGCCAACTGAAGACATCCTCCGGGGTATTTTATCGCAGTATTGAAGACCCATTGGTTGTCTTATGTTGTGTTATGCTCTTTTGTTGGGATGTTGTATCTTTTACTTATTCACCATTTCCAAATAATTGTATTGTATTATTGTAATTAATTTACCACTAAATATAGAAAATAGGTCTTCATAAATCAGACTGTTTTCACGGTGGGTATGGTTGTCCTGCGAGAGAACGTTCTGTGCTGGTGATTCGGTCCTGACGGGTGCTGGTGATCAATGAAAAAATGTAAACAAAGACGAAAATGCTGATTTTTGACGTTTTCACTCATAAAAAATGGAAGAAAACAGTTGAGATTTTTCAATTTTGTTTCTTATGGGTTCCTATGTAAACCATTAAAAAGTTGACCCTCTAAACTGTTTCAGTAAGCGTAACACAAAAATGCTCATTTTCAGAAAATCTCGAACTGAAAAAATTAAACAAAAATGCTCATAGAGTCCGCTTTCTATACCGCCATGCACACGACAAAACTATTTTGTGAAAAAACATTGCAATTTATTAAAATTTAGCATTTTCTCAATTTATTCATGTCCTGATACTGTGCTGGTGGGTCCTGATACGGTGCTGGTGATTTTGGATAAGAAGTTGGTCATATTTGAAACAAATGTTACAAAATCAATAAAATTGGGCAGATAATTGTTGTCAATAGGATCTATGACTCCTATTTCAGCTCTCGTGCATCCATTTGGCTGTTTAATATGTGTTTTCAAATAATCGTAACTTGTATTACATAATTACATGAAAGGGCAACATCTTCCGTCCAATATCAGATAACAATATATAGTATCTAAAATAAGAATAGTTTTATTAAGATATTAAATGCCCCTTACATTGATGCTTCAACAATGATCAAAGCCCATGCTGCATAGACATGTTTGTTATTGCTCCGCATACCCCTCCCCACTTCTACCCAACCAACCCTTCTCATTTCCTCCTTCATTGTTACAGTGGTGTACTTACACAACAATTTATCACATAAAATAATAACACAAAGACAAACATTATTGAACAACGAATGCTCGCAGGTACTGAAAGCTAGTTCAAAGCCGCATTTTCAACACAATGAATTGAACACAAGTTAAAAATTCCGCAATACTATATAATTCATTTTATGTGTCAATTTGTTCGAAAAAAGTCGAAAAGAAGAGAGTTTTTTTAATGTCATGATTATCTGTCGCTTTCTAGATCTATGCTTAGCATTCATTTCAGATGACATGGACTCCTCACCCTGGTGATAACTTTGATAACTTTATCCGTATACAGATATTAATAGATAAACAAAAGGCTGCAACTGGTATTTTTGTATTTTTAAAAAATGATTCGTTGTAACGAGAATATTTGTGGTGAATGGAAACTGTGAGGGTCAAAATCTTAAATTGCTTATAAATGTTGCTGGACCCAGTTTCGTTATCTGATCTGAATTTTCTGAAATGTGCAAGGTAGATAGACATTTTGATTTTTTTTTACTCGGTAAGTTTTGCCCTAATTGCTTGAACTTTTGCAATATTAAAGCCGATTTCAATTAGTGTGAAGACAAAGGGAATATCTTTGGTTATCTTGCTTGCTGAACATTGTTAGGTTATGTAAACTACCATACTTTAAAAGTAGACTAGTCCGACAAATGACACATCTTTCTGTCTGTAGGACCAGGCTACTTCGAAAGGAGGGTAGTATACCTTACCTAACAATGACTTCACGGTTTAGCTAACAAGCAAGCTAACCAAAGATATTACCTTTACCTACATACTCAATGGAATCGGCTGTAACTAAAAACTCGAATACATTTCAACAGACAGTGGTCATGTTTGTTGATGAATATTGTATTTCCTAGATTCACTCTTGATCATGTTGATAAATCATTTGGTAACATTTGGTCAAGTAATTTCAGAAAAGATCTTTTTGTAATTGCGGACGCCAAGACAATAAATGAACCTCACACGACCCCTGGACACAGGTGAGCTTATATATGATCTTATAGCGATTCGGGTTGATAACCAGTTGAAATTAAGCCAGTTTTTTGTGTGTGTAGATTTGTATTGTTTTAAACTGTTCAGGCCACAGAAGGGGTCATAAACCATACACGAAAAGATAAAATATTAGTTTAAACATATTTATTTATAGTGGATTGGGAAACAAGTTTTGCAACTTATATTAATCCCTTTCAACTTGGCGGGTGCGAGTGCTGCCTTGTAGCGGCATTAGCCTACTCTTTTTCGAAATCTACAAGGGTGTCTTTAACGTGCAAGAGATGTGGCTATCTCTTAACACGGGTCAGCCATTTATCGTCCCCTTCCGACGGACTATCATCGTTTTCCCATACTCGCCAATGGTGTCAAGGGATAAAATATTGATCTAAGTACTTAATTTACATCTCTGAACCCCCACCCCCGGCTTGTTTTTTTAGGAGGGTGTCAAAAAATGGTCGATTACAGACAGCCGAGTAGGCATTTTACTTTCCAGGCGTGTTTACGTTGATTGTTAAAGTCCTGAAAACGGATAGATGGAAACAAAAATGTTTGATATATCTGGCTTTAGATTCAGTTTTTTTAAATATAAATTAAGGCTACATTTTAATATAATAATACTTAGAATTCACAATATAAAAAAATGCAGAAAAAAATGGATGAAGTGAAATATCTTAGTAAGGAGTCATTACTACAGAGATGGTGTGTTTGACACACAAAACTTAAAAGCTTAGTGATATTATCAATATTAAAATAAAAGTGTATTTTAGTTGGGTATTTTTTTCCATTTACTCATTTTCAATTATAATTAAGGCACATTTGATTTTTATTCATAAAAATATTTAAATATAGAAAAGTTGGACACATTGTTAACTTCCTCCCCCGTAATTCTTTATCAAAAATATTTATTTATTTTGGAATTTTGAAATGAAAAAGCGAAGACATCTTAGTTTTGTTAGTGTTCTCTAGGTTATCTCGTCTTCATTCTCTGACCTATTCTAGTCTGCCCTTTCATAAAATAGTGAATTTTTTTTTAGTGTTCTATCGAACTTTCGAAAAAAAATACCTGATAACCGTTCAGACAAAAAAATTATGTTGAAAAAATCTTACAGATACAGCAAGTGATTCTTAATAGCTATAAGATACATTTTTTTTTTAAATACAACTTTTAAATTTACGGGAAACTATTCCAAGCTTAAAACTTTCACTGTAACCTCGCTCTAACTTCCTTGTTCTATATTTTTGCTATCCATTTTTATGCAAAACCTTTTACATTTTCAATTTATTGGGTTATTGTTGAAAGTCGTACGATGACGACGTATGGTTGTTAACATATACTTCCTTTGGTTTCTTATGGAAATTTGTCCATTGACAACAAACATACCACATCATCCACTTTATATAAGTATTGTATAAATTACAACTATGTTGGTGATCTTGCAAAATGTTCGTAATCCCGAAAATCGTAAACATATTTTCTTATCTTAAAAGGGGGCAAGAAGGGTTCCATTAACAGGCCAATAAATAAGATTACAGTTAATTTAAAAAAAAATAAAAAAAATAGGGATATTTTTTCTCTCATAATAACAGTAAACAGATTCACAACAATGTCAATTTCAAGAAAGCAGACAACAGTTAATTAGTCAATAACAGTACAGCATCAATGATCTTGAATATATGCCACTTTTAACTAAAATATAAAGGCACAGAACCAGGACATAGGAGCACAGAACCAGGACCGTTTTTCTTATCACCAGCACAGCGTCAGGACAATTCCGTTTAACGAACTTGCACGACTTTTGCAATATAATATTGTTGTAATATACTTTGCATGGTACTTATGACGAATCAGAGAAAAATTAAGCAACAAAACAGTCGTTTTATTGCCGTTCTGATACAATGTAAACAAACCCACCAGCACAGAATCAGGACCCACCAGCACCTGACAGGACCAAATCACCAGCACAGAACGTTCTCTCGCAGGACAACCATACCTACCGTGGTTTTATTCTGATTTGTTACATCTTTTATGACTTTTAATCGACAATAAAAAAATGTATTACAATTGATGATAGATATAATAATGAAAAAGACTAACAAGATACCGACGAAATACAAAAATAAAACACTTTAATAAATGATGCAATTCGAATACCGTTCTAGTTCTTCAAAAATAAGATGAGTAAAGATGAGCAACTAGTTTTATATCCCATTATTTATCATTGCTGTATAAGCACTGACATTATTTTCCACACATTTTGATCATTGAACTGGTTGAATTTTAAGTCTGTAAAGAAAATTTGTATTTTTTAAGCCATTTTATACAGAGTGTGTACTTTTTTAAATAGATTGGGTAAATTTTATACAAAGTGGGTATATTTTATAATTATACATTATCCATGCCATTGTCATTCACTGTATCTTTACGATTAAAAAACAAATGGTACATAAACTTGACTAGAACCATGCCATTTTATCAAAATACAAATACAAAGCACTGTTAATAGAACAAATGACCAACCTTAGAAGGCTTTGACATTTCAAAATGTAAAACAATTTAAACAAGGAAAATCAAGAACAAGAATCGATTGACGAAAAATAGCATTACAGACAATACCAAAAACTGAATGACAGGTTTGAGACAGGGACATACAAAGACTGACGGGATCACGCATATAAACGAGCTCACAACCCTTCCCCGTACATTGTTCATTAAAGGAGTATGTTCAGTAAGACCCCTTTTTGGCCCCAAAATTAAGCAGTTTTGCAAAATTGTGAAAATGTAATCTTTTAGCTATTTTTTGGAAAGTAGAATGCTTCTGCTACATAAATATGTGCTGTTTTTGACAATACAATGCACATATATCGTGTACTAGCATCATAAAGTCATGCTAAATTACTGAAATCTTCACAATTATAGCATTTTAGTTAAATTTTAGACGGTTTCCGTCTTAAATGAAAGTGGCCGCATTCGTGTTCATTCATAATATTGAAATATAAGTTGTATTTGATGATAATACATAACATATTTAAAGGTTGAGGATGAACACGGATGCGGCCACTTTCATTTTTGACGAAAACCATCTGAAAAGTGACGTTTTTTGGCATATTTGATAGATTTTTCATATTTAAGCTTCAATCGGAGCGTTTTTAATGACTGCATCAGTTAAAATCTTTAACATAAACTAATCGAATCAATTAAAATAGACACTTAAGTGTTTAAAAAGTGTCCTAAATATCTCGTTAGATGAAACTGAAATTTGGGGCCGAAATCGGCCCTTACCGGACCTACTCCTTTAACAATTTACTTATAATGCACAACTTTTTAAAGGAGCTAAAACTCTGAGATTGAGATTGTCAGGATATACGAGGGGATATGCAACCTGTAGTAGTTTCATCAAATAATATTTTTCCTTCATTCAAATATCTTCAAATTTTTTATGTACTGGAAGGATTCGATTTGTTGTATTTGAATAATATTAATTTTGTGTTAATGTTGTCCTAAATGCAGGAAAACCCAAACTTTTGAACTTCTTAGATCTGAAGATGTTGTATAAATGTTATGTTAGACTAACAAATTAGATACCACATTCATAAAGATCATTCTTTTTACATTTCAAATGAATAAAATTTAAAAACACGTTAAATCTATAACAGTTAATAATATATAGATATGTTTAAAAGAACCAGTTCCGTGTCTGTGTAAAAACTACATGTACATGTATTACATGGACTTACACATACTGTCGGTCTATATAATACATGTGTGTGCTTCCTATGTATATGATGTAAACTTGCAAAATGTAAACCTTGGTAGTATATAAAGACCTTCAGAATTATTTCGTACAGATCACTCTCAATTAGATATCTCAGGTGAGTCTTATAACTAAATCATGCGCCATCCTTATCAAACAGAATATTTTCCTATGATTAAATTGAATTATCAGTATTAAGATTAAAAAAAAATCTCCAAATTTTAACTTGTCTTTTTTTTATTGTTTTAAACTGCTGACTGTTTAATAATGTCTATATGAAGCATATTTTACAGCTTTTGTTTTTTAGATTTGTAAGGTATCTCAATATTTTCTATCTTATCTTCAATAAATCTTTATTTTAAGGCATTGTGGTAGGCAAACATAATCCTCAACAATAAAGATTCATTAACATATTTTATTTATTTGGTTGCTGGTTGTTTAAAATTTTTTAATTATCATTTTTCTATCAATTTTGTTACATTTTGTTATTATTTAAGCGTGCAAGTAAAACTTTCTTCGCAAGATTATCTTTCTTAACACACATTACATTGTCATATTAAGTGACTATCAAAATGTTTCTTAATTCTAGTCACCAAAAACCATCAAAATGAACAAATCCATCATCCTTGTCCTGGTCCCATGTCTTGTTGCTTTCGTCATGGCCCAGCAATACGGATACCAATCCGGATACCAGTCAGGATACCCAGCTTACTACCAGAATCAACTTAATGCCTACAAACAACAGAGAGGACTGTATAACTATGGAAACGCTGCCACAGCTCAACTCCAAGGAGCCAAACTTCTTAACTACTGTAAGTCTAATTTAGTTAAACAAAAACGTGCACCGTTGATATATATTTACTTCAGTTATTAATCCCACAAATTGTTATAATTGTTATTGTCTCTTTTCCAACTCAAAGTTTAAATCTAGTACATCATATACGAAAAATATTTGAACATTGCAAAAACATTTTGTAAAATAAAAAGTATAAGAATAGAGCTAATATTTCAAATATTTTTTTGTCATGATACAATATAAAACAATAATCAAAGACATAATATGTTTGTTTCAGTGTTCGGATTCTTGCTTCTCTTGGACTTCACAAACGCAACAGGAAACTCATTGAGCAGCAACTTCTTGGGTTAAACTATGTAAGTATAATTGAATGTGAATTGTCTAACATCCAAATTCTTTTTTTTTAAATCAACCTACAGGTACATGTTTATTCATGTCTTAACAAATAGTTACGAGATATAACCATGTATAGAACAGATTAATGAAAAACAAGATGCTTAAAAATATGAATTAATGTAATATACCATTGCATGCATGTTCTAGAAAACCGCTATCTGTTCTGTACTTAAATTCTATGATGCTTTTCACAAGTCGCTGTTTGAATACCTTTTCGAAACCAGTGTCCTATTTGAACCTGCACCAATCTCATTTTCATTTATTGTAAAATCGAAATTACGATTAAATAGATGAACTCTTTGGTTTCCATTTTTTACGTTATACAATATCTTTGAGGTTTTATTTTTATAAACAAATCGGTAACCTTTTACGTCATAAACATCTTTGGCGTCACATAAAGCTTTTTTGAAATTCTTGTGATAATAAGGAGCACATTCAGCGGCGTGATTATCAATATAGTTACTTTAAGACATACAAAAATAGAAAGAAACTCCGGAAACTTCATTAATTGTCCCAATGAAATATCGTCACGTTGTGCTTTTTCATTCATTCGTGTTTGCAATTGCACCCGAAACCGTTCCTGAAACACTTAACCTTAAACTGGTCAACAGCAAAATGATATATGCCTCACTTGCAGTCAAAGAGAATGATATTAGCTTGAAATTGTATCTATATTGTTGTTCATTAGTGTTTTGGTCATGAAATATTGATTGTCAAAAGTAAATTAAAAGGTTGTATCAAAATAACAATGGTATACACTCATAAGTGCTAAAATATCATTTATATTTGTCTACAAACAAATTGCAAGAAATATAACTTTTTATTCTTTACTGGAAAATAAGAAGAATTAAATGTTATTATAGATAACAAATATCCAGTGAAAGTGTGATTCTAATAGGTGATCGAGTTAGGGTAATAATAATAATAAAATAAACATAATACCAATTTGTCATCGTTTTCGGATACGTATCACTCAAACATTGTTTACACTTCATTAATGTTTTTATTTCAGGAGATAATACATACATATTCAGTCAAAGCTTATATGCTACTCGAGGATAACTTCAGCTTCCTGTTCGACCTGTATATCTAGAAAATATGACGTTTCATCGTTCCAATTTTGTCAAGTGTGGAGAATAATAATACTGAATAATAAGTGTGTCTAAACTAATGTGCAGTAGTTTATGTTAAAATCTTGTACAATTTATTTTAATGAATACTTAAATAAAAAAATTGTAATAATTACTTCGTGTGTATATATGGGATGATAGAAAGACTCACTCAAGATATTTAAGAGTACAGATAAGTCATTTTTTATTTTCTATTAATTCTATGTTGAATTAATTCACCTCTTTATAGTTTATTCTTATGATTCAAATGCAATTTTCAACATTAATCATAAGTTATCGCAAATCATACGAATTTGATAATTGTCCGTTGTCCTTACAAATTCAGGAATTCTATGTAATGTGTGGTAGGTACGAGTCCCTGAAAAAGGTTAGCACTAGGTTTTCAGGTTAATGATATATGATAAGGTCGAAATATTGTGATATAGATGCAAAATTGGTAGTCAAATTTTAAGCTCTAGTATTGCAAGTGATCAGACGTTGATTCTTTTAACAGATTCGATTAAAACCCCTGTCGAAAATGCATTAGATATTTCTCAACTCTATTGCCTTTTCCGTGAAATAATGTAACACCGATGAATATTTGTTTTTGATATTACAAATACACTAACATGGCGGGTTACTAAGGTGGCACGGTAGTATTTCCTGGCCCATAAGGGATAATGATAGCCTTTTTAGAATTTTCACCACTTTCTAACACTGCAAAAAATTCTACATTCACAGTTAACTGAAGCAATTTCATTTTACTATTCAAAAATGAATTTGAATATGTATCATGACCGTTTACTTTTTTTGCTATTTTTAAAAACCTAAGGCCACTAGTACTTTTAGGTATTTTATGGTGCAGTGAATACAAAATTTTAAAAAATTCTCAAAAATTCATTTTCATCTGTATGTAAAATTATGTCATATTTTTCTACACCTGATTCATCCCTCAGTTTGGGAAAGTATGTTCAGTTGATACTGTATTTTTTGTCCAATCACACTGTTTAGATACATTTACCTAAGTAGGGTACACAAAAGAGCAACCTAAATTCTGGAATGCAAATACTACCGTGCCACCTTAACCAAGACATAACAAACTTGAAACCAGTCATGACACCTATGATTCATAGACTTCTTACTTTGGAACATATTACAATAAAGAATACTAGTCTACACTCATTTCTTACCAAAAAAAATGAAACATTACATCCCTACCCCATCTGGCAGATTTTCACTTTTTTTTCATTTTACCATTTTTACTTAAGGAGTGAACAAAACCCAAATATATTATGTTTCAAATCAACACAGAAGTCAAACATGGTGATTCAGGAGGAATTATTGGATTGCCAACTATGTTTATGGTTAATCTAACAAAAAGAAACAGTTTAAGCACCAAATCATGAAAACTGATATTAAAGTCCATTCCACATTTTACAGCATGCCTTATATTACTTTAAACATTTCCAGATTATGAGGGCAATACAACAAGAGTCTTTAGATTGCAGTTAACTATTATTCCAAAATCTGTTTGACAATACATGTACTAGAATACATCTCTAAGTTGACTGTTTGTCTATTTCTCATGTATGCATTAAGTTAAATTATGTCTCCTTACATAATCAATTTGCCTTTATTGTGCTTTTCACTGTCAGAAAATATTAACAACTAATGGTATTTGCATGGAAAATGAACAAACCATTTAATCTTGCTGATATAGCATCATACATACATTCTTTGTCAAAAATAATGTCTAGTTAATGTACAGAAACCCCTATTTCTATCTCTTTTTCAGACCAATATGAGAGATAAATGACTAAGTAAGAACCCCTTAACCACTTACTGGTTCCCCAAAAGCTCCTTCTGGTGTCATTTTACATTAGAACTACAAATTAAACCTCAAGAAAACTAGTATAGCTGTACTTGTGTTGAAAAAAATAAGAAATTATGCAATTTATTTATTTCGGTGAAAATAATAGGATGTACATGCAACCGAAGAATGTCGCGTCTCAAATTTCAGTGGTTGCACGTGTGTCAGACACTGCGAAAAGTTAAAGCGAGCATTTATAATTAAAAATATTTTGCAAGTTACATAAAAATAATGAAGTTCTACTTTCTAGGTAAATTTTTACATTATTACCTACACATCAGCCAAAATTTGCTGAATCAGCAATTTTTACTCTCAGGGGTGGAATTTAAGGCTTGTTTTTATTATAGTTGCCCTTAATCAACTTTTTATTGATAAACTTACAAATTGCATGGGTAAAAAAGTTCCTTTATTGATTTAGTGTAAAAATATATATCCCCCTTAAGGTGGCACGGTAGTATTTCCTGGCCCATAAGGGATAATGATAGCCTTTTTAGAATTTTCACCACTTTCTAACACTGCAAAAAATTCTACATTCACAGTTAACTGAAGAAATTTCATTTTACTATTCAAAAATGAATTTGAATATGTATCATGACCGTTTACTTTTTTTGCTATTTTTAAAAACCTAAGGCCACTAGTACTTTTAGGTATTTTATGGTGCAGTGAATACAAAATTTTTAAAAATTCTCAAAAATTCATTTTCATCTGTATGTAAAATTATTTCATATTTTTCTACACCTGATTCATCCCTCAGTTTGGGAAAGTATGTTCAGTTGATACTGTATTTTTTGTCCAATCACACTGTTTAGATACATTTACCTAAGTAGGGTACACAAAAGAGCAACCTAAATTCTGGAATGCAAATACTACCGTGCCACCTTGATGTCTCAGCTACTCATCCATCCCAACCACAAAAGGATCGACATGCCCCATCCAATCTAGGGGATTATACGGAATACAAATGGGTGTGGATGAAATTAGTTTGCAGAATAAACATCAATAAACCACAACTGATGTGTCTTTTCAACTAAGTATCTATACCAATAATTGTGATGCCAAGCATTGGCAAATAAACGCTAATGAACGAACAACATGCCCACTCTAAAACTATATCTCTTAAAAATTGAAGAACGAGTGTCTGATCTGTTTTTATACAAGATTGCATATACAATAATAGAATTGACTGAATTAACCACTACAGTAAACTCGTTTGTCAGCACTCAGATCCCCATACATATCCCACCTTTTAAGGAAATTATGAAGGAGACATGTGCATGTTTGCTTTGTGTTGTCAAATTAATTCAGTTAATTCATGATTTCAATTTAGAAGATATTGTGTATTTGAGATCTTTCGTCAATGTTTAACAGGCTCTCATTGTATTAAATTTTAAACTTGCCAGGCTTGAGTAGGTAGTTATGGAAACTTTCAACTTTGATCTACTCTCAACTGGTTTATTTCGCAGGTACGTTTACCAAAGTATAATGAATCAAATGCGAAGGTATATTCGATACTTATAAATAAAGATTATCCAAGGATTCTGTATAGCTCACTTTGGCTACAAATCGGTATGCACAATACTGTTACGGAATGGGGTTTTCATGATTTGAACGTATCTGAAGAAGTATGAATGATTGCTGATAAATGAATGTGTAACTTGTGTGATAGACTAGTGAGAATTATGTAACTGAATGTAACTTATTTGTGTGAAAGTGAACCCCCATTTCTTTTGTTAAAACTACGTTGTGAAATTTACTTTGTTTGATATGATATGTCAGTTGAGAAAACATTTAACGTGATTCTCTGGTATCCTATTGTAGTTACTAAATATGTCCGAATGTACAAACTTTAATTAGGAAAGTAATCTTGTTAAAATATAGCTCTGGTCTTTTCCGTAGATGGACGTCGCCATGTTGTTGTTTTTGTTTACATAACGTTGGAATTTCAAATACCCGTATGTTGAACGTTAAGTGCAAACTGTGTCATGACGTCACTCAAACTGTTGTCTAAACGTCAAAACTGTTGTCGTTTTTGTGTCTTTAGTCAAAATTGTGTCGTTTCAAAACTATAAAAGCAAGCACAGCTAGTGTTCCAGTTTAGTCTTGTTTCATCTGGGCACGACCTATAGCAGTTATTAAAGTTCCGGAAAGTTTATATTTAGATAGAGAAAGGTTAGAATCAGAGTTTATTTTTGCTGAATTTCCTGAAAACGTTTCCTGATTAATTTTAAAGAGAAATAGTTAAACAGAGTTAAAGCTGAAATTTGAGATAATTATTGTTGTCAGTCAGTTTGACGCTTTTCCTGATTTTTATATCGTTGTTAGTAAAGCTGAGTTGTTTCATCTTTTGGTCAGAATAGTATAAAGTAATAGTTGTAGTTTTAGTTTCCGCTGAATTATTGAGTATAATATTCTTGGGTGTATATTTTCGAGGTTCAAGTTGTCTATATTATTGTCTGTATTATATTTGAATGTGTCTTATGTCCATATTTATTTGTTCCTAACCAGAGCTTTCCCCGTTTTCCCTGTTTTAGCTACAATAGATTCCAGAGAAGTATTTTGTTTAATCACTATTATTTCTATATAGGCATTGGCAGTTGGAGCAGAAAGAGGTTTTAAATATTAATATATTTGTTAATATAATTGTTTACATCTGATTGTTATTAGCAATATTATTTATTGCTAAATTAAAAGAGTTATTAATTCTATATTTGCATTACGTTTTATGAGTTCGCTTGGGTTATTCTGTAGTCGTTAAAAGATAAGATTTACAACCCCTCTCCCAAATCTATATTTGTCAAACGAATTATGAACACAAACTAAAACAAGATATCATCTGCTGACAGTATCCTAGACAGTAGTTCCAGTGTATAGCAGTTATCCAGTTATATTAAACTATAGTATCCAGCTGAAAAGCAGTGTAGCAGTATCTAAACAGAAATCTGTAATATTTACAGAAAGAAAATATACACTACACCCCTCCCCCGGCCCGTTACAATACGAATGTGTCTGATAGTTTTTGGCAAGAGTATAAAATGGATAAAACATTCATCATTCAATAGCTATAACTCCTTTCAAGTGTCGACTGCCAATTTCAGTCATATTGATCTCTTAGTAGATATTGTCGTGCTGATTATTTTTTCTGTAAACAATACTACTACGGAGGTATTAAACAACTTGACCCATGAGTGTCTTCCACGATCTACTTATTTTATAAGATAATTGTTTCTGTAAAAAAAACCATGGAAATACATTGTCTTTAAAGGACGATAGGTCTCAAAAAGAGTTAAATTATTTGACCTGTATGTAACTCGTTTTTACAATCTATCTATATATAGTTCAGTTCCTTAAACACACAAAAATGGGTAAAATGCGTATTTCAAGGGCAACAACTTTTTAAAAAGGAGCGTTGACTTATATGTAGATTTGTCATGCCACTCGTTTTGGCTGTTTATAGTTTCTCCTTGTCAACTCTAGTTTCCAAAAAAATACGAAAATGGATAAAACATAATTTAAGGACAGTTACTCCTTTAAGATACGACTGACAAAAACGGCAAAATTGATTAAGTTACAGGTCTGATCCTGCTTATCGTTTTGCTATTTATAGTTTCACTTTATGTGTAATTAAAGATTTAAATTGTTATCTCAATGCATCATTTTACGACAATAACTTCTAAAGGAAGCTGTATTGCAGTTTTCTTATAGAATAAAAAAGGTTGTAAATTCTTACAGTTCATTTCGTGTCGGATTTTCTTATCCTCAAAAGTTACATTTTTGTAACAATATAATAAACAACAATATTTGCGTTTTAAGTGTATTTACTATGTTTAGCCTTTGCGGCCATATCGGTTGGCAGGTAGGATCACCAAACATATTATTGTAACTAAATAAGATAAGGATGTTTGTGACCAAGTTTGGTTTCCATCCGGCCAAGTGATTTATGATGAAAGTTTACGGAATATATAGAGACAGCGGATGCCTAATGATGCCTTTAAAAAGCTCACACTAGACCTTTGTGACAGGTGAAATAAGTAGATCATTGGCTGAAGATAGTATATCATAGGCATGGGTATTTTAAGTTATACAGTATATGCTATTTGTTTCATTTTTTAGGATGACAAGTTCTTAGCCATGAGCCATAATTTTAATAATGAGAGAATAAGAAACAGTTTTGATAATAAGATAATAATCCACAATATTGATGATGTGAGAATAAAACGCAAATTCGATAATTTACAGAACATGTTTCCATTGTGCTTACAATATAAGATTGTATATCAAATCAACCGATAACTATGTACAGGTTGAAATCTGCTCTCAGTCTTTGCGTTTGGTTTTTTTTTTTGGCAAGAGGCGACATACATACAGTGATAAATATCAGTAAAAACAACTTTCTTTATTTCTGAATCCTTAATATGTTTCTCAAGAATTTTATTTGTTTAGTGATGATTTATCAAAATACATATAATTTGTGAAGTCTTACCGGTATCAAACTGAACATAAAAACAAATAAAAAACGAAGTCTTTACAGATTTGAACAGGTTACATTTAATGAAAATTTGTAATTTGATATTTAATTCTTGCACATTGACATTCAAGATGCTTCAAAGAATTTTCGTTTCAAATGTAATTCTGTTTATTTTTGTTTTTATTTACTTCATGTCGAGATATACATTCAAATCTTCTCAAAGTAACCAATATATGGACGATGTACACCTTGATGGCATCTGTTGACTGTTTCAATTTTTAGTTTTTTATTTCATAATTATAATAACTATAAATTCAGTATTTTTGTTATTTTATTTTTGAATAGTTCAAAGGATGTTAAGAATCGCTTCATTAAGACTATATATCATCGTTGTGTGAATACCTTCAAAGCTCTCTTTTCATTTCTAATACATTGAATTTGTATGAGTTTCTACTCTCATGACTTTGTTATTATCAGAAAATCATTGTTTCGTGAAAACCTTATAATAGGGTCGTTTTAAAAGTTAAGCATGCTATTTTCCGTCTTTTCTGTCCAAACATGCTACACATAAAAAGGAAGATGTGGTATGATTGCCAATGAGACAACTGTCCACAAGAGACCAAAATGACACAGACATTAACAACTATAGGTCACCGCACGGCCTTCAACAATGAGCAAAGCCCATACCGCATAGTCAGTTATAAAAGGCCCCGATATGACAATGTAAAACATTTCAAACAAGAAAACTAACGGTCTTATCTATGTATGGTAGGGTTAAACTTTATAGGCTTACAATACATTTATTTTTCTTTGAAATATTGATACAAAGTCAATGTTTATGAACAAAAAACACCAGCAATTATGGATTTCACATTGGATCATTATCAGTCACTCAAAAACAAGGTATTATCACATGTTTGCCAAAGGATAACAAGCCACGCCATTTTCTGAAGAACTGGCGCCCAATTTCATTATTAAATACAGTTTATAAAATTGGGTCAGGGGTGATCGCAAATAGATTTAAAAAAGTTTTAGATAAACTTATCAATTTAGATCAAACTGGCTTTATAAGTGGGCGTTATATGGAGATAATATCCGACTTATATATGATATTTTGCAGTATACCGAGGAAAAAGATATACCTGGTTTATTACTGTTGACTTTGAAAAAGCTTTTGATACAGTATCCTGGGATTTTCTTTTAGCAGTTCTGACTTTTTTCAACTTTGGGAATTCCATAATCAACTGGATAAAAGTACTTTACAATAATATTAGCTCTTCAGTCATTCAGGGTGGAAATTTATCAGAGTTCTTTGGTATTAGACGAGGCTGTAGACAGGGGGACCCATTATCACCGTACCTTTTCATATTATGTGCAGAGATTTTGGCAATAAAGGTTAGAGGTAATAAGAAAATACAGGGTATAGAAATTTCTCAAGTTGAACATAAACTATCTCAGTTTGCAGATGACACTTCTCTGATTTTAGATGGAAGTGAAGAATCTATGGAAGAAGCTTTATTAGAGCTAGATTGGTATGCGAAACTTTCTGGACTAAGGATAAATTTTACAAAAACTCAAGTAGTATGGATAGGAAGTAAAAAATACAGTAGAGAAATGTTATGCCAGAACAGAGATTTATCATGGGGGTCAACTTCTTTTAAGCTGTTAGGGATAAACTTTGATATTGATCTTGATAAAATTTTAAACTTAAATTATACTGATAGGTATCATCAGATAAAAAATTTGATAAATACATGGTCTAAAAGAAACTTAAGGAGGCTCGAGGGTATAAGAATTTCAGAAAAAAATCAAACATTTGTTTTTCATTACAAATTTTATTTATTTCCTTTTGTAGTTGTTACTTTATCATATGGTACAACAATCATTCAAAACAATCAATTCGTGTTGGCCCCAGTTGACTTTAAAAATGTATACATCATTGAAAAAGTTCCAAATTATCTCCCTTTGGTGGAAAAATGCCATTTTTTGGCTCTAAAATTGAAATATCTTTTTCAACTCATCGGTGACCTATCTTTTTTAATATAATTTCCATATAAGCTGTACTTAAACTAAATTATTGTAAAATTTTAGCGATTTCTGTAATAAATTTCTTTTTTTATTTCGATATTACCTTTATTTCTCCTATTACTTCAACAGAAAAAAACCGCCGTTACAAAAATGTATGCTTCTTTCGATGGCAGATTGTGAGCGCAAATGAACGGTGACCCCACTTTTTTATTTTATTTTTCTTTTAACTATAAGATAAAGTTCATTTATAGAAAAATATAGAGAAATCCTATATAAATGATTTAGACCCGCGAACCCCCTTAACAGTTATTGGTAAAATATCTGTGGTTAAAACTCTTATTCTTCCAATACTTAATCATCTCTTTTTAACATTACCAAACCCAAATGCTGAGATGATTAAGAAAATTAATGATGCTATTTATTATTTTTTATGGAACTCACCAGTTCATAGAGTTAAAAAAGAAGTGTTACACATTGATTATAAGAATGGTGGTTTAAAGATGATAAATATTCATCTATTTATGATAGCTTTAAAATGTACATGGATAAGAAAATTGTTTAGTTCTAACTGTAAATGGTCAACTATTTTATCTACAAATATGGATAAAGAAAAATTGTTTAAACTAGGAAATAGTTACACAACAAATACTATTTCAAATGTCAAAAATAAATTTTGGATTGATGTATTTAAAGCATGGCAATATTTTGCAGATAAAGATATAAATTCTACATGGGAATATTTTCTTGCTAGTCCATTATGGATGAATAAGAATATAAATATCAACAATAAACATGTATTTTATAGAAGTTGGTATAATAAAGGTATTGTTTTTGTAAATGATGTGATTAGTAATAGTGGAAAGTTTCTCTCATATGGGGAAATAAAAGACAAATTTGATATTTCTGGGAATATAATGATGTATAATAGTATCATTTCAGCATTAAATAAGACAAAGAAGCTGTATTCAAGGGGAGATAATAAGCTCACAGAACCTTTTATTCCCTCTTTTGTTCAAACCATTTTAAAAAGGAAAAAGGGAACTAAAGATATATATTGGATGTTAATACCTAAAGTGGTTCCTAATTGGGAGAAAAAGTGGAATCAAATTTTGGAACTTAATGAATTGGAATGGAGAGAAATTTTCAAACTTCCTTTTGCAGTTACTTATAACACAAAATTACAATGGTTACAGTTTAGAGTAAATCATAGAATATTAGCTACAAACAAATTTTTGTGTAAAATTAATGTCATAAATAGCCAGCTATGTAATTTTTGTAAGGAAGAAATAGAAACTATAGAACATGTACTATGGAATTGTGAAAATGTCCAGAATTTATTAGAAGAAATAGATATATGGTTTTTATCTAATGGTATAAGTATTTCATTCACCAAAAAGAATTTTTTGTTTGGTGATGTCTCACATGTATACAAGGGTGAAATTTCAAACCTGATTTTTCTGTGTCTTAAACAATATATTTATAATACAAGATATTTCCAGAAAGTTTTATCAATTCATGCTGTGAAGAAAGTACTAAAAGATCTATATAATCTAGAGAAGTGTATAGCAGTAAGAAACAATAAACTTGAGAGTTTTAATAAATTGTGGATTCTATTTACTAATTTGTTTCAATTGTAATTAAAGTCCTATTATAATTCATATGTGAAAAAAATGATAGAATGTTAATTTTTGAACTATCAAAAAAGCTACATCAAATATTCATCAGAAAATTATATTTATTTTTATTTTATTTTTTTTTTCTGTATTAATTTTTTCTTTTTTTTTTCTTTTTTTTAAATTTTGATTAATTTAAATTGATTAATTTAACCTCAAATTTTCCATTCTTAAAAAAACGAAAAAATCTTGAATATCTGTATGTTTGTTAAAATGATTATTCTAATATGATGAATTCATGTATTTGTGGTCCTTATTTTTGAACTTTTGTTATGTTATTTTTTATTGCAAATGAAAAATGTTGTATTATATTGTAACTACAGCTGATATATTTTTTTGTAAAATGAACTAACAAATACTAACACATATATATTTACATGATCTATTGCTAACATTAACGAGGCCGGGATAAGGTACCGGTATTCGATGTTTTCATTACTAACAAATGTACAGATTTCAATAAAAAAATTAAAATTAAAAAAAAAAAAACACACAGCAATGTGCATAGACAAATACAGTTCCTTTCATGGTTTACTTTTCGATATATTTCATTTGGATTTTCACATATATACAATATGAAAATACAAAATTTCGTATTCCAATACTTCAAAAAAAATAGAGAACTATTGCCATTCTTTTTCTTCAAAGTATCGATTAGTTTAAAGGCTTTTCAGTTTATAGGCTTCAATGTGTAGTTTAATTTTTGTAGGCTTCTATAGTACCATAATCTAAAATGAAATACCATTTGAAGATCAAATTAAAATGTATCATTTTACGACAATAACTCCTAAAGGAAGCTGTCTTGCAGTTTTCCTATGAAAAAAGACGGGAAATTCTCAGTTCATTTCGTGTCGGATTTTCTTATCCTCAAAAGTTACATTTTTTGTAACAATATAATCAACAACAATATTTGCGTTTTAGGTATAATTACTATGTTAAGCCTTTGTGGCCATATCAATTGGCAGGTAGGTTCACCAAACATTATTGAAACTAAATACAATAAGGATGTGACAACGGACGCCAAGTGATGCCATTAAAAAGCTCTACCTAGACCTTTGTGACAGGTGAAATAAATAGATCATTGGGTGAAGATAGTATATCATAGGCATGGGTATTTTAAGTAATACAGTATATGCTATTTGTTTCATTTCTTAGGATGACAAGTTCTTAGCCATGAGCCATAATTTCAATAAATAGAGAATAAGACACAATGTTGATTATAAGAGAATAATCCACAATGTTGATTATGTGAGAATAAAACGCAAATTCGATAATTTACAGAACATGTTTTCCATTGTGCTTACAATATAAGATTGTATATCAAATCAACCGATAATTATGTAAAGGTCGAAATCTGCTCAGTCTTTGAATTTATTTATTTTTTAAGAGGCGACATACATACAGGAATAAATATCAGTAAAAGCAACTTTCTTTATTTTTGAATCCTTAATATGTTTCTCAAGAATTTTATTTGTTTAGTGATGGTTTATCAAAATAAATATAATTTGTGAGGTCTCAAACTGAACATGAAAACAAATCCAAAACGAAGTCTTTACATATTTGAACAGGTTGCATTTAATGAAAATTTGTAATTTGATATTTTATTCTTGAACATTGATATTCAAGATGCTTCAAAGAATTTTTGTTTCAAATTTAATGTCGAGATCTATATTAAAATCTTCTCAAAGTAACCAATATATGGACGATGTACACTTTTAGGGCATCTGATGAATATGTCAATTTTTAGTTTTATGATTCATATGATAACTATAAATTCGGTATTTTTGTTATTTTATTTTTTAATAGTTAAAAGGATGGTAAAATTGCTTTATAAAGACTATCAGCATTGTGTGAATACCTTCAAAGCTCTCTTCTTATTTTGAATACATTGAATTTGTATGAGTTTCTACTCTCATGGATTGTTATTATCAGAAAATCATGATTGCATTTATAGAAGGGTCTTTTTAAAGTCAACCATGCTGTCTTCTCTGTACAAACATGTTACATGTATTGTATAGGGTATAACTTTAATGGCTTACAATACATTAATTTCTGTGACATATTGATACAAAGTCAATGTTTATAAACACATCAAGAAATATGCAGACGAATAAAGTTACTTTCATGGTTAACTTTTCGATATATTTCATTTGAATTTTCAAATAGATATACAATATGAAAATACAAAATTTCATATTCGCTAATTTTTCGAAATAATCACAGAATTAAAAAAAAAATAGAGAAATATTATCATACTGTTTTTTTAAAAGTATCGATAAGGATAAAGGCTTTTCCCCTTAGAATTTAATATTGAAGGTAAAATGTGATAAAACTTAGTGAAATCATGCATTGCATATTGTAATATTTTAATACTAAATCTTAAACTTATTGAGTACCATTATTTTACAGTATTAGGTTTGAACTACAATTTTCAGGTACCTGTGATTCAATATACAATTTTATTTTTGTAGGTTTCTATAGTACAATAATCTGAAAGAAAATTCCATTTAAAAATCCAATTATATTTAAGAACAAAGTTGGTACATATTGCAAAACAGGTGAAAATCGAAACGTACATAAGTAGTACTACGCGATAGAATTCCAAAACCGGAATGAAAATGTGGAAAGGGACAATTTTGAATGTCCGGTGTCTGTAAATTTGTGTCATAAAATTTTTTTCCTGTTAATAATAGGCTGCCCATATTAAAACTGTTTGTGTTATATTTGAAAAACAATAGTTATCATTAACAAATGCACTTGCTGGAACTGAATTCCGACTTTCCTTTGTCAAAACTTTTGTTTTTACAAAATGCAAAGACTTTCTTTGTTTTTTTCTATCTCAATTCTATAATAATCATCAAGAAAACAAGAGAACTATGGAACAGAAACTGTAGAGCAAATTGACATATTTTTTCCCACTACCTGTACTATTAGAGCTTTCTTACAAATTGACGAAAGGTACGTATGATTGACGAATCATACGTAATACTCGTTTTAGGGATCCTTTATTTTGACATATTTAAATAGTAGTCGTGGAACTTTGGACAATTATCGTGCATGCAACGACACTTATTAAATTGGATTTTTCTTTAGATATATTTAGGATTTCGGGACGTCCGATGGGTTAGAATATGATTATTGATACCACCAGGTCGGAAGGGATAACACTACAAAATTTTCTAAATATAGAGTAGTCAGACAAAAAAAATCCCCTAGAAGACTAAAAACCGGCCCCTTCCCCACTTCTAAGAAAATGTCAAAGCAAATACATCGTCTTCCTCCCTAACAGAAACACAAATACTTCCTTGATTCAAAATTTGCAACGCTCAAAATAATAAAATGAAAATGAAGAAAAAAGGATAGTATTTATGCTATGCCATATCCTGGTGCTCGTTTCATAACTTTTGAATCATCGCCTCTCCCCTGGTTATATTCATTGCCCCCCCCCCTAAATGTGTATATATGATACACCTGAACAATAGAACGGTTATTTCAGCGTATTACTGCGTTTTGCCTTTAGTCCTGAACATTCATGAAATATTAGCCACTGGACGATAAGTGACAACATCGCGTCTATCTTCCAAACATGTGTACTGTTCAATCGTCATTATAAAATCCACAATATATATATGTTGCAATATATATATGTTGTAGATTTATTTTCTTGATATACAAAGCCTTTTTTCTAGATTTATTCAACATTACTTTTTAAAAACATTGTAGCATCATTTTTTAAGCAAATCTCGATATTCCACTTTGACAATTTGCTGAAAGTGTACTGTAACAAATAAAAAATAAATGTGAATCTTGTCGAGCCTCCTTAAACGTACTCCAATAACGTCATTGATTAAATGTTTATCGTGAAACTCGTGCTTAATAATTCCCGCTGAAATGTGTGTACTCGTGGTTTACGTAAGTAACTTATCGGACGTAAGTGTATTTTACACTATTTTTCTCTGTTTGATTATATTAAAATCGTGTATTATTTACGATATTATTTTTTTAAAATAAACTTGATTTAGAAAAGAATGTTGTTTTACTGGATGAAACAAAGACTCTTTTAACTTTTATTGTAGAAATGAAATACGTGCTCCCTTTACGTTCGTTCGTACCTTTCGTCAATTTGTAAGAAAGCTCTACTATAACTTAGTAATACAGTGGTACGTGAGTATATACATTGCTCTTCGTGATAGCCAATAACTAGGAAAGAAGTTGAGACCTTTGCCGTAAATTATGTAAAGACCAAAAATAATTATGAAAGCGAGAAAAATAACAATTCAATAAAAAGCAAGAATGTGTCCATAGACCAAGGATGCTTCACTCCTACTATCATTCTCTTTGATCAGTGGACCGGTTTAGCTTTAAAATTAGAAAGACAATATCATATGGAACATGTGTACTAAGTTTCAGGTTGATAGGACTTCAACTTCATCAAAAACAACCTTGACAATTTTTTTAACCTGAAGCGGGACCGACGGACGGATGAACGCACGAAAGAAACAAACGAATAAACGGACGAACGAACGACTGAACAGACGGACGAACGAATGAACAAACGTATAGACCGAAAAAACATAATTCCAAGAAGTGAGGCATAACCAAAGAACATGCTACATTTATAATGGTTCTTATCTTGCAACTGACAAGTGTACCGATATCGTAGAACATGTATGAGTCCCGTGAATACTTAAATTTGCGTCAACAAACCCAATTTACAAATTTCATGCAAAGTGTTTGCACAAAACATTCTATTTATTTTCTGTAATTATCCGCAAAACTTCTTGTCACAGGTAGAAAACGCCCGCCAAGACAAGAATTCTTCATGACTTTGTTGTAAATGTTTTAATTTATAAATAGCGGATATTATGGACTTTCCCAATTGATCTTCCTCTAAGTTCAGTATTTTTGTGATTTTACACTTTATGCTATAAGTAGCCGTCTCACTAAATACAGTTCACAATTATTTTATCGAAAACTTCCAAATTGTGTATGTGTTTATTTTGTCTAAATACTCGACATTCAAACTTGAATTACTTAGATCTGATGTTGCAGTATAAAGTTGCGTTCGTTTAATGAATTAATGTCCTGTTTACCTACATATTGCATCCCCCACCTATTAACATCATTATTTTGAAATCAATCTAAAACTTAATAAATCTCAAAGTGTTGATAATAAGTCTACGTATATACAAAATACGTTCCTTGTCTAGTGCACAACTACATGTACATGTATTACATGGACTTACATATACTGTCGATCTATATAATACATGTAAGTGTTTCCTATGTATATGATGTAAACTTGCAACCTTGGTAGTATATAAAGACCTTCAGAATTATTTCGTACAGATAACTCTCAATTAGATATCTCAGGTGAGTCTTGCAAAGCTGAATCATGTTTAATTTATTTCAAAACAACGATTTACTTTGTTGTTAAACTTACACAAATATCAACATGGTGAAGAACCATTTAAGCAATTTGAACTTGTCATTCATAATACTTTTAGTCATGAAATTTATATAAAGAAGAAAGGTATATGATAACTCTCAATTAGATATATCAGGTGAGTCTTAAACCTGAATTATTTGCCATCCGTATCAAACAAAATGTTTCATTTATGCTTCAAATAAAATTCACAACGATTACCTCTTCTATGATTTCAACACGTTTACTTATGAAGTCTATCGGAAGCATCATTTAGAACATTTTGTCGCTTTGTAAGATATCTCAAAATATTTTATTTTATTTTCAAGGAATCTTTATTTTTATGGATGTTGCAGGCTAGCACGATGTTTTACAATAAATATTTAGTACATCAGTATTAAACATTGCGATATTGGTGCACAAAAAATATGAATAAGAACATACAGATTTATTTGTTAGTTAATTGTTTATTTATTTATTATTTTAAAATTTATTGTTCTTTCAAATTTGTTACAGTGCCTGTCAGTGCATAATTCGTGTTATTATTTAAGCGTTCGCAAGAATAACTTTCTTAACACACATTATATTGTCATATAAATGAAAATTTAAATATTTCTGAATTCTAGTCACCAAATACTATCAAAATGAACAAATCCATCATCCTTGTCCTTGTCCCATGCCTTGTTGCTTTCGTCATGGCCCAGCAATACGGATACCAATCCGGATACCAGTCAGGATACCCAGCTTACTACCAGAATCAACTGAATGCCTACACACAACAGAGAGGACTGTACAACTATGGAAACGCTGCCACAGCTCAACTCAAAGGAGCCAAACTTCTTAACTACTGTAAGTATATTTAGTTATTAGTAAACACAAACGTGCACCGTTGAAATTTATAGATTCCACAAATTCTCTTTAGTTTTATTATCTCTTTTCCAACTCAAAGTTTAAATTAATCACATCATATATGAAAAATCTTTGTACACTGCAAAAATATTTGATAAATTAATAAGTATAAGAATAGAGCTAAATTTCAAATATTCATATGTCATGATACAATATAAAACAATAATAGATATGACATAATATTTAAATAATCGCATTTATGCGCCTGTCCCAAGTCAGGAGCCTCTGGCCTTTGTTAGTCTTTTATTATTTTAATTTTAGTTTCTTGTGTACAATTTGAAAATTAGTATAGCGTTCATTATCACTGAACTAGTATATATTTGTTTAGGGGTCAGATGAAGGACGCCTCCGGGTGGGGGAATTTCTTGCTACATTGAAGTTCTGTCGGTGACCTTCTACTATTGTTTTTTCTATGGTCGGGTTGTTGTCTCTTGGACACATTCCCAATTTCCATTCTCAATTTTATTGTTTCAGTGTTCGGATTCTTGCTTCTCTTGGACATTACAAACGCAACAGGAAACTCATTGACCAGCAGCTTAGGTTAAACTATGTAAGTATAATTAAATGTGGAATGTATAACATCCATTAAGTCTTTTAAAAATCAACATATGAGTACATGTTTATTCACGTCTTAACAAATAGATACGAGATATAACCGTGTATAGAACAGATGAATGTAAAACAAGTTTGTTTTAATAAATTAAATGTAATCTTCCAGAACATGTATGTTCTAATAAACACCAATCTGTCCGAATCCAGGTGTCTTTATTGAAGTGGTTTAATGTCTGTTCCATACTTAAATTCTATGATGCTTTTCACAATTCGCTGTTTGAATACCTTTTGGAAACCAGTTTCTCATTTGCACCTGAACCAAACTCCTTTTCATTAATTGTAAAATCGAAATAACGTTATAAACATCTTTGGCGTCATATAAAGCCCTTTTCGGAATTTTTGTGATAATAAGGAGCACAGTCGTAATTATCATTAGAGTTACTCTATGGTAGATTCATGGTGTACCGCCATCTTGTATTGTACAATCACAGTACAAGATCGGTCTAGCCAATTTGCAAATTTGGAGCCAGATTTGCAATTAATAATCGGAAGGTTTATTTGTATAAAGAAAACTGGGTGATTTATTGTATTATTCAAAATATTCAAACAATTATCATTTTGTTGGTTTTTTTTAGAATCATTTTTTTTTTAAATGAGCCATTTAAGGGGAGATAACTATTTTAGTCAAAAATTTATACTGGACTAATAGGGAATTTTTTTTTTTTGTACTTGTAGCAAGAAAACAAGTTCGTGACACCATTTTGTTTTCTTAAAACATACCTATCTTCTCACAATTTATATCAAAATTATATCTCATTGAATTTTTTTTATGCACACACTGTGTTTTTTCATGAACAATCTAACCGAATTTAGGCAATTTTGAATGACTCATAGCATGGTGACCCATATTTTTAATTATATTTTTGAAAAAGCATAGTATTCTCTTCATTTTGGCAAATTATAAGAAAATTCTGTCTCAAAAAGTGTATACTTATGATCTACCTTAAGACACACAAAATGAATGAAACTAAGGAAACTTCATTAATTGTCCCAGTGAAACATCGACAAGTTGTGCTTTTTCATTCATTTGTGTATTGCAATATCATACGAAACACTTAACCTTTAACTGGTCAACGGTTAAATGACCATATGGCTCATTTGCAGTCCAAAAGAATGATTTTAACTAGAAATTGTATTCATCGGTGTTTTTGATCATGAAATATTGACTGTCAAAAGTAGGTTAAAAGGTTGTAACCAAATAACAATGGTATACACTTATAAGTGCTAAAATCTCATTTATATTTATCTACAAACAAGAAATAGAACGTTTTATTCTGTACTATTCTGTAGGTAATAAGAAGAAATGTTACAGAAAACAAATATCCAGTGAAAGTGTGATTCTAATAGGTAATCGAGTTAGGGTTATGATAATAACAATTTTTCATCGTTTCCCAATGCGTATGACTCAAACATTGTTTAAACTTCATTAATGTTTTTATTTCAGAAAATGATCCATGCATATTCAGCTTAAGCCTAGATGCTACTTGGGGATAACTTCAGTTTCCCTCTCGACCTGTATATCTAGAAAATATGACGTTTCATCGTTCCAATTTTGTGTTTTAACAAGTCTGGAGAAGAATAATTATACTAAATAATAAGTGTGTCTTAACCGATGTGCAGTAGTTTATGTTAACATCTTTTACAATTTATTTTAATAAATATTTAAATAAAATATTT
This sequence comes from Mytilus edulis, assembly GCA_019925275.1. Lineage (NCBI taxonomy): Eukaryota > Metazoa > Mollusca > Bivalvia > Mytilida > Mytilidae > Mytilus > Mytilus edulis. The sequence continues at coordinate 20,865,689 of CM034353.1, forward strand.
GTATTTATTACATCCTGTGTATACTAGAATATGTGATACAAGATGGAACTCGCGCAAAGATATTTAAGAGTACAGCTGAGTCATTTTTTTTTTAATTTTCTATTAATTCTATTGTCCTTACAAATCCAGGAATACTACTCATGTAATGTGCGGTAGGGAAGTAAAGTGCCCCTAAAATAGGTCATAACTATTTTTCAGGTTAATGATATATAATAAGGTTAAGATAATGTGATGCAAAATTGGTAGTAAAATTTCAAGTTCTAGTATATGAAAGGATTAGACGTCGATTCTTTGAACAGATTCGATTAAAATATATTAGATATTTCTCAACTCTATTGACCTTTCCGTGAAAAACGTAATAACGATGAATATTTGTTTTTGATATTACAAATATACTAACATGGCGGGTTACTCGATGTCTTCTCAGATGCTCATCCCAATCACAAAAGGATCGATATGCCCCTCCATTCTCGAGGACTAAACGGAATACAAATAGGTGGGGATGACATTTGTTTGCATAATAAACAACAGTAATCTACAACTGAATGAACTTATATATCTTTTCAACTTAGTATCTAGTACGAATATTTCATTTTGTGACGTAAATAAAGGCAACAGTAGTATACCGCTGTTCAAACTCATAAATCCATGAACAAAAAACAAAATCGGGGTAACAAACTAAAACTGAGGGAAACACATTAAATATAAGAGGAGAACAACGAAACAACACTGCAATGTAACACACACAGAAACGGACCAAGCAACAGACATTGGTAAATAAACGCTAATGAACGAACAACCTGCCCAATCTAAAACTATATCGCTTGAAAATTGACGAATGCGTGTTTCATCGATTGTTATACAAAATTGTATACTACTCATTATTACAATTGAAACAACTGAATTGTCCACTTCAGTAAACTCAGTTTACAGCACTCAGTTTCCCATACATATCTGAGCTTTTAAGGTGGTATGGGTGTCTTCCTCCATCTTGGATTGTAAAAAAACGGGAAACAAAGGTCCAGATTTTCTATCAAGTTAGCAAAATTTGGTGCAGGAATGCAGATATTAAATGTGAATTTTCATTGAAAAGAACCAATTTATAAGAATACAACTTATAAATATTAATACTTTTGCAAATATTGATTATTTTTTGTTGTTAATAAAAAAAAAAAAAACAATTGGCATTTTAAGGGAGGTAACTCTAAAACAGTGCATTTTCTGAAGGATTCTACATGGAATTTTCCTATTTTGAATTTTAGCCGGAAAAAACATACGGTGACCCTATCTTTTCTTTTGATATTCTCAAAGCATTGTTTGAAAGCTATCTTTTGCTTAAGTATTTAACAATTCTATCATTTTGTTTAGTTTTTAATCCCAAAATGGTGTTTTTTCCTATATAAACCATTTTGTCACGTCCTGTAGCTTGAAAAAATGCGCGGTGACTTATCATTTTTATTATATTTTTCAACATATATCAATAGATACTACGTTTTGGCGAAGTATGAACAAATTCTATCATTTTTATTTTAGACTCCCATACCACCTTAAGATCGAACTAATGTAATTATAAAGGGTCTATATAATGCAGAATGAACAACTTTCATCAGCCACCATATGTTCAATTTTCGTTTGTGCATGCTAGCTTTATGTTGTCAAAATATTTCAGTTAATTCATGAATTCAATTTAGAAGATCGTGCATTTCAGATCTTTCTTCGATATTTAAGATCCTTTCGTTGTATCAAATCTTTAAACTTGCCAGGCTTTAGTAGACATGTTACGAAAAGGTATATTCTCGACGTTGAGGTTGACAATTTAGACTTTAAATTTGGGGACGGTGTCAAAACATTGATTGTAGATTTAAATAGGTAACCATTTAAATCCCGTGCGTCTTGGTAAATTCCAATCGCATTTATCTAGAACATCACATTAATGTAACATCCTATTGAGCATCCTATATGATAACTACTTTTGTGATATCATTGCTGGCTATTATAAGACATGACAGGTGTACGCGTGCAGGAGTGATTGGGCTAGAAAAGGAGGGGCTGAGAGTTATATAAGTTCATTCGATTCTAGATTGATGATATATACATAGTAAGCTAATTATATATTAGTTTTATTGTTGTATTACAGTTCCTGAAAATAGTTCATTCTATCGCTCCACTTGTCCTACACAAAGCTCTACAGTCTGGTTGATTTTTTCTCTCAGGTGTCTCCATAAAGTTCACATAACTGATAAGCGCCTTATAGGGTGTTCGACTTATATCCGACACTCTGATTTACGCAAATTCATTTGTTTACATTTTCTCTTTCAACTCGTGTTTTAGCTCTTAGTTGATGGCGTATGTAGGGGTAACCATTTACGAAGAACAACTATGACAGACAGTAGCTAACGACTACCACTGAACTACAGGCTCCTGACTTAGGACAGTCTAATGAAAAGTATTGTTGGCTTTTCTGTCCGGACTGTTTATTAGTTTATTCTGCCTTTTTTTTTTTACACGAATTATCATCCTGCCTTTTTTCAAATTTTATCCTAGCCCCCTGACCCCTACCCCCCTCCCCCCCCGCCGCCCAACACCCCTCTCCCTCCCTCCCTCCTTGAAAAAAGGTACCTCCGTAGAGTTGTAATAGGTACACATATCCAACATATTTGATATAAAAACGCCATAAATATTTTTAAAGAACCCTCTAGCGTTGTTATCTTAACCCTTTATCGTTCAAGGATTTTTTACCTTTTCTACCCGAATAAAGGCTATCTAATTTCAATCAATTGTACATTTCGATAAAAATCTCACTCAAAGGATAATTTGGACTCATCTGACAGATAATTGAACAAAGTTTCCAGAAAACTTGATTTAAGGAAAATAATTCTTTCGTTGGTCACGTGATATCTCTCAAAAAGTCACTTGACATGCTGAATTAAAGTGCAAAAAATGTACAATTCAAGCGGGAAAGCGGTTGTGGAAACGTTTTAGGTGAAAACTTTTTACAGAAAGATGTAAAACCTGCCTGGTGGGTATATATATGCTTGAAACACCGAAAAATAGTGGAGTTTTGAAGAATTTTTGTCAAAGTCAAATAAATTGCCCAAGTTTATGCAAGAGATGTGTTATTCAAAACTGCTTACAGAATGAGCCTTTATGAAACAATTTTGAATGAATCTGTATGGTTGAGTACCCAGGCTAAGAATGTAACAAAAACAGAAGGAAAAAGGAGAGGAGAAAAAAAGGGAGGGGTATTTTTTATTAACTTTATCATGTATTTCAGTTGTCTTATAATTGAAATTGAAAGTAAAGTTAAATTAAGTTACATTTAATATAGGAAATTATTTCTTCACCCTCCGGCAGTGAGGTTTGAACATGCGATCTTTCCGACGTCAGATTGTTCATCTTTTTTCTCTTGATTAATTTTATTAACACTATATACAAAAAAAATCACAGATATACAATTGAAAACAAGATCTAAATTACTGTCCATCTTCTCTATACACGATTTCAAATTAATGCATCTATCTAAATGTCCCACTTATGTACTAAACTATGTTTTAAACATCATAACCCATTATATAAAACAATAATATAAGAACTAATAATTAGTCTTTCCTAAAACCAAATATACAGCTATCGACAAATAAATCAGTGTGTTCAAACATATACACAGACAAAATACGGATGGGATCCATTCCTGAAAGGAGTAGGTCCGGTAAGGGCCGATTTTGGCCTCAAATTTCAGGTCTATCTTACGAAAGTTTTTTGACACTTTTTAAACACTTAAGTGTCTATTTCAATTGATTCGATTAGTTCATGTAAAAGATTTTAACTGATTTAGTCATTTAAAACGCTCTGATTCAAGCTTAAATGTGAAAAATCTATCAAATATGCCAAAACACGTCACTTTTCAGATGGTTTTTGTCAAAAATGAAATTGGCCGCATCCGTGTTCATCCTCGACCTTTATATATGTTTTGTATTATCATTAAATACAACTTACATTTCAATATTATGAATGAACACAAATGCGGCCACATTCATTTGAGACGAAAACCATCTAAAAATTAACCAAAATGCTAAAATTTTGAAGATTTTAGTAATTTAACATGACTTAATGATGCTAGTACGCGATATTTGTGCATTGTATTGTCAATAACAGCCCATTTTTATGTAGCATAAGCATTTCACTTTCCAAAATATAGCTTAAAGATTACATTTTCACAATTTTGTTAAACTGCTATATTTTGGGGCCAAAAAGAGGTCTTACTGAACCTACTCCTTTGTCGCTCGATTTATAATACACCTTTTAAGATTTATTACAATAACTGCATTACGTTAAGTTTTATTCTACTTCACACACATTAAATTGATATTTAGTAATTACTTATTAAAACACCACGGACACAACTGAATTTCTCGGCATACCTGTCCATATGCGGAAGTTCTTCGACTTTTGATTTTATATATTCATTCTCGGAACGGCGAACATCTCTAAATCGGTCAACGGAAATCATGTAATTGTCAAATTGGTCTCTATTCTCATCCCCTTCTATATGTCTGAATTTTTTATCATTAATCAGATTCCGCAAAACCACTGGGGTAAAGCTGATGACCGTAACTGCATTCACGGTCATCCCAAGATGTCGGATGAAAAATTAGGTCAGTTTCTGTATTGTCTGTTAAAGTGTTTCTATATCATTTTCTTTACAAATCATACATTGAAACGATGTAAATTTATAAAAGAATCACTCGAAAATCACTAATTACTTCCGAGAAATGTGCATGAAACGGGAAATTCGATTTGAAAAAATCGTTAAGATGACCGTAAATCATAATCAAAATATTTTCAAGATGACCGTAACATAAAACAAGGATGACCGTGATTGGTAAAAAGATGACCGTAACTTGTAAAGGATGACCGTAATTTGTAAAGACTGACTGTAATTTATATAGGACGACCGTAACCTTTATAGGATGACCATCAATTCTAAGAAATATCCGTATTGTATTCAAAGCTTTTTTGTTGAGTTTGTCGATCTCAATAGGGGCTCGGTTAGCGGATATAAATATGTTTCATAAATTTCTTTTTTTAAACTATAATATAATTGGCCATATTTAAGATTGATAACAATGATAGTAAATTGCATATTTCTCGTAAACAATGAAATATTTATTGAATCGACGTTAAAATTTTAACACAAATTTACAGCGATACGACGAAAATTTGAAGAAACATGAATGTGTCCCTAGTACACGGATGCCTCATCTACACTATCATTTTCTATGTTTAGTGGACTATGAAAATGGGATAAAACTGTAATTTGGCATTAGAATTAAAAAGATCATTCCATAGGGAAAATGTGTACTAAGTTTCAATTTTATTTAACTTGAAGCTGGACAAACGGACAAACAAACAGACGAACGGACGAACGTACGCACAGACCAGAAAAACATAATGCCAATAAATGGAGCATTAAAAACATTAATAATACATACGAATATTTGGTAATCGAGCCCATGTGTATGGGTCCAGAGGAAGCAGATTAAAATCTTAATTTGTCTTGATATATGCAGGCGGAAACACTTTTGAAATAGAACAAAAGAATCGAAGCTCTGTGTTTATCGAGAAAGCGATAAAAGTTAACTGTAATGTTTGATATAGTAACAAAATTTTAAAAAGTTAATAGAAACAAATAAAACGACAATTTTCTTATTTTAAAAACACCATTTGCATAAGTTTTCAATGTATCTATTACATAGTAATGCAAAACAATAAGATATCAAGTCGACGACATGGTTCTTATCAGGGCCTTTTATAGCTGACTATGCGGTATGGGCTTTGCTCATTGTTGAAGGCCTTACGGTTACCTATAGTTGTTAATGTTTGTGTCATTTTGGTCTTTTCTGGATAGCTGTCTCATTGGCAATAATACCACATCTTCTTTTTTATATATAGTATCTATAAGTTGGATGTAGAAAATGCATAACCTCCGATTTTTTTTATCACGGACGGAGAACATATCAATCTTTTAGTTCAGAAATTTTCGTGTCTGCCCTTCCATTATGTGAATCAAGAAAAAAATTCCCCAAAACAGGTAACGATTGTATCGAAAAGAGAAAAATCGAGTGCACCTTTTTTATGTTAGGGCATGTTTGGGGTGTATATTTTGTCTTTAAAACGTACAAAACAAGAGTATTTTATATAGCATCTCGCTTCAGATTCTATCATTATTATATATCAAAGCTACAGGTTGACTTTATAACGTAAACAAATGACAGTACGAAAAGATGAAATATATGGTTTTATTGAGATACCTATCTAATGAATCACAAAAACAGAGTAGGTGTGTTCGAATAGCTATTTTTTCTAAAAGTACTTGACGACAGTCTTTTAATTTGAATGATGAAAATGTGTGTGTGATAACTAGGGTTTATAATCTTCAACCACTGAAAATGTTTAGTCTGCCCTTCCACGAAATATTTAATTAGAATTTTTTTAAATGCTTAAGAATTTTCAAAAATTCCATCTGACATCCAAACAGACAATATTTTTAAGTTGAATCAATGCAGACAAGATCATTAACTAATGCTCATTAGCTAGTAGATACATTTGTATTTTAAAATATAACTGACATATAACGATCGATCGTAATGGTGCTATGTGGATAAATTTATCAGTTTTCAAGAGCAAAATTGGCAGAGCGTCATCCCTACAATGGCTTCCATTTCTACGACTGTGAGCATGAACTGGCGTAATGGGGAGATAATTTTTAAGAAGTAGAATCCTGACTGTATGAATAACATTTCTGTATATATACAAATTGACAACGTTCCGCCTTGTGATACGCTTTTCGTACAATACTATTTTAAGGATCTACTTTGCTGGAGCTCACCTTCACTAGTTTATTCGAATGATATTTTCAAAATATTTCTGTTATTTTATTTGCACGACAAAATGAAAGACGATATAATATCAATGGGTGTACATGCAATTTTTTGGCATTTTTAAAAATGTGTATTTATTATATGTCATTAAAAGGAATCCCAGAAACAAAAAAAAATCTTTTGTCGAGCAGTTGAAGGCTGTGCACCGCATGTCTTTTGGCAAATTCATTTTAAAAATTGAACCCTCTACTGTAAAAAAAGATACATATGGTAATCTTTGCATTTGAAGCACGTCTTATTTTCTTCTACCTATAGGATAAAACTTTCATATTAATATGTGTATACCAACACGATTAATCATTTGATACAAAAAGATAGTTATATAAATACGGATATTTCTTAGAATTGAGGGTCATCCTTTAAAAGTTACGGTCATCATTTACAAATTACGGTCATCTTAAAAGCAGTTACGGTCAGCCTTGTTATGAATCGCTGATTCTGTTACGGTCATCTCGATTGTGATTTACGGTCATCTTGGCGATTTTTTTAAATCGAATTTCCCGTTTCATGCACATTTCTCAGAAGTAATTAGTGATTTCCGAGTGATTCTTTTATAAATTTACATCGTTTCAATGTATGATTTGTAAAGAAAATGATATAGAAACACTTTAACAGACAATACAGAAACTGACCTAATTTTTCATTCGACATCTTGGTATGACCGTGAATGCAGTTACGGTCATCAGCTTTACCCCAGTGAAAACTATAGTGTTTCTCATTTTTACCTTGCCAATGATAAAGTCACCGTCTGACGTACGACTGAAAACCACTTTTTCATAATGACTTTTACCAGTTATGATCGACTTCGGTGCAACAGTTTTTAATGAATCGTCTTCAGATTGTTCATCTAACCACTGAGCCACAGAAACCATTGGTAAACGTATGAAATTTTAGCATATAAGTCACCTTGAAGTTCTCTGTAAGAAGAGAAAGTATATTTGGGAGATCATAATCAAACTTCTTTTTCTAAAGAAGCTAGTTTTGAAAATGGCTATGTTTTCCAGCAAATATGCAAGAAAGTTATTCAGAAATGGTCGTTTTTTCATCGATATGTCACTATTTCTATGTTTTAGCGATATGATATCCAACATCCTCATAATCAGACATTACAAAAACAAAGTTTTGTTACAGCTATCACGACTCGGCTAACAATTTTTAAGACATATAAGTTGTTTCGTCTCTTTTGCTATAAAAACGGACAAAACAAAACATGAAATTTCAGTCTAATTTGAGTTTGTTTCAGTGTTGATACTCTATAAATCAGATTTTTAGTATATGTGCGGGTTTTAATTACAGTTTTAATATCTTTTAATAGTATTCTTGATTAACACGACACAGTTATCAAAATTGTCATGTTAAAACAAGAAACAGCGACAATTTGTCTTAATATAATATTCTGTGAAGATATTCTATTTAAAAGTAAAAATAAAACAGTTTTCCGAAAATATTAGTTTAAACATATTTTTATAATGGATTGGGAAACAAGTTTTGCCACTTATATTAATCCCTTTCCACTTTGTGGGAGCGAGTTCTGCCTTGTAGCGGCATTAGCCAACTCTTTTTTTCGAAATCTACAAGGGTGTCTTTAACGTGCAAGAGATATGGCTCTCTCTTAACACGGGTCAGCCATTTATCGTCCCCTTCCGACCGACTATCATCGTTTCCTCAAGACCATACTCGCAAATGGTGTCAAGGGAGAGCCGAAAATTGAGTTCCTGAAATTTTCATCCCGAACGGGAATCGAACCAGGAACCTTTGTGTTAGTAGTCAGATGCACTAACCATTACACCACGGCTCTTTTAAAAATATTCTTGCCATATAGGACCAAATTGACATAATGCATTGCTTGGTGTTGGTTTCAAACACCATACATCAAGTTGTTGGTATTCTGAACATTAATTTGAGCCCACAACCACATATGTACGTCAAAAAATGTCAACGATACCAGACTTCATGCAAACTACTCCTCCACAAATTTGGCTTATCGGTCAGATTGACCGATAGGAACGTTAAAGGGTTAAATAAAGGAAAGACTCATCGGTCATCGGTATTAATTTTTCTATTGTCATTTTTTAATGAAACGGTTGGCGAATTTCCACAAAACGTTTCAGGAATTTATAAAATACAAAATATCTGCATAAAGTGTGTTTAAGGTGTAAATTCAAAGTCATTATGCAATGCGTTTGCAACTCTTCAGGGATTTTAACCGATGAGTAGTGAGACATATATTACACCAACCTCTTACCGTTCTGAACATGTATGAAATATTTTCCACTGGATGTAGAGTAACCAACAACAAACCCCCTATAAAGAAACTACAAATTGAGCTGAAACGGTTTAAATTAAGACAAAGTTGGAAGGAAATAAAGGAAGAAAATACATGTCTTGGAAGCTATATGACGGGGCAAATTTCCCAAAACTATAATGCAACATGTTTCAATTTGAAATTGTATAAAAATCCTGTTAAGATGCTTTAAAACAGACCCCGTTAGTTAAATATTTAGGTGGTAAACAACTGGATCGAAATACAAACACTCCTTTGTTTATAACTATATAAAATTACCGTTACATATATATTCACGAGTAGGTATAAAATAGATTAAAATACTTCAGATTATTTGAAAGACATATTAAGGGCACGCCGAAGAATTCACACACGTACCCCACCCCATCCCCACCCCCTGTGTCTCCATTGCCCTGCACATCTACTGCAATTACATGATCGTCCCTCTCCACCAAGTTTTTGCATTACTGTCCATTTCTTATATGTTTTATTGTAAAAATGTTATTGAATATTCGTTCAATACGGAATTGCCTTCAAGAGGATCAATGCAGTTTTTAAATAATATTCAATGTATACACAGGTAATATTTTTTGTGTTTTGACACATTCCCCACATTTAAAGTGTAATTTGCCAACCTCAGCGTATTGAATATACCTTTTCGTAACATGTCTAGTAGCCAAGGAAACTTTCTATTTTGATATACCCTCAACTGGTTTATTAGACAGGTACGTTTACCAAAATATAATAAAGCAAATGCGGCGGCATATTCGCTTCTTATGAATAACAGTGTCTTGGATTCTTTATCGCCAAAATGTCATTTTGACTAAAATTCGGTACCACGCAATAAGGATATTTCTGATAACTTTTGGCAAGAGAAAAAAAAGAGGGTACCATTAATCTTTCAATAGCTTTTCATCTTTCAAATGTTAACTGTCAATTTTGGTCATATTGACTTCTGATAAGATGTTGTCGTGCTGTTAATTTTTTCTGTTTACATTACCACGGCGTTGTTATTAAAGACATTCACTACCCATGAGTGTCTTGCATGGTGTACTTTACTGCGATAAGTCCAAAAGAAGTCTGCTATCGGGTTGAACCTTTTGACCTGTATTTAGCTCTTGACCATCACATGCTTTTACAGTCTATCTCTATATACATAAGTTCCTTAAAAACAGAAAAATGTGTAAAATCAATCCGCATTTCTAGGGCAATAATCCTTAAAGGAGCGTTGACTTATATGACGATGTCATGACGATCATTTTTGCTGTTTATAGTCTCCCATTCTTCTCTTTTTTGGCTGTTTCTCTTGTATCTTTCGCCTCTCTTTTCCCAATAAAACACAAAAATGGTTAAATATCGTCTTCTAAGGGCAATTCCTCCTTTAAGATTCGGCTGAAAATTACGACCAAATAAAGTGGTTTTGCTATTTACTCTTTCACTTTATGAGTAATTAAAATTTTTATGGTAATCTCAAAATGCATCATTTTAAGACAACACTCCTATAAAAGCAAGCTGTCCAACAGTTTTGATATATATACAAAAAACATGTAAATCCTTACAGTTCTTTCCGGGTCAATATTTGTTTAACTCTAACAGTTTAAAATATAAGACAATTATAAACGTGCGTATTATTATACTATTTACCGGATTTGTTATCACATAAGCAACACGACGGGTGCCGCATGTGGAGCAGGATCTGCTTACCCTTCCGGAGCACCTGAGATCACCCCTAGTTTTTGGTTGGGTTCGTGTTGTTTATTCTTTAGTTTTCTATGTTGTGTCATGTGTACTATTGTTTTTCTGTTTGTCTTTTTCATTTTTGGCCATGGCGTTGTCAGTTTGTTTTAGATTTATGAGTTTGACTATCCCTTTGGTATCTTTCGTCCCTCTTTTAATAAGGACAACGGACGCCTAATGATGATATTAAACAAATTCACACTAGACCTTTGTGCCAGGTGAAATAAGTAGAGCATTGTGTGTGAATAACGCAAGTTTGTATCATAGGCACATATACCTTAAGTTATACAGTATATGTCATTTGTTTCTTTTTTTTAGATGATTAGTTATTGGTCATGCGCCATAATTTTAATAGTTAGAGAGTAAGACACAATTTTGATAATAAAAGAACAATCCGCAATTGTGATGATGTGAGAATAATGTACAGAAAATCTTTTCATTGTGCTTACATTATAAGATTAGATTTAAAACCAATACCGATCATCATTAAGGTCGAAATCTGCTCTCAGTCTTTGCATGTGTTTTTACAAGAGGCGACATACATACAATGACAAATATCAGTAAAATCAACTTTCTTTATTTCAGAATCTTTCACATTTACAGTGTATTATATTGTTTTGTAAGGATTTATCAGAATAAATACAATTTGTGAAGTCGAACCGGTCTCGAACTGAACATGAAAACAAATCCAGTACGAAGTATTTTCAGATTTGAACAGGTTGCATTTAATGAAAATTTGTTATTTGGTTTTTTTATTCTTAAACATTGTCATTAAAGATGCTTCATAGAATTTTTGTTTCAAATTTAATTCTGTTAATTTTTGTTTTTATTTACTTCATGTCGAGATATATATATTACAGGGAATTTGTAAAACCAGGGATTTTGTAAAATCACTGGACTATTCAGTGATTTTGTAAACTCACTAACAGTTTCAGTGGTTTTGTAAAATCCCTGAAATTGTTAGGGATTTTACAAAATCACTGAAAATAAGGCTAGGGATTTTGTAAAATCCCTGATTACAATTAAGTATAACTTGCTTTTAGGAATGTGTTTTTCTTAATATAAAAATAGACTAATGATCACTAATGATTTTGAAATATATTTGTTTAATAAACACTGTGAGCTAAAACTAGTGTATAATGATGACTAAAAGGCATATAAGCAGATATTTAGACCACTGTGAATTTAATTATTTATGCATGGCAAGTTTGGATGACATCTACTGTTACATCATTGCCCTGCTTTTCGATGCATGTCTGTATCAAATCAACCTGTCCTTCAGAAAATTGAACTCTTTGCTTATTATAGACTTAACGACAATAACTTTACTGTAGCAGCTCTACATTTTTTTTTTAGTTGGCTTGCTCTCAAAATTTTGAAAAGTTCTAAAGCTTTGTTTGAAACATTTGCACACTTACTATTTGCGTACTTTTAATAACATTTTGTCCCTACCACCATGACCTATTGATTTGTGAATTTTCTGAACTATGCTTTACATGTCTTCAAGACTTACATTATATTTTTAAGACATCTTTCTGTAATGAATTGTACCGTTTTTAACGATTTTTCAAATCTCCACATTGAAGAACTTCATACCTACATTAACCAAATTATCTACTTTCATTTGGATAAAAAGAGTTGAGATAGTTTAGAAACTTATTAACAGATATTTCACTTTGTGGTAGAATACATGTAACTGATATATGACCAAAGTAAGTAAAACTATTTTCATTTTTGCTTGGTTAGAACCTATTCATAAACTTGCAAGTACAAAACAAAGTATTCTCACCTATATTTTCTATTGTCTTTTTATATTAATATTTTGTGAATGTAATTGTTATTTTGTAGAAAGCAAAGTTTAATAATACAACACTTATTTGCTTTTTATATATCAATTTTCATGCAACAACAAGATGCTCTTGCTCTGATATGTATTTTTTTACAGAAATTCTTTCAAAAGTGAATGAATTTATTTTACAAATTCCCTGAATTAAATCAGTGAATCTGTAAAAAAGATCTTAATTATTTCAGGGATTTTGTAAAATCACTAGTCCAAATCAGGGATTTTATAAAATCACTAATCAGTTCAGTGATTTTACAAATTCCCTGAAATTTCAGTGATTTTACAAAATCCCTGATTTCACAAATTCCCTGTAACATATACATTCAAATCTTCTCAAAGTACTCAATATATTGACGATGTACACCTTGAGGGCATCTGATGAATATGTCAATTTTTTTGTTTTATAATTCTAACTAGACACACCCGCGAACTCGCGGGCATTCAAAGCGTAGTTTAAAGTATGTAAAGTGTTGTTGGAAGAATTTTGTAAAATATTGAATGACTGGAGAATTTCAGCAAAAGTATCATAAGTCATAGGTTATTGGGACAGGAGAATGGTTTTTTTTATCCCTCCTCCTTTATTTCCAAAATTCCCAATTTTTGGTTTTCAATCAATTTCAATATGAACATACATTTAGTATGTTATGAACATTAAGTAAGGAGCCTGTATTTCAGTGGTTGTCGTTTGTTTATGTGTTACATATTTGTTTTTCGTTCATTTTTTGTGCATAAAATAGGGCGCTAGTTTTCTGGTTTGAATTGTTTTACATTGTCAGTTCGGGCCTTTTAAAGCTGAGTATGCGGTATGGGCTTTGCTCGTTGTTGAAGGTCGTACAGTGTTCTATAGTTGTTAATTTCTGTGTCATATTGGTCTCTTGTGGAGAGTTGTCTCAATATGGCAATCATACCACATCTTCAGTAAAAGATTTAATGACTGGAGAATTTCAGAAAAGGTATCAAAAGTTCACATGAATATTTTTAGCGCTTATCTGTATATTATGAACATTCATTACAGTAACTATATAAATATAGTGTATTTACTTTCAATTCTAAGTTTACTAATCGATTCATGGTGGTCATTGATATAGTATACACTCAGACTCTCTCTATTTTGGTTTTCTATCAATTTCAATACGAACATACATTTAGTATGTTATGAACATTTAAGTAAGGAGCCTGTATTTCAGTGGTTGTTGTTTGTTTATGTGTTACATATTTGTTTTTCGTTAATTTTTTGTGCATAAAATAGGGCGCTAGTTTTCTGGTTTGAATTGTTTTACATTGTCAGTTCGGAGCCTTTTAAAGCTGAGTATGCGGTATGGGCTTTGCTCGTTGTTGAAGGTCGTACGGTGTTCTATAGTTGTTAATTTCTGTGTCATATTGGTCTCTTGTGGAGAGTTGTCTCAACATGGCAATCATACCACATCTTCTTTTTTTTGTAATCAATGCATTTTGTAAAAGATTTAATGACTGGAGAATTTCAGAAAAGGTATCAAAAGTTCACATGAATATTTTTAGCGCTTATCTGTATATTATGAACATTCATTACAGTAACTATATAAATATAGTGTATTTACTTTCAATTCTAAGTTTACTAATCGATTCATGGTGGTCATTGATATAGTATACACTCAGACTCTCTCTATTTTGGTTTTCTATCAATTTCAATATGAACATACATTTAGTATGTTATGAACATTTAAGTAAGGAGCCTGTATTTCAGTGGTTGTTGTTTGTTTATGTGTTACATATTTGTTTTTCGTTAATTTTTTGTGCATAAAATAGGGCGCTAGTTTTCTGGTTTGAATTGTTTTACATTGTCAGTTCGGAGCCTTTTAAAGCTGAGTATGCGGTATGGGCTTTGCTCGTTGTTGAAGGTCGTACGGTGTTCTATAGTTGTTAATTTCTGTGTCATATTGGTCTCTTGTGGAGAGTTGTCTCAACATGGCAATCATACCACATCTTCTTTTTTTTGTAATCAATGCATTTTGTAAAAGATTTAATGACTGGAGAATTTCAGAAAAGGTATCAAAAGTTCACATGAATATTTTTAGCGCTTATCTGTATATTATGAACATTCATTACAGTAACTATATAAATATAGTGTATTTACTTTCAATTCTAAGTTTACTAATCGATTCATGGTGGTCATTGATATAGTATACACTCAGACTCTCTCTATTTTTAATAAACTATGTGACCGCCGTAGATAGTAAATTCTAAGTTTACTAATCGATCCATGGTGGTCATTGACATAGTATACAGACTCTCTCTATTTAATAAACTCTGTGACCGCCGTAGATAGTAAACTTGAAAATGATAGCAGATAGAATTCTGAAAATACACTTTATTCTTTGTATATGTATGTTCAAAGTATACAGAAAAACGCAAACCGGAAGTCTTTTTTCTTGTTTTTCTCCCAAAATAACTCAATCTGAATAATCATATGAATGGATGACAAATTCGACTATGCACTGTACCTATAGGACACAGAGGCGTGTTGATTTATTTATTGTGGAAAGAAGAGAAGCGACACACAAAATGAGGTCTTCTCGTTTAATAGTGTAGATAATAACTTTAAATTTATTTTTTTTAAATTTTTTATTTTTTTTTAATAGTTCAAAGGATGCTAAGAATCGCTTCATTAAGACTATACATCATCGTTGTGTGAACACCTTCATAGCTCTCTTTTCATTTCTAATACGTTGAATTTGTATGTGTTTCTCTACTCTCATGCCTTTGTTATTATCAGAAAATCATTGTTTCGTGAAAACTTTATAATAGGGTTGTTTTTAAAGTTAAGCATGCTATTTTCCGTCTTTTCTGTCCAAACATGCTACATATAAAAAGAAGATGTGATATGATTGCCAATAAGACAACTGTCCACAAGAGACCAAAATAACACAGACATTAACAACTATAGGTCACCGCACGGACCTCAACAATGAGCAAAGCCCATACCGCATAGTCAGCTATAAAAGGCCCCGATATGACAATGTAAAACATTTCAAACGAGAAAACTAACGGTCTTTATATGTATGGTAGGGTAAAACTTTATTGGCTTACAATACATTTATTTTCCTTGAAATGTTTATACAAAGTCAATGTTTATAAACAAAAACACACAGTCATATGCATAGACAAATACAGTTACTTTCATGGTTTACTTTTTGATATATTTCATTTGGATTTTCACATATATACAATATGAAAATACAAAATTTCATATTTCAATACTTTAAAAAAAAAATAGAGAACTATTGCCATTCTTTTTTTTTTTCAAAGTATCGATTAGTTTAAAGGCTTTTCAGTTTATAGGCTTCAATGTGGAGTTTTATTTTTGTAGGTTTCTATAGTGCCATAATCTAAAATGAAATACCATTTGAAGATCCAATTAAAATGCATCATTTTACGATAATAACTCCTAAAGGAAACTGTCTTACAGTTTTCATATAAAAAAGACGGCAAATTCTCAGTTCATTTCGGGTCGGATTTTCTTATCCTCAAAAGTTACATTTTTTGTAACAATATAATCAACAACAATATTTGCGTTTTAGGTATAATTACTATGTGTATAATTACTATGTTTAGCCTTTGCGGCCATATCAATTGGCAGGTAGGATCACCAAACATATTATTGAAACTATATACAATAAGGATGTGAAAGCGGACGCCTAGTGATGCCATTAAAAAGCTCTACCTAGACCTTTGGGTTAGGTGAAATAAGTAGATCATTGGGTGGAGATAGTGCATCATAGGCATGGGTATTTTAAGTTATACAGTATATGCCATTTGTTTCATTTCGTAGGATGACAAGTTCTTAGCCATGAGCCATAATTTCAATAAATAGAGAATAAGACACAGTGTTGATTATAAGAGAATAATCCACAATGTTGGTTATGTGAGAATAAAACGCAAATTCGATAATATACAGAACATGTTTCCATTGTGCTTACAATATAAGATTGTATATCAAATCAACCGATAATTATGTAAAGGTCGAAATCTGCTCAGTCTTTGCATTATTTTTTTTCAAGAGGCGACATACATACAGGGATGAATATCAGTAAAAGCAACTTTCTTTATTTCTGAATCCTTAATATGTTTCTCAAGAATTTTATTTGTTTAGTGATGATTTTGTAAAATTAATATAATTTGTGAAGTCTTACCGGTCTCAAACTGAACATGAAAACAAATCCAAAACGAAGTATTTACAGATTTAAACAGGTTGCATTAAATGAAAATTTGTAATTTGATATTTTATTCATTGACATCCAAGCTGCTTCAAAGAATTTTTGTTTCAAATTTGATTCTGTAAATGTTTGTTTTTATTTAATGTTGAGATCTATATTAAAATCTTCTCAAAGTAACCAATTTATGGACGATGTACACCTTTAGGGCATCTGATGAATATGTCAATTTTCATTTATTTTTCCTTGAAACATTGATACAAAGTCAATGTTTATAAACAAAAACACACAATACATAGACAAATACATTACTTTCATGGTTTACTTTTCAATATATTTCATTTGGATTTTAACATATATATACAATATGAAAATACAAAATTTCATTTCAAAAGCCTAAAACAAAATTAGAGAACTATTTACATACTTTTTTTTGCAAAGTATCGATTAGTTTAAAGGTTTTTCAGTTTATAGGCTTCAATATGTAGTTTTTTTTTGTAGTTTTCTATAGTACCATAATCTGAAATGAAATACCATTTGAAGATCCAATTATAAGTAAAACGTTGGTAGCAAAAAAGATGAAAAGTAAAACGTACAGAAGTAGTACTGCACAATAGAAAATTAAAAAAAAACCGCAGTTAAAATGTATAAAGGGACAATTGTAAACATCCAGTGTCCGTAAAATGTTTGTGACAAAAAAAGTAATTATGTCCTGTTAGGAATATGCTTCCTCAATAACAATTTAGTGAACTAGTTGAAACACAATATTAGTCATTAAAAAATGCACTTGCTGAAACTGTCGATCATTATCTTAAGAACGTGTTTTTAGTATTCTTTTATCTGTCTTTGTAATTAATAATTTTAACTGTTTATATAAAAAAAAGAAGATGTGGTATGATTGCCAATGAGACAACTGTCCACAAGAGACCAAAATGACACATACATTAACAACTTAGTTAGTCTATTTTTAAAAGTATTCATTTGACGTGGCTCGGTACTTGTACAACCCGTCATTGTGTTGTGCTTCGGTATATTTTTGTATTCTTGTCTTTCATTTTGACCAATGTGCTTTGTCTATATGTTTTTTGTTTGTCTTTGTTGACATATTTGCTTGTTTTTGTATTGATTAAGATTATAACACAATATTGACTGCTACACATATCATGTCTGTTTGTTTTGTTTACACATCGTTGTCAATATAATGGAATTGTATGCGACTGTCATACAAGTGAGAGGTTTCGACTATCATACATATATCCGTCACACGAAATAAATATGCCTAATGGAAACCAATTTACAAATTTATTACAAAATGCTTGCAGAAAACATTCTATTCATTCGCTTTACTTTTGCAAGCATTTTGCAATAAATTTGTAAATTGGTTTCCATTATGCATATTTATTTCGTGTGATGGATATATGTTCTTCGATATAAGGACAGTTAACAAGTTGCAACTATTACATATCATGTTATATTGGGTTTTTATTTGCGATTTTTCTCGCTTTTATAGTTATGTTTTGTTCTACACATAATAGAACGCAACTGCCTAGGTCTCGACTTCTTTTTCTAGTTTATGGCTATCATTGAGAACGATGTACATATATCACTTGATTACTAAGTAGTGCATGTAGTGGAATAATAAATGTGTCAATTTGCTCTTCATTTTGTTTTCTATAAGCCTCTTGGTGGAATGAAGAAAAGCAACCACGGACGTCTTTGGATTTTGTAAAAACAAAACTTTTGACAAAGCAAAAGTTCCGACAAAGCAAAATAGAAATTTCATAGAAACAGTAAAAGAATAAAAATACCGAACTCTGAGGAGAATTCTAAACGGAAAGTCCCTGATTAAATGGCAATATCAACAGCTCAAGCACTTCAAACGAATGGATAACAACGATTATATTCCTGACTTGGTACATGCATTTTCCTTTGTAGAAAATGGTTGATTAAACCTGGTTTTATAGCTATATAAACCTCTGACTGCCGTAGAAATCGGACGTCAAGACGAAATTTCTTCAAGACTGTTTTTATATATAAAAAAGAGAATATGCTATAAGTAGCACATCTCACTAAATACAGTTCACAACTATTTTTCTAAACCTCCAAATTGTGTATTTGTTTATTTGGCCTAAACGCTTAAAGTTCAATCTTTTGAATTACTTAGATCTGATGATGCAGTATAAATGTTGCGTTCTTTTGAAAATGAATGTCCTGTTTTACCTACATATTGCATCCAACACCTATTAAGATCATTATTTTTACATATCAAATAAAATCAATCTAAAACTTACTAAATATGAAATTGTTAATAATAAGTCTACTTATTTACAGAACAAGTTCCTTGTCAAGTGGACAGCTATATGGACATGTATTACATGGACTTACATATACATACTGTCGATCTATATAATACATGTAAGTATTTCCTGTGTATATGATGTAAACTTGCAAAATTTAAACATCGGTAGTATATAAAGACTTTTCGAATTATTTCATACAGATAACTCTCAATTAGATATCTCAGGTGAGTCTTATAGCTAAATCATGGTTAATTTATTTCAAACAACGACTTGCTTTGTTGTTAAACTTACACAAATATCGACATGGTGAAGAACCATTTAACCAATTTGAACTTGCCATTCATTATATTTTTATCATGAAATTTATATAATAAAAAGAAAGATATATTTGTTTGGTGGTTGATAACTATCAATCAGATATATCAGGTGAGTCTTCAAGCTATATATGCCATCCGTATCAAACAAAATGTTGCATTTTGCTTCATATAAAATTCCCAACGATTACCTTTTCTATGATGTTCAACACGTTTACTTATAAAGTCTATAGGAAGCATCATTTAGAACATTGTTTCATATTGTAAGATATCTCAATATATTTTATATTATTTTTACGGAATCTTTATTTTCATGGATGTTGCAGTCTAACACGATGTTTTGCAATACATACACAAGTATTAAACATTAAGATATTGGTGCACAAAAAAAATATGTATGAGAATATACAGATTTATTTGTTAGTTAATTGTTTATTTATTTATTATTTTTAAATATATTTTTCTTTCAATTGTGTTACAGTGCCTGTCAGTGCATAATTCGTGTTATTATTTAAGCGTTCGCAAGAATAACTTTCTCAACAGACATTATATTGTCATATAAATGAAAATTTAAATTTTTCTTAGTTCTAGTCACCAAATACTATCAAAATGAACAAATCCATCATCCTTGTCCTGGTCCCATGTCTTGTTGCTTTCGTCATGGCCCAGCAATACGGATACCAATCCGGATACCAGTCAGGATACCCAGCTTACTACCAGAATCAACTCAATGCCTACACACAACAGAGAGGACTGTACAACTATGGAAACGCTGCCACAGCTCAACTCAAAGGAGCCAAACTCCTTAACTACTGTAAGTCTAATTTAGTTATTAATAAACACAAACGTGCACCGTTGAAATTTATAGATTCCACAAATTCTCTTTAGTTTTATTATCTCTTTTCCAACTCAAACTTTAAATTAATCACATCATATATGAAAAATTTTTGTACACTGCAAAACTTTTTGATAAATTAATAAGTATAAGAATAGAGCTAAATTTCAAATATTCATATGTCATGATACAATATAAAACAATAATAAATATGACATAATATGCTTGTTTCAGTGTTCGGATTCTTGCTTCTCTTGGACATTACAAACGCAACAGGAAACTCATTGACCAGCAGCTTAGGTTAAACTATGTAAGTATAATTGAATGTGGAATGTATAACATCCATTAAGGCTTTTAAAAATCAACATATGAGGGGTTTTTTTTTTTCGTTTTTTTTTATAAATAAGGCCGTAAGTTTTTCTCGTTTGAATTGTTTTACCATGTCTTATCGGGGCCTTTTATAGCTGACTATACGGTATGGGCTTTGCTCATTGTTGAAGGCCGTACGGTGACCTATAGTTGTTAATGTCTGTGTCATTTTGATCTCTTGTGGACAGTTGTCTCATTGGCAATCATACCACATCTTCTTTTTTATATATTAGTACATGTTTATTCACGTCTTAACAAATAGATACGTTTGTTTTCTCTTAATTTTGAGTGTAAATTCACATTGCGATAAGACGTGTCACGGTACTTGTCTATCCCAAATTCATGTATTTGGTTTTGATGTTATATTTGTTTTTCTCGTGGGATTTTGTCTGATGCTTGGTCCGTTTCTGTGTGTATTACATTGTAGTGTTGTGTCGTTGTTCTCCTCTAATATTTAATGCGTTTCCCTCAGTTTTAGTTTGTTACCCCGATTTTGTTTTTTTGTCCATGGATTTATGAGTTTGAACAGCGGTATACTACTGTTGTCTTTATATAGAACAGATTAATGTAAAACAAGTTTGCTTTAAAAAATGAATTAAATGTAATCTTCCAGAACATGTATGTTCTAATAAACACCAATCTGCTATACCGCCATCTTGGATTGTACAATCACAGTACAAAATCGGTCTAATTATTTGCCCCAATTTGCAAATTTGGAGCCAGATTTGCAATTAATGGTAAGACTGTTTATTTGTATAAAGAAAACTGGGTGATTTATTGTATTATTCAAAATATTCAAACAATTATCATTTTGTTGGGTTTTTTAGAATCATTTTTTTTTAAATGAGCCATTTAAGGGGAGATAACTATTTTAGTCTAAAATTATACTGGACTAATAGGGAATTTTTTTATTTTTACTTGTAGCAAGAAAACAAGTTCAGTGACACCATTTTTTCTTTTTATTTTCTTAAAACATATAATAAAAACCTATCTTTTCAAAATTTATATCAAAATTCTATATCATTGATTTTTTTTCATGCACACACTGTGTTTTTTTCATGAACTATCTAACCGAATTTAGGCAATTTTGAACGAATCATAGCTTGAAAAATAGCATGGTGACCCATATTTTTGATTATATGTTTGAAAAAAGCATAGTAATCTCTTCATTTTGCCAAATTATAAGAAAATACTGTCTCAAAAACTGTATACTTATTATCTACCTTAAGACATACAAAAAACGAATGAAACTAAGGAAACTTCATTAATTGTTCCAGTGAAATGTCGACAATTTGTGCTTTTTCATTCACTTGTGTATTGTAATGGCACCCAATACACTTACCCTTAAACTGGTCAACGGTAAAATGACCATATGGCGCATTTGCAGTCCAAGAGAATGATTTTAACTAGAAATTGTATTCATCGGTGTTTTTTATCATGAAATATTGACTGTCAAAAGTAGGTTAAAAGTTTGTTACAAAATAACAATGGCATACACTTATAAGTGCTAAAATCTCATCTATATTTGTCTACAAACATATTGCAAGAAATAGAACGTTTTATTCTGTACTGGGTAATAAGAAGAAATGTTATAGAAAACAAATATCCAGTGAAAGTGTGATTCTAATAGGTAATCGAGTTAGGGTTATGATAATAACAATTTTTCATCATTTCCCAATGCGTATGACTCAAACATTGTTTAAACTTCATTAATGTTTTTATTTCAGAAAATGATCCATTCTTATTCAGCTAAAGCCTAGATGCTACTTGGGGATAACTTCAGTTCCAATTTTGTGTTGTCACAAGTCTGGAGAATAATAATTATTCTAAATAATAAGTGTGTCTTAGCCGATGTGCACGTAGTTTATGTTAACATCTTTTACAATTTATTTTAATAAATATTTAAATGAAATATTTGTATTTATTACATCGTGTGTATACTAGAATATGTGATACAAGATGGAACTCGCATAAGATATTTAAGAGTACAGCTGAGTCATTTTTTATTTTCTATTAATTCTATTGTCCTTACAAATCCAGGAATACTACTCATGTAATGTGTGGTAGGGACGAGCCCCTAAAATAGGTCATCACTATTTTTCAGGTTAATGATATAGAATAAGGTCAAGATAATGTGATACAAAATTGGTAGTGAAATTTTAAGTTCTAGTATATGAAAGGATTATACGTCGATTCTTTGAACAGATTCGATTAAACCCCTGTCGAAAATATATTAGATATTTCTCAATTCTATTGACCTTTCCCTGAAAAACGTAATAACGATGAATATTTGTTTTTGATGTTATAAATATACTAACATGGCGGGTTACTCGATGTCTCAGATGCTCATCCCAATCACAAAAGGATCGATATGCCCCATCCACTCTCGAGGACTATACGGAATACAAATAGGTGGGGAAGACGTTTGTTTGCATAATAAACAACAGTAATCTACAACTGAATGAACTTATATGTCTTTTCAACTTAGTATCTAGTACAAATATTTCATTTTGTGACGTCAAACATTTGTAAATAAACGCTGATGAACGAACAACCTGCCCAATCTAAAACTATATAAATTGAAAATTGACGAATGCGTGTTTCATCGATTGTTATACAAAATTGTATATTACTCATTATTACAATTGAAACAACTGAATTGTCCACTTCAGTAAACTCAGTTTACAGCACTCAGTTTTCCATACATATCTGAGCTTTTAAGATCGAACTCATGTATTTATAAAGGGTCTATATAATGCAGAATGTACAACTTTCATCATCCATCATATGTTCAATTTTCGTTTTTTAGACACGTGCATGCTAGCTTTATGTTGTCAAAATATTTCAGTTAATTCATGAATTCAATTTAGAAGATCGTGTATTTCAGATCTTTCTTCGATATTTAAGATCCTTTCGTTGTATCAAATCTTTAAACTTGCCAGGCTTTAGTAGCCAAGGAAACTTTCTATTTTGATATACCCTCAACTGGTTTATTACACAGGTACGTTTACCAAAATATAATGAAGCAAATGCGGCGGCATATTCACTTCTTATGAATAACAGTGTCTTGGATTCTTTATCGCTAAAATGTCATTTTGACTAAAATTCGGTACCACGCAATACAATACAATACAATACAATACAATACAAATATGTTTATTATAGTGACATTGTGTGTTCGTGTTGTTTATTCTTTAGTTTTCTATGTTGTGTCGTGTGTGCTGTTGTTTGTTTGTCTTTTTCATTTTTAGCCATGGCGTTGTCAGTTTGTTTTAGATTTATGAGTTTGACTGTCCCTTTGGTATCTTTCGTCCCTCTTTTATGTACAATATTGAAATATTTCAATTAAATTACACCCGGCCCAATGAACCTATAAGTCACTTCAAATAGATACTATAGTATTAATTCAGATTGTCATCAGAAATTATATATACATGTTAATTATTTAAATATAATTGTTGTCTGCGTTTTGTTAATGAATGTTCTAAGTATTGAGCTGTTTTTCGAGGATATTCTGACAATAATAAATTTAACTTTTCACTGTTATTCAAATTTAATACGGTTTCACTAAGTCCAGAGAATAATTTATTACGTAGTCCATTGTAAAATCGGCATTCAATCAGAAAGTGTAGTTCATTTTCAACATGTCCGGAATCGCACATTCTACATATCCGTTGGAATTCTGGCTCACCAACAAAACGTCCTGTTTCTAATCTTAGCGGAAGAATTACACATCTAAACTGGGCCAGTACCGATCTTTCTCTACGTTTTAAATTTTGTTTAACATATGTTTCTGTTGAATACATAGATTTAAAAGTTCTATATGTACGAAGTTTCGGAAAGTTTGATAAGTTCGTATGCCATTTTGTTGCACATATATCCATAAGATTGTTTCTGACGCTAGTATCATCACATTTTAGCATTTGTTGAAAGTTACCATCCATACCAACTAAAGACATTATTGTTTTTACACTAGTTGACCAATTGTTCGTAGATAATTCGTAGTCCCATAGGAACACCCTTTTACAAAGTCTACTATTGTCCATATCCATCAATCGGTTCCAATATCTAACCATATTACACCAGCGACGTTCTTTTGAAGGTAACCATCCAACATCTCCGTTGATAGCCGCTTTGGAGCAAACTTGTGAACTCCCAAAAAGTATCTTATGGCCTTGTTTTGAACAGCGTCGACACAATTTAAGGCCTTAAAACCCCACACTGAAGAACAGTAGTCGAGTATAGGTACAATACAAGAGACATACAGTTTTTCATAAGTCTTTATACCTAATTCTTTTAAACTGTGTACCTTCGATATAATAGCTCCGAGTGCTCTTCCACCAGCTGCAGAAAGATTTTTAGCATTCGATGTATAATCTTTTTTCTCGTTAAAAATAACTCAAGGTATTTTATATTTGTCTGTAATTGCAAGATGTTCCCTCCGATTCTGAACTGAAATTCGCTCCGTTTTTTGCGAGATGCTCTAAAGTGAACGACTTTTGACTTGTCTGTATTAATTAAGGCTCTCCATTTTTTACACCAATCATGTAATTTATCTAGCATCTTTTGCATATCACATTCATTCTCGGCCATCAAAACAATATCGTCCGCACACCTTATGTAAAATGGCTTCCTAGTGTGTTTATCCTGTGTCTTTGAGTCGCCCAAGGAACGAAGATCTAACTTGTCATCAACTACTAACTGTCTTATTAAACATGTTATGAATGTGTATGAGAGTCACCATCCTTCTGTTCACTGATTATATTTTTGTGACACTTAGACTCTGTCAAAATGTTTAAACATAGCTTAGTCGTGATTTGCTCAACATTTTTTATTTTTCTGAGCACAGTCAATGAGTTTAATATACAAAATAATATACTAGATTCCAACAAATATGAGGGTATCACTATCAGCCTTCAATGTGACAAAACAATTGAGGTATCCACCCAGATTTATTACTGGCACTTACATGTGTCCAATTTTAAAAATAAATGTGTTTTTGGCAAATCAGATCGCCACATTCACCTTTTGATTAGAATTCTTTTAAGCAACCAGGTTGAAACCAACCCTGGCCCATCAAACTTGAATGACTCCAGTTATCCATGCTCTATTTGCTCGCATGAGTGTACCTGGGACAGTGATGCTATTGTTTGTGATAACTGCGATAAATGGTGTCATATTGGATGTGTAAATATAAGTCCATCTATGTATGAAAAGTTTGGAAATTCATCAGCACTTTGGATATGCCCGATATGTGATACTCCTAATCACTCTAGAACCATTTTTCAATCATACCTCTCATCAGGTAATTCAGTTCTTTCAGATAGTTCAGCTTTTTCCTTAAGCTTCAATATAAATGATCGTCATGAAAATTTTGGAGACCCAGTTGCTACATCATCACCAAAACCACCAGTGACTAAGCAATTAAAAAATAAAAATATTAATAGACAAACCTCATTAAGAGTTCTTCAGATTAATTTTAGAAGTTGTAAGAATAAAGTTCCTCAAATTGAAAATTTATTAACGTCATCTAAACCAGATATTATTATTGGTAATGAAACTTGGCTAAACAAAGATGTATTATCTTCTGAAATTTTTCCAAACACACTATTTGAAGATGTATTCCGAAACGACCGTGTCGGAAAAGAAGGTGGAGGTGTATTAATCGCCATTAAGAAAGGTATTATTTGCCAAGAAGTATAGAAAAGCAAAAATGTAGAACTTATTGCTGCCAAAATTAATATAACTGATACCAAATCCTTAATAATTATTTCTGCATATAGACCACTAAATAAAAATGATTTAGACTATCTAAAACAAATGATCATTGAAATTAATGAACTTAAGTTAAAATTTAAAAATTCCACCTTCTGGCTTGGTGGTGACTTTAACCTTCCAGACATAAAATGGCCGGAGCAAAATATATCTGGCTCAGTGTATACTAATATAAGGAGCTGAATGAAGCATTTATAGATATGCTGAACAACTTAGGCATTGAACAAATGGTTGATTTTTCAACTAGGAAAGATAATATCCTTGACCTTTTCTGCACAAACCAACCTGCATTGATAACAAAAATAAAATCTATACCAGGTATAGCTGACCATGATATTGTATTAGTGGATGCAATCTGCAAGCCCCAAAGATCTAAACAATCACAACATAAAATTTATTTATGGAAAAAGGTTGATATTAAAAAGATAAAAGACATAACATCTCATTTTATATCTGAACTTATATCTCAGGCTAATGAAAATTTAAATTTTGACCAATTATGGAATAAATTCAAAGAAGGTAGTAATAAAATAATAGATGATAATGTACCAAGCAAAATAACTAAATCTAAGTACACCAACCCTTGGGCAAATAGGGATATAGACCATTTATGTAAAAAAACAACGTAAAGCTTACAACAAAGCTAAAAAAAACTGGTAAACAAGAACATAAAGATAAATATAAAAAGTTAAAAGCTACTGCTCAAAGAGAAATAAGAAGAGCCCAGAGCACGTACATGCAAGAAATAATTAGCCCCCAGTTAGAAGAAAAACCTAAATCTTTCTGGAAAATTATAAAAAGCAAAAAAACAGAAACGTCTGGAGTGTCACCATTAAGAGGAAAGGATGGTTTATTATATAGTGAACCGAATACACAAGCTAACATCCTAAATGAACAATTTAAAAAGGCTTTTACTACCGAAGATACATCCTCTATGCCAAATAAAGGTACTAGTCCCCACCCCACTATGCCAGACATATTTATTAGTAATAATGGCTTATTAAAGTTACTTAAACACTTAAATCCACACAAAGCCACTGGCCCTGATAATCTGCCAGCATATTTTTTACATAATTTTGCAGAAGAATTGTCTCCATTTTTGACATTCTTTTTCCAAAAATCTATTGATACTGGTAAAATCCCAAAGTTTGGAAGCAGGCTAATGTTGTACCAATATTTAAAAAAGGTGACAAGCATAACGCTATTAATTATAGACCAGTTTCATTAACTGCAATATGTTGCAAAATTCTAGAACACATTTTAACAAGCAACATAAGGAAACATCTTACAATTAATAATATATTAAATGATAGTCAAAATGGGTTTAGAAGTAAAAGGTCTTGTGAAACCCAACTTATCATCAGCATACAAGATCTTGCAAAATCATTGGGATATAGTAAACAAATAGATGTCATACTTTTAGATTTTTCCAAAGCTTTTGATAAAGTCCCCCATCAAAGATTAGCCCAGAAATTAGAATTTTATGGTATTAGAAATCAAAATTTAAATTGGATAAATGACTTTTTAGCTGACAGGCAACAGCAAGTACTATTAAATGGTGTTAAATCTTCAAAATTAGCTGTTGACTCTGGTGTGCCTCAGGGAACAGTTTTAGGCCCAACATTATTTTTACTCCTTATTAATGACCTACCCGAACATGTAACTTGCAATGCAAGACTTTTGCAGATGACTGTTTATTGTATAGAAATGTAAATAATAGTTCTGATGCACAATTACTTCAAAAAGATTTATCTAGTTTAGTAAAATGGGAAGAGGACTGGCAAATGAATTTTAATCCTGAGAAGTGTTATGTAATTCATATTTCTAAAAAAAAAAGTAAACCTTCCTCTTTTGATTATATATTGCACAATCATGTTTTAGAAGCAGTAAAAGACAGTAAATATTTAGGCGTAACTATAAGCCATGATCTTGATTGGGGAACACATATAAACAATATTACTTGTAAGGCAAATAAAACCTTAGGTTTTCTTCGTAGGAACCTGAAAAACTGCACACGTAAAAACCTTACGTACACATCACTTGTCCCTCCAGTCGTCGAATACTCTTCCCCTGTCTGGGATCCGTACAAAAAACAACACATCACTCAGGTTGAGCAGGTACAGCGTAAGGCAGCCAGGTTTGTCTTCAATGATTATAAAAACAGATCACCTGGTGCAGTTTCAAACTTAATTAAATCTTTGGAATGGGGAAATTTAGAAATAAGAAGGAAAAAAGCTAGATTAACTATGCTGTATAAAATAAATTTGGGGTTAGTTGAAGTTCCTAAGGACAATTTAACAATATCTGATAGACGTACTAGGGGGAAACATAAATTTAGGCAAATATCTACAAATAAAGATTTCTATAAATTTTCTTTCTATCCTCGCACTATTTCGGACTGGAACTCACTACCTGAAGCAATAGGTATGTCTGACACCCTGGAATCCTTCAAAAGTGGCATATCCACTCTAACACTTGAAGGATCCACAACAACTTATTAAACTACAAAGCCACTGTACATAATGTATATATGTTATTGTTAACGATTTTTCTTTGTCATATTATTTTTAAATTAAGTCCATATGTACATGGCACACAAGTTCCGAGAAGTTTTACACTCCTACCTAGGAGTCTACTCCCGTATTCGGAAGAAGAAGAAGAAGAAGAAGAAGAAGAAGAAGAAGAAGAAGAAGAAGAAGAAGAAGAAAAGAAGAAGAAGAAGAAGAAGAAGAAGAAGAAGAAGAAGAAGAAGAAGAAGAAGAAGAAGAAGAAGAAGAAGAAGAAGAAAGAAGAAGAAGAAGAAGAAGAAGAAGAAGAAGAAGAAGAAGAAAGAAGAAGAAGAAGAAGAAGAAGAAATAATAAAAGTAAAGACAATTTCGATTCTCCAATATTAATACCAAGTCCAAGTTGGTTGATTTCATCTACAAGATCATCAATAAAACAGAAAATAGTGTCGGAGATAAATTATCACCTCGTTTTACACCAGAGTTTCATAAAAACCAATCGGTCATTTTATTGTTTAATCGAATACTTGCGGTTGTTTGCACATATAAACTTTTAATAGAGTTATATATTTTCCCATCAATATTATTAGGCAACAGTTTGTACAGCAACATATCACGATCTACGAAATCAAAAGCCTTTTTTAGATCAATAAATGAGGCAATAACATTAGGATTGTTTTTATTATGCTGTTAAGGGTGAATATATGATCCTCACATGAACGATTTTTACGAAAGCCGTTTTGTTCCTCAGAAAGTAAATCATTGTCCTCCAGGTATGAAGACACTCTATTGTTTATAAATCCACTGTACAGCTTCGAAACGCACGACAACAAACTGATTCCTCGATAGTGTGGTGGAATGCGTTTATCTGATGATTTGTCTTTAAGTATCGGACAGATAATGGCCTGGTGCCATAATGATGGTACAATGCTCGTGTCGAAAACTAGTTGAAACATAGAATTTAGGACGGCGATCACGTTTTCTGTCTTCGATACTTCATAAGGGATATTATCAATTCCACACGATTTACCGTTCTTTGTTCTTGAGACAAGTCGCCTAATTTCATCTATAGTTATAGCTGAATTCAACTCTTCATTTTCAATAAACAAAGGATCGGGCATTCTTTCTTCTAATAAGACTTTATGACTAGAGTCTTATTTTTGAAAATGACCATCGAAATTGTCCGCTGAACTATCCATATTGTATATATTTTCAAAATCTGTTTTCCATTTTTCTAAAACAACCTTTTCAGCACTAACAATCTCACCATCTTTGTCATATATTTCCATTGGAATAGAGGACTGTCTACGAGGCCCTATCTGTTTGATTTTGTTCCAAAAATCCGAAGGATTATTCGTCATCATAGTTTCAATGTCAGTGCACATACTTTGTTTATATTGCCTTTCATACTGGCGTAGCTTGCGGTCAAAGGTTTTTTGCGCTAACTAAAACTTTGTTCTTAGTTCATTTTTCACATTGGTACGTCCTTTGAACTTCAAGTACTGTTTTTCTTTTGAATGCATATCATTCCATAACGTTTGTAGGTCATCGTTCCAAAATTGCTTTTTTTCCTTTAGCCGTTTTTTCGAGGATCCACTGGTGTTAAAAACTGGAATTTTATCGTTCATCTCCTGTATTATTATATCACAAAGTTCCGTGTATATATTATCTATATTTTCTTGAGTTTCTCTAGTTTGTTCAATGCAATTTTTCACATATCGGAAGAAAACATATCATTTGGCCTTAATTTCAATTTAAATCTCTTCGTTGATTGAGTAGGGCTGGCTGGAATGCTGTCTGAAATATGGACTTTATAGACCTAAATTCTGTTACCAAGACTGAATGATCCGGAAGTTCACCAAGGAGGTTAAAAAGATTTGCCTTTTCTACAATAGATCGTGTTGTGATTGTTTCAAACGAAATACACGGGTCTAGATAATCTTGCGGGACACAAATGTAATCTACCACGGGTTTCCCTCTACCTGAAATGAATGTGAAGTTATCGTTATCTTGATCGAATCTTCCATTCAAGACGCACATTTTCGATTAGTTCAAAAATTCCAAGAAGGTGTTTCCATGTTGGTTAACGGTTTTATCAAGCGATAATCGTGACGGTAATTCATCAAAATCAGAATAATCCTTCAGTGATCCTATTCTTGAGTTGAAATCGCCACAGAGAAAAATGGCGTCCGTATCGCATTGTTCGTATATATCAGATAAGATATGTGCAAAATATCCTTGAGAGTCTCTTTCCCAAACTGAGTTTTCAGGAGGTAGGTAGCACGAAAATACAATAAAGTTAAAATCTGTGCTTTTTGATTGAAATTTACCACACATAACGCCATCTCGTATTATGTCAATCGTTTCATATTTATATTCTTCAAAAATACAGTTTTTAATCAAGAGTCCTACACCACCTGATGCCTTTGGGCATTCCTATGTATATATTGTCTATTAAATCCTTTCCAAGTATAACCATCAACTTCAATTTCATCGATTTCTTTCAAATGCGTTTCACAGATACTAAAAATGTCTGCATTCACTTCCTTTAAAATTGCTGTACGTAATTCCTTATTATTTTGAGTCCATCCGCAAATATTTAAGTATCCCAATCTAATAGTACCACTGTTCCGGGTGTTGCCCTAATCGTTCTTAGTTTCCATGTCAGTGTTGTCAGTATCATTAACCGGTTCATTCGATTTTTTAAGAATTTTCCCGTTTGCGGTAACTCTGTACGATTTGCCTTGTGGTAATTCCCGTAAAATCGTGCGTGTATTAGTTTCGATTAATCGTTCAATGCGGGATTTAAAGGATTGGATGTAAACATGTTTGTAATAACCAACATCTTTCAGCTTATGTTTATTTCTGAGTATAAGTATTTTCTGATCCTAACTTTGAAAACTGATTTTAACGATACCTGGTTTGTTGTGAAATCTTGTTGTCAAGCGTTTTGTTGCAACCACTGATATTTGAGAAGAAACTTCACCTAAGCTGTCAAGTATCTGTTGAACTTTGTCTTGGAGATTTTCGCCTTCAATGAAAGGTAAATTGTTTACTGTTACCGTTACGCATTATTATTTATTGGGTCTGCTGGTTGTGTATTACCTTTAAGATCTTGATCATTATATTGATTGTTGAGGCCGTGTTCAGTAGGATTAGTAATAAAGTTAAGAATATTTTTGAAATATTTTGGCAAGAGAAAAAAAAGGGGGTACCATTCATTTTTCAATAGCTATTCATCTTTCAAATGTTAACTGTCAATTTCGGTCATATTGACTTCTGATAAGATGTTGTCGTGCTGTTAAATTGTTCTGTTTACATTACCACGGCGTTTTTATTAAATACATTGACTACCCATGAGTGTCTTGCACGGTGTACTTTACTGCGATAAGTCCAAAAGAAGTCTGCTATCGGGTTGAACCTTTTGACCTGTATTTAGCTCTTGACCATCACATGCTTTTACAGTCTATCTCTATATACATTACTTCCTTAAAAACATAAAATTGTGTAAAATCAATCCGCATTTCAAGGGCATTAATCCTTAAAGGAGCGTTGACTTATATGACGATGTCATGACGATCATTTTTGCATTTTATAGTTTCTCCCATTCTTCTCTTGTTATGCTGTTCCTCTTGTATCTTTCGCCTCTCTTTTCCCAATAAAACACAAAAATGGTTAGATATCGTCTTCTAATGACAATTACTCCTTTAAGATTCGGCTGACAATTACGACCAAATAAAGTGGTTTTGCTATTTACTCTTTCACTTTTTGAGTAATTAAACATTTTATGGTAATCTCAAAATGCATCATTTTAAGACACACTCCTATAAAAGCAAGCTGTCCAACAGTTTTGATATATATGCAAAAAAACAGGTAAATCCTTACAGTTCTTTCCGGGTCAATATTTGTTTAACTCTAACAGTTTAAAATATAAGACAATTATAAACGTGCGTTTTA
The DNA here is from genome assembly GCA_019925275.1 of Mytilus edulis. Taxonomy (NCBI): domain Eukaryota; kingdom Metazoa; phylum Mollusca; class Bivalvia; order Mytilida; family Mytilidae; genus Mytilus; species Mytilus edulis. The sequence continues at coordinate 20,898,738 of CM034353.1, forward strand.
ATAAGGACAACGGACGCCTAATGATGATATTAAAAAAATTCATACTAGACCTTTGTGCCAGGTGAAATAAGTAGAGCATTGTGTGTGAATAACGCAAGTTTGTATCATAGGCACAGATACCTTAAGTTATACAGTATATGTCATTTGTTTCTTTTTTTAAGATGATTAGTTATTGGTCATGCGCCATAATTGTAATAGTTAGAGAGTAAGACACAATTTTGATAATAAAAGAACAATCCGCAATTGTGATGATGTGAGAATAATGTACAGAAAATCTTTTCATTGTGCTTACAATATAAGATTAGATTTAAAACCAATACCGCTCATCATTAAGGTCGAAATCTGCTCTTTCACATTTACAGTGTATTATATTGTTTTGTAAGGATTTATCAGAATAAATACAATTTGTGAAGTCGAACCGGTCTCGAACTGAAAATGAAAACAAATCCAGTACGAAGTATTTTTAGATTTGAACAGGTTGCATTTAATGAAAATTTGCTATTTGTTTTTTTTATACTTAAACATTGACATAAAAGATGCTTCAAAGAATTTTCGTTTCAAATTTAATTATGTTAATTTTTGTTTATTTACTTCATGTCGAGATATACATTCAAATCTTCTCAAAGTAACTACCATATGGACGATGTACACCTTGAGGGCATCTGATGAATATGTCAATTTTGAATTTAATAATTCAGATAATAACTTTATATTCGGTATTTTTGTTATTTTAATTTGGAATAGTTCAAAGGATGTTGAAAATTGCTTCATTAAGACTATATACCGTATAGCGGGTTATTTTCGCGGGTGTTAAATTTCGCGATTTACATTGAATAAGGTATACGAAATAATTTGGCGGTTATTTTTTTGGCGGATTCAAAACTTTTATGAATAACTTTGCATGTATACTTTTAAACTGGTGGAATCCGCGAAAATAAGCGAAAATAATCCGCTTTATGGTATTATCGTTGTGTGAATACCTTCATAGCTCTCTTTTCCTTTCTAATACATTGAGTTTGTATGTGTTTCTACTTTCATGACTTTGTTATTATCAGAAAATCATTGTTTCGTGAAATCTTTATTATAGGGTCGTTATAAAGTTAAGCATGCTATTTTCCGTCTTCTTTGTCCAAAAATGTTACATGTATTGTAGGGTATAACTCTAACGACTTACAATACATTAATTTCTGTGAAATATTGATACAAAGTTAATGTTTATAAACACATCAAGAAATATGCAGACAAATATAGTTACTTTCATGGTTTACTTTTCGATATATTTCATTTGAATTTTTCAAATAGATATACAATATGAAAATACAAAATTTCATATTCGCTACTTTTACGAAATAATCACAGAATATTTTTTTTAGAAATAGAAAAATATTATCATACTGTTTTTGCAAAGTATCGATTATGATAAAGGCTTTTCCTCTAAGAATTCAATATTTCAGGTAAAATGTGATAAAACTTGAAAAAAAAGTGAAATCATACATTGCAGATATTGTAATATTTTAATACTAAATCTAAAACTTAGTCAGTACCATTATTTTACAGTACTGTATTAGGTTTGGACTACAATTTTGAGGTACCTGTCTTGTGATTCAATATACAATTTTATTTTTGTAGGTTTCTATAGTACCATAATCTGAACGAAAATTCCATTTAAAGATCCAATTATATTAGAGTACAAAGTTGTTACATATTGCAAAAAAGGTGAAAAGTGAAACGTACATAAGTAGTACTGCACGATAGAATTAAAAACAAAAACGCAATTAAAGAGACAACTTTGAATGTTCGGTGTCAGTAAATTTGTGTAACAAAAAAGAAATATTTCTTGTTAGGAATAGGCTTCCCATAATAACTTTTTGTGTTATATTTGAAACAAAATAGTTATCATTAAAAAAAATGCTCTTGCTGGAACTGTCGATCATTTCATCAAATTTCTACTTTATTTAGTCTTTTTCTATCTCAATTCTACCAAAAATCATCAGATCTAAAGTCTAAAGATACAAGAGAACTATGGAACAGAAACTGTAGAGCAAATTGACACATCTACTTAGTTATACAGTGGTATATATACATTGCTCTTTGTCGTAGCCGTCCACTAGAAAACAAGTTGAAACCTTTGCCGTAATCTTTTTAAAGACTAAAAATAATTATGAAAGCGAGTAAAATAACCAATAAAATAAAAGAATAAATAAGAAAGTGTCCATTGTACAAGGATACCGGTACAAGGATACAGTGAACCGGTCGAAACTCTACTTTGGCTTTAAAATTAGAAAGACAATATCTTATGGAACATGTGTATTAAGTTTCAAGTTAATTGGACTTTAACTTCATCAAAAACTACCTAGACCAAAAACTTTAATCTGAGGCGGAACGGACGGACGAACAAACGGACAGACGGACAGTACGACCCACGGACGGACGGACGAACGGACAAACGAATGCATAGACCGAAAAACATAATGTCTATAAGTGAGGCATAACAAAATAACATGCTATGATAGTTCTTGTCTTGCAACCTGACAAGTGTACTGATATCGTAGAACATGTATCCGTCCCGTAAATACTTAAATAAGCCTTATCAAAACCGATTTCAAAATTTAATGCAAAATGTTTGTAGAAAACATTCTATTCATTTTCTTTAACTATCCGAAAAACTCTCTTGTCACAGATAGAAATAGCCCGTCAAGACAAGAATTCTTCATGACTTTGCTAATTGTTTTAATTTATAAATAGCGGATATGCTATAAGTAGTCGTCTCACAAAATACAGTTCACATTTTTTTTAGAGAACCTCCCAATTGTGTTTGTGTTTACTTTGTCCTAAATGCTCAAAATTCAAACTTTTAAATTACTCAGATCTGAGTATGCAGTATAAATTTTGCGTTCATTTACTAAAATAATGTCCTGTTTACCTACATTTTGCATCCCACACCTATTAAGATAATTATTTTTATACTTCAAATAAAATCAATCTAAAACTTACTAAATATGAAATTGTTAATAATAAGTCTACGTATTTACAGAACAAGTTCCTTGTCTAGGGCACAACTACATGTACATGTATTACATGGACTTACATATACTGTCTATCTATATAATACATGTAAGTGTTTCCAGTGTATATGATGTAAACTTTCAAAATTTAAACCTTGGTAGTATAAAAAGACCTTCAGAATTATTTCATACAGATAACTCTCAATTAGATATCTCAGGTGAGTCTTGCATAGCTGAATCATGTTTAATTTATTTCAAAACAACGACTTGTTTTGTTGTTAAACTTACACAAATATCGACATGGTGAAGAACCATTAAACCTATTTGAACTTTCCATTCATTATATTTTTATCATGAAATTTATAAAAAAGAAATAATATATATTAATTTGGTGGTTGATAACTCTTAATAAGATATCTCAGGTGAGTCTTTAAGCTGAATTATATGCCATCTGTATCAAACAAAATGTTTCATTCGTGCTTCATATAAAATTGTTTAGTTAACGCATCAATTTAAATACAACGGAATTTGATGAGACTGTCATCAAAATGAGAGGGTTAGCACTATAAAACCAGGTTTAATCCAACATTTTCTACGTTTGAAAATGCCTGTACCAAGTCAGGAATATGACAGTTCTTGTCCATTCGTTTTTGATGCGTTTTGTTATTTGATTTTGCCATGTGATTATGGAATTTCCGAATTAATTTTCCTCTAAGTTCAGTATTTTTGTGATTTTACTTTTTTTCATATCGATTACATTTTCTATGATTTCAACACGTTTACTTATGAAGTCTATCCGAAGCATGATTTAGAACATTTTGAATCTTTATTTTCATGGATGTTGCAGGCTAACACGGTGTTTTACAATAGATATTTAGTACAACAGTATTGAACATTGCGTTATCGGTGCACAAAAATATAGTATGAGAACATACAGATTAATTTGTTAGTTTTAATTGTTTATTTTTTATTTATTTTTTTATTTATTTGTCTGTCAATTTTGTAACAGTGCCTGTCAATGTATAATTCGTGTTATTAATTTAAGCGTTCGCAAGAATAACTTTCTCAACACACACTATATTGTCATAATAAATGAAAATTTAAATATTTCTTAATTGTAGTCACCAAATACCATCAAAATGAACAAATCCATCATCCTTGTCCTGGTCCCATGCCTTGTTGCTTTCGTCATGGCCCAGCAATACGGATACCAATCCGGATACCAGTCAGGATACCCAGCTTACTACCAGAATCAACTGAATGCTTACACACAACAGAGAGGACTGTACAACTATGGAAACGCTGCCACAGCTCAACTCAAAGGAGCCAAACTTCTTAATTACTGTAAGTCTAATAATTTAAACCAAAATATGTTAATAATCATTGAAGGACATTTTCGGTTATTAAGAATCTTACATACATATAGTCTCTTATTATCATTTCTTTCATTACAAAAAATATAAGTACAAACTGTACATTGTCATCTCAATTTTGTATACTTAAATATCATTTATAAAAGACGAGTACTAGTATGGAGCTTGTATATTCAATGTTTATATATTATTATAGTTTGTTAAAAATCAGTATATACTATTTATCTGCTTTCAGTGTTCGGTCTCTTGTCTAAATACTTATACTAGTAAATACGAATCGTTTGCTAACAGGCGTATGTGTTCAACATTTCTGCATTATTATAGTAATTTAAAAATATACGATATCATATAATCTGTATAATTTCAGTGTTCGGATTCTTGCTTCTCCTGGACCTCACAAACGCCACAGGAAACTCATTGACCAGTAGCTTGGGTTAAACTCTGTAAGTCAACATAGTACAACATTCATTGTGTCATCAATTTAGATAGAATATACGCTAAAAGTCATTTTACAAGTACATGCATGTCCCAATGAATAATTACCTTTCAGAAACCAGGTGTCATTGGTTTAATGCCCATTACTTCTTATATTGTACTTTTCTAAGCCGATGTTTGAATTCACAATCCGAAACCAGCATCTAATTTCCACCTTAACCCCATCTGTTTTTCATTAATTGTTAATCAAAACGAGATGAGATCTATGGTTTCTTCTTTTTTCATTCTGTAAATATTCTTTGGGGTTTTACTCATATCATATATTTTTCCATAAATTTGTCCTATAAGGTTTTTTTTTTAACATTTTTGTACTGATAATAAGCACATTCACGGCACCATGATTAGCAGCTAATTTGTTTAAAACGCTAAATAAGAATACATTTTGGATACTTCATTAATGTTCCCAGTGAAATATCGACACGTTGCACTTTTGTCATTCATTTGTGTTTTGCAATGACACTCGATACAACTAACCTTAAATTGGTCCACAGGGAAATTACCATGTGACACACTTGCTGTCCAAGAGATAGATTTTTATCAATCACTTTTGAATTGGAATATCAACTTTTTTTATCGTGTAATAATAAGCGGTAAAAAGTACGTTAAAAGATTGTAACTGAAACACAGTTTTGTTTTTTGGATATTATAATTGACCGTAGAAATCTCACTTACATTTATCAACAAGTAAAAAGAAGGCGTTATAATGCTGAGCTGTGAAATACGAAAAAATGCATCATCGACAACAAATATCCAGTGAAAGCGTGATTATAATAGGTGAATAAGTTGTGATAATGAACGAATTAAGGGGACGGAAGGATAATAGTTTAGTAAAAACATAATATAAATTTAGAAATTTTCAGATACATTGGACTCAAACATTGTTTAAAATTTATTTTTATTTTTTTTATTTTAGATGACGCTCACTACATATACACAGTCCGTTTGAACTAAGATGTTACTGCAGGATAACTTGATTTGCCAGCTCCATCTGCAGTCCCTTAAGTTACGTCGTTTCTTGGTTCCAATGTTGTGTTTTCGCAAGAGTAGAAAACACTGTTTTTCAGATTATGTGAACTGTGTCAAATCGATGTGAAAAAAATTATGTTAACAGCTTGTACAATTTATTTTCACATATACTAAAATAAAAAATTATGAAATAAGTTGTCATGTGTGAACATGAATTATATGAAAATATATAGAAGGTATGATGTAACAAGCGCAATGTATCTAAGGAAATAGCCGAGTCAATTTCACTTTTAATGCATTTACCAGTATACAAATATTATTACGATTCAAAAACCCATCATAACCGTTGTTCAAAGACTATTTGAAAAATGATACCATGGAAATTACACGTTCATGCTAGTCTTTAGTATTTGTCGAACTGGAACAATCCAAAGGGACACAGCATTTATTAATACATAAGATATGACAAATCAGACTAATTCAAAGGGAAACTACATTTATTATAACATTAGATTTGTTTTGTTCACTCATCGATTTCAATATAATGAAATTTTATGCGACTGTCATACAAGTGAGAGGTTTACCTAGCTACAAAACAAGGTTTAGTCCAACATTTTCTACATAAGGAAATGTATGTACGAAGTCAGAAATATGACAGTTGTTTTCGATTCGTTTGATGTGTTTGAGCTTTTGGTTGATTACGGACTTACCGTTTTGAATTTTAACACATACTTTAAGTGTCATTAATTATGGATTACAATTCAAGGGAGGTTGGCACTTACTATGCAGAGGATGGTAGGACAGAAATAGGAATATTAGAGTAACCATATTCCGGATGAACAAAAAGCTTGCCATTTATTGAAAAACATATGGTTTTATATACATTTGTAACAAGAAAACAGGAATAGGTCTATTTTCAGGTTTACGGTTCTTGTCAAGGTCGCAAAATGACGATGAAATAAATGCAAGGTTGCTGATATGCAAGTGTATATGTAATCAGACAACGATACTTTCTCATAGATTCGTTTGAAACCATTATCGAAAATATGTATCTGTTTTGACCAAAAAAAGTAACGGGAATGATCAAGTTTTTTTTTAGAAACTGAATGTTATGTACTTTTATATTTTGCAGTTATGAACGTCTTTCAACATGTATTTAGATAAACACAAACCGGTTACATTATGTATCAGCAGATGACGTATCACGTGGAAAAAAAAAGAAATATCTACGGAAACGTTGACAAAAAAGTCAACTTTTTAAACTGAGTTATTATAATATGCCGTGGAATTCATCTCTTAAACAAGAAATAGGAAGCATTGACTATTGGCAAATTGTTTTAAAAATGTGGAGAAATAAAAACAAAACATCAATGATCCCATGTTTACGGGAGTGCATTTAAGCATTTAAGGTGCTCCTCATTATAGAGGCTCGGATCGTTTAGATATCGGTTCAACCCCTTTTTATGATTTAGTGAGGATACATTTACAAAATTAACACAGAATAAAGACTTGTGTCTAGATCTGCAATAAACGTAGGTGAAAAAAAAAATGTTAAGATAGGTACAATGTGAATACTTTCACTAATACTTAAGCTATAGATACATTTTAGTTATCAAATCTATAAAAGGGTCTGTTTTGTTTTTGTATTCAAAATACACGATCCTGATTGGTTACTCTATGTCTCAGCTGCTCATCTCTACTAAATAAAGATGGAAGCGTTACCCAGAGGATTATATAGCATAAAAAAGGGGCTGAATTGACGAAGTTTCCAGAATGAACAACGTAATTGAAAGACAACTGATATGTCTTTTGAACTAAGTACCTATTATAAATATTTGTGAGGTCAACCATTTATTTATAAGCGCATTTGCTAATGCGGATATGGTGTATTTTCGACCTTAATGTCAATACTTGCCACTCTCTCGTTGTGTGCAATATTTTAATGGCTAGACTTGAGACCCTTTCAATTTTGATTTTCCCTCAATTGGTTTATTACACAGGTGACCATAAAAATAAGGAAGCATATGGGGTGGGGGTTATAATCGCCACTTATCAGACTAGAGACCCGGCAACATACATCTTGAAAACAATAACAATCAAAACCAAGGAGTAAACAAAGACTCATAAAACCAAAGTACATTTACATCAACAGTTATAAATAATAAATAAGAAACAACACGAACTCCACTAAAAACCTGGAGTGAAATCAGGTGCTCCGGAAGGGTAAGCATTTCCTGCACCGTATACGGTACCCGTCGTGTTATTTCTTTGTTCAGGTAGCAATACACAGTTAGGAAAAAAACTTAAAATTGACACTCATAATTTTTAAACACCCTCTTTCCCCTCCTGTCTAACAAAGAAGGCTTTATATGTGTGTTATGCATGTATATACTTATAGAAGGAGAATCTTCCATAGATTTGATTTCTAATGGTCATAAAGGTGAAATATAATCCCTTATGAGTGTAACCATGGCAACAATCTGCATTTCTTAGATACAAAATATAGCAAAAAAGGGGGTGAACATGTCACAAAAGTCTCCAAAATTTGGTCTAAAGGAAAATTTCGATCAATTACAGTGATACCTTTCCTGAATCGATAGGTTTATATCTTTCAAGTGGTCAAAAAAAATCATATGCTTTTCTGTTAGTTTTTCCATAAAATTGAATTGAAAAGATCGAGCGCAAAATCTTTGTTGATAAACACTACAATAATTTATGTACCTATGGACGGTACGGATGGAAAATACGGACTGTCAATCATATAAATGGCCTATAAAACATGTTAAAAACAATCTAAATGTTCATATAAACCCACTAAGAAGGCTATATTATTCTTTAAGTATCTAAAAATCAATTTTATTGTACAAAAACTTTCATATTTAAAACATTCACAGGGGCCATAATGCGAAACTAAACTTCTAACTGTGTATTGCTACCTCAGTTCGGTAATGATGGAAGGTTATTATCACTGAGGAAGAATATCAGATATGATTTCTGACACACTTTTGTCATAATGGCCAATCAACTCATGATGGCGACCGTAAAATTCATAGCCTTGTCTTAGCAACTTTTGAGAAATCAGTATTCCTCGTTCAACAAAATCAACGTATGTTGAGCTAGCTCTAGAGTAACGTATCAATAGAGACACATATATTCCATATGCTGGTGCCGCTGGGATGTTGCTACACAGAAATGGAAAGTTGACTATAGGGAAATCAAAATCATCGCGTTTGTCTTAAATTTGGGTATTCAACCTACCATCAGTAGTCATTTCGAAAAAAAGGTCTAAATATGAAGCAGATTTATCTGTGGCGGTAGTATCTTTAATTTCAAGTTCACTTTGATATATTGAATTTAGTGCTACAATAATATCATTATTATATAATTATAAAAGTAAAAATTGACATATTCAACAGATGCCCCCAGGTATAAACAACGTCTAAATATTGATTACTTTCTGATTATTTATATGTTTGTCATCACAGAAAATCCGCAGATTTGAATTTAAAACACAAACTCTTGTAAGTAACTTGAAAATAATGTTTGAGAATAAAATGAGGAATTAAAACAGTTCATTCAATGCAATCCTTTTTAAATCCGCAAATACTTCGTTTTAGATTCGTTTTACATTCAGCTAAAGGCCGGCGAGACTTTAAACATTGCATTTTATAATTGTTGGATATCTATGAACATATATATTGAGTGCCAATAAAACGCAACACTGGTAAATTTCAAATATTTAAAAATATATAACCAAAAAAATTTAAATGATTTCCTATATCGGTTTGAAAATGAATCGTCAGACTTCTTTCGACAACTTTACGCTTGAATGATTTTAGAAAAAAAAATGACGTGCTTGGTTACAGAAAAGGGGGATGAGTCGAGTGCACCGCTATTTTACGCACGAGTGATTTTCTCATTGTGTGTTTTGGAAAGCCTCGCTTAAAAATTGAACTTTCTCATCCTTTTTTGTAAGCCACTGCAATAAACTAAGCCGTAGATGCCGAGACTTTCAAATAACCAGAGACATGAAGTTAGGGGCATGGTGCAAGGAGGCGTTTCAAGACGTGAAATTGCACGCAGAATGCAGTGTTCAGCCTCAACAATTACAAGGATCATCCAAAGATTCAACCAAACATGGTCTTTGAATGATAGACCACGTCCCGGAAGACAGAGAGCAACTACTGTCCAACAGGACCGATACATTCGTCTTCAGCATCTGCGAGATCGGTTCCGTATGGCTGTCCAAACGGCACAGAAGACTGGCGGCGTCCATAGGAGACAAATTGGAGCAAACACGGTAAGATGCCGTTTGCGCAGCAGTAGACTAAGGGCACGGAGGCCTTTCCGTGGTAACATGCTGACAGCAGTACGACGCCAAAATCACTTAAGATGGACACAACAGTGTCAGAGATGGTCACACAGGCTATGGACAACTGTCTTATGTACGGACGAATCAAGATTCCATTTCGCCGTAGTAATGGACGAACTCGTGTGTGGAGACGAAGAGGAGAACGCTATGCAGATTCGTGTATCCAAGAGATAGATCGTTAGGGTGGTGGTAGAGTCATGGTATGGGGAGGAAAATCATTCAACCATAAAACTCCGCTCATCACTATCAATGGCAATTTAAACGCACAACGCTACATTGATGAAGTTTTACGGCCAACCTTTATACCGTTTATGGCTGGACATCAAGATGTTAATCTTTTTAAGCACGATAACGCTCACAGCTGCGTTTATCAACAACACCCATGTTCAGACATTACCATGGCCAGCCTTTTCGTTGGATTTGAGTCCAATTGAACACTTATGGGATCAAATTGGATAACCCGCAAGACAACGACAGCCACTACCAGTTACGCAGCGCCAACTCGAACTAGCATTGCGAGAAGAATGGACAAACATTCCACAACACCGTATCCGACGTCTGGTCAGGTCAATGCCACGTCGTTGTAGAGCTTGTGTTGCAGCACGCGGTGAACACATTCGTTATTGAGACTGTGAGTTAGTGAATTGTAGCGTTGTGTTTCATTAACATATTGCATTCAAATCGTGGTAATTGAACATTTTTGTTTGTCTTTTAGATAAACCCTTAAACTGTCTTCAACAATTACTGTACACAAAATATTATTTTTTATAAAAATGTTATTTCTAAAAAACTTAGTGTTGCGTTTTCATGGGCACTCAGTATATAAGGCGCCTTAAGAAAACACACAAATGGATAGATTTTATTGACTAATATCTGTAATTCTACAAAAAAAATGTTTGGTGACTGAGGAGAGAATTTTACCTATATATAATGATTGTATGATCGATATTGATTTTATATCAAATCGTAAGTTGTTGTAAAAGAGGGGCAAAAAATACCAGAGGGAAATTCAAACTTATAGATCGAAAATAACTGACAACGCCATGGTTATAAAAGAAAAAGACAAACAGACAAATAATGATACTCATTGACAAGACACAACATAGAAAAGTAAAGACTTAGCAACAAAAACTCCACCAAAATATGGGATCTGAGGTGCTCCGGAAGGGTAAGCATATCCTGCTCCACATGTTGCACCCGTAAGCTTCGTGAAAACATGTTCTGCAAGTAATCGAAATGTGGCTTACGCTCCTATTATATAGCACATGAACAAGCACTAATCTCTATGGAATTTGATAAAAATTCATATACTAAGTAAAGAAAAATAGTCATGCTTAGGATACAAACTCGCATTATCCACAAACACTCTTCTTTTAACTCACCTGGACAAAAAAGGCTAGGGTGAGCTTTTGGAATCATAAGGCATCCGCTGTCCGTCGTCCGATAACTTTAAAAAAATATTTATACTTAGCATAACTACTCGACCAGTAAGACTGTCATCAGGTAGTTCCTCAATACTTGTGTCACCTGATGTATCTGGCTGCTAATGACCGGCGGTTTGTGTTATTTTATGAATTTTTCCTGAAATTTTAGGAAAGCTTAAATCTACCTATAGTATATGTATACAGATCAAAACTCTAAGATGTCTTTCTTAAGAAGCTGGTACTTTCAAATGGCGATTTTAACTAATTTTGTGTTGTTCAGCTATTACCATTAAAACTATGATTGCAGAATATGTAAAACTGTAAGTAGCAAAGATGATAAGCAGGACAAGAACTGCAATCACTCATCATGGTCGAAATGTTCAGTTGACTGTTGTAGGAGTTGTTGCCCTTTAAAAAAAAATCATTTATCCATAAGTGAGTTCAACAATCCTTTTAGAAGTAATTGCCCTTAAAATACGAATTAAACACGTTTGTGTGTTTTAAGGAACTGAAGTAGATAAAAGAAACTGTATAAAGCAAAAAGCAAAAATCATCAGCAGGACAGATTCTACGACTAAGTAACATGACCGTAATTATTAGTCGACTTCTTTTAGGGTACAAATTTTACCCAAGTGTATGCTTCTTTTGAATGAAACTACTTAAGAAAGGCGAATATATCACCGACGATGCGAGATCACATGGGTAGTCAAGGTAGTTAAACATCCCCGTAGAAGAAGTGGTAACAACAAAAAAAGATCAGTAGTACAATCCCTACTGGAAATAAGAAGTCAACTTGACTGAATTCGTCAGTTCAATTAACTGTGAGGCTATTAATATTTTAAAACAACTTGATGAATGAACTTATTTGGTTTTTTCCGTTTTGCCTGAAACTATATACAAAAGGAAGTGCATGGTTAAGTGGCGATTATGACCCCCATATGCTTCCCTATGGTTACCTATGTAATAAACCAATTGTGAGAAGCTCAAAATGGAAAAGGTCTCAGGTCTAGCAATTCAAAGATAGCACACAGCAAGAGTGTGGACAGTATTGACGTAAGGTCGAAAATTCACCCTATTCGCATTAGAAAATGCGTTAATTTACAAATTGTTGACGTCAAAAATATATATACTAGGTACTTATAAGACTTATCAGTTGTGCTTTAATTATGTTGTGTATTCTGCAAACTGCGCCAATTCAGTCATTTTTGTATGCTGTATAATCCTCGGGGTAACACTTCCATCTTTTTTACAGAAGAGGTGAGCAGCTGAGACATCGAGTTACCAATCATGCTCGTTTATTTTGAATATTAAAACAAAGCATACCCTTTTATATTTTTGATAACAAGATTGTATCTAAAGCTTAAATGAAATCCACATTGTACCTCTCTTGACAGTTTTGTTCAGCTACGTTTATTGCAGATGAAGACATAAAACTTTATTCTGTGTTAATTTTGTGAATGTATCCACACTGAATCATAATAAAAGGATTGAACCGACCTTTAAAAGATCCGAGCTCTGTAATGTGGAGTACCTAAATTGCATACATATCTAAATTCAGTTCCTTAAAAATCGGATCATTAATGTTTTCATTTTATTTCTCAATATTTTTAGAACAATTTGCAAAAGTCCATGCATCCCATTCCTTTTTTAAGAGATGAATTCCTCGGCATATTATAATTACTCGTTTTCAAAAGTTGACTTTTTGTAGACTTTTCCGTAGATATTACTTTTTTCACGTGATACATGTACGTCATCTGCTGATATAAAATGTCATCGGTTTATGCTTATTTAAATACGAATCTATGAGAAATATCGATGTCTGATCACTTGCATAGACCAAATAGTACGAAGTTGAATAGCATTGAGTATCAAATACATATATATTTTGCCAAATACAGCTTAAGTAATCTATTTCTGAGGTAGAAAAGCTTCAGTATTTCAAAATCGATCAAAATCAAAATTTTGTAAACAGTTAATTTATAATTATAAAATTGAGAATGGAAATGGGGAATGTGTCAAAGAGACAACAACCCGCCCAAATAAAAAACAACAGCAGAGGGTCACCAACAGGTCTTCAATGTAGCGAAAAATTCCCGCACCCGGAGGCGTCCTTCAGCTGGCCCCTAAACAAATATATACTAGTCCAGTGATAATGAACGCCATACTAATTTCCAAATTGTACACAAGAAACTAAAATTAAAATAATACAAGACTAACAAAGGCCAGAGGCTCCTGACTTGGGACAGGCGCACAAATGCGGCGGGGTTAAACATGTTTGTGAGATCTCAACCCTCCCCCTATACCTCTAACCAATGTAGTAAAGTAAACGCATAACAATACGCACATTAAAATTCAGTTCAAGAGAAATCCGAGTCTGATGTTAGAAGATGTAACCAAAGAAAATAAACAAAATGACAATAATACATAAATAACAACAGACTACTAGCAGTTAACTGACATGCCAGCTCCAGACTTCAACTAAACTGACTGAAAGATTATGATTTCATCATATGAACATCAGGCACAATCCTTCCCGTTAGGGGTTTAGTATCATACCATCATAACATATATGAGAAGAACATAACCCGTGTCATGCCAACAACTGTTTTTAGAATAAATGTGTTTAGTTCCGATGCAAAGACCTTATCAATGACTCAATATTAACGCCAAAATATGCAATCTTTAATGACTTGACAACAGTATCGTAATTATATCCCTTCTTAATAAGTCTATTCAAAGGTTTTGTAAGTTTCTGAGGTGAATACTGACACCTTTGTGCTTTATAAAGAATATTACCATAAAAAATTGGATGTGAAATACCTGAACGTATTAAAAGTCTGCATGTTGAGCTATATTTACGAATAATGTCTTTATACCGATGATAAAATTTAGTAAATGTTTTGACTAGTTTGTGATATCGAAAACCCTGGAGTAATAATTTTTCAGTAATACATAAATTTCTCTCGTTAAAATCTAAAACATTGTTACATACACGAGCGAATCGTACAAGTTGAGATATATAAACACCGTAAGATGGTGACAAGGGAACGTCACCATCTAAAAATTTATAATTATGACCATATCAATGATAATTCATGTCAACCTATTTTGATTCGAGCGTCTCTGATGGGTCTTTTGTAGACGAAACGTGCGTCTGGCGCAAACACTAAATTTTAATCCTGGTATCTGTGATGAGTTTATTTGCATATCAGCAACCTTGCAATAATTGCATCGTCATTTTAAGACCTCAACATGCATCGTAAACCTGAAAATAGACCTATTCTATCAGTTGTTTCCTACCATCCACTGCATAGTAAGGACCACCCTCCCCGAGTTGTAATCAATAATTAATGACACTTAACAAAAAGTATGTGTTCAAAAAAGTAAAATCACAAAAATACCGAACTCAGAGAGAAATTCGAAACGGTAAGTCCGTAATCAAATCAAAAGCTAAAACACATCAAACGAATCGAAAAAAAACCTGTTATATTTCTAACTTCGCACAGAAATTTCCTTATGTAGAAAATGGTAGATTAAACCTTGTTTTCTAGCTAGGTAAACCAGTCACTTGTATGACAGTCGCATAAAATTCCAATATATTGAAATCGATGAGTGAACACACAAAAAATAATGTTATAACTAATGTTGTTTCCCTTTGAATTAGTCTGATTTGCCTTATCTAATGTTATAATAAATTGTATCCCCCCTTGAATTGATTCAATTCTACAAATACTGAATACTGGCATGAACGTGTAATTTCCATGAATAGTCTTTTAACAACGGTTATGATGGTTGTTTGAATCGCAAGAATATTTATATAATGGTAAATGCATTTAAAGTAAAATTTAAAAAACGAGAGAATGACTCAGCTGTATTCTTAGATATATTGCGCTTGTTAAATCATACCTTCTATATATCATCATATAATCTATGTACACACGTGAAGAAATAATTCATACATTTTTTTTATTTTAGTAATTGTAAAAATAAATTATACAAGTTGTTAGCATAAACTTCTGCAAATCGACTTGAAACACTAAATAATCAGTAAAACTATTGTTTTCTACTCTTGTCAAAACACAACATTGAAACCAGGAAACGACGAATGTAGGTCGAGCTGGCAAATCAGGTTATCCTGTTGTAACATTTCACTTTAAGCAGACTTTGTATATGTAGTGAGCATCATCTAAAATAAAAATATAAATAAAATTTAAACAATGTTTGAGTCCAGCGTATCCGAAAAAGTAAAAAATTGTGTTTATGTTTTAACAAAACTATTGTCTTCCCGTCCCCCTTAATTTGTTCATTATCGCAACTCGTTCACCTATTAGAATCACGAGTTCACTGGACATTTGTTGTCGATAATGAAATTTTTTTGTATTTCACAGCTCAGAAATATAACGTCTTCCCTCTTTTTGCTTGTTGATAAGATTTCTACGGTCAATAATAAAATATATATGTAAAAATGTGCTAATGTTACAATCTTTTAACTTACTTTTGACAGCTAATTATTTCACGATAAAAAAAAAACGACGAAGAACAAGGTGCAATTTCGTATTAAAATTGATTGAAAAAAACTTTTGCAAGTGGGTCACGTGGTATTTCTCTGATGAC
Source organism: Mytilus edulis (assembly GCA_019925275.1). Lineage (NCBI taxonomy): Eukaryota > Metazoa > Mollusca > Bivalvia > Mytilida > Mytilidae > Mytilus > Mytilus edulis. The sequence goes on from CM034353.1 coordinate 20,914,987, forward strand.
CGATTAATGGTTAGGTTATAACACCGGGAACATTAATGAAGTTTTCGAATTTAATTCTCATTTGGTGGCCAAAATGCGAGAGAAAAAAAACTAACTGTGGTGTGCTTCCTAATCACGTCGCTAAGAATGTGCTCTTTACCAGAATAACAATATTGAAAATGTTAAAAATAAGACCAATGTATGGATAAATAAATTATATGCGTAAAACCCAAAAAAAGATTTACAGAATGAAAAAAAAAAAGAAACCAAAGATCTTGGTTTTAAGTTTTGATTTACAATTAATAGAAAGTAGATGTGGTAAAGGTGGAAATGAGATACAAGTTTGGGACATCTCGGAGTTCTTTGTTCGGAAGTGAATAAACCTGTACACGTAGGTTGATTTTAAAAAGACTTTATGGGTGCTGGACATTCTACATTTAAATATACTTACATAGTTTAACCCAAGCTGCTAGTCAATGAGTTTCCTGTTGCGTTTGTGAGGTCCAGGAGAAGCAAGAATCCGAACACTGAAATACAGATTATATATGCTTTGAATATTTTTTATATTACTTTAATAATGCTTGAACATTATTGAACGTTTTGTATGTATACACTATTGAGAATATAAAGTATTTAGGCAAAACTTATAACTAGTGTATGAAATTGTTTAACAAACATAATAATAATATAATAATATATTAACATTGAATATATAAACTCTTTACTAAACTCCTTTTTTTTTCAATTATTTTTAAATATACAAAATTGAGTAAAGAAATGGTCTTATCTTTTTTTGTAATGAAAGAAATGATAAAAAGAAAATATAGGTTTAAATAAATTTTGTAATAACCGAAAATGTCCTTTCATGATTATTAGCGTATTTTTGTTTTAAAAAATATACTTACAGTAATTTAGAAGTTTGGCTCCTTTGAGTTGAGCTGTGGCAGCGTTTCCATAGTTGTACAGTCCTCTCTGTTGTGTGTAGGCATTGAGTTGATTCTGGTAGTAAGCTGGGTATCCTGACTGGTATCCGGATTGGTATCCGTATTGTTGGGCCATGACGAAAGCAACAAGGCATGGAACCAGGACAAGGATGATGGATTTGTTCATTTTGATGGTATTTGGTGACTAGAATTAAAAAATATTTCAATTTCAACGTGATATGACTTGAGAACTCTAAAATAATAACACGATTGATGCTTTGACTGTCACTGTAATAAAATTGAAAGAAATGAATGAGAAAAAAATAAACAACAATTAACATACAAATCAATCTATATCGTCCTGTACACACTCTTTTTTTAAAACCTATAATATCAATGTTTCGTATTATTGTAATAAATGTTTATTGTTAAGGATTGTGTTAGCCCACAACAATCCACAAAAATAAAGATTCCTTGAAAATAATATATAAAGTATTGAGATATCTTACAAATATGACCAAAAAAAACATGTAAATGCCGATAGATGTCAGCAAAAATAAAGAATTAAGCAGTTTTGAAATCTCAGACAAAGGCATCGTTGTGAATTTTATATGAAGCTTTAATAGATAAAACATTTTGTTGGATAAGGATGGCACATCATCTGATTGAGAATAATCAACTACCATACTGTATATATATACAAAGGTAGTACTTTTTTATATAAATTTCATGAAATACATATTGAAAGTTGCAAGTTCAAATTGGTAAAATGATTCTTTACCATATAAGAATCATATAAATATGAATTTGTTGTTTTGAAATAAATTAAACCTTAATAGTTATACGACTCACCTGAGATATCTAATTGAGAGTTATCTGTACGAAATAATTCTGAAGGTCTTTATATACTACCAAGGTTTACATTTTGCAAGTTTACATCATATACATAGGAAACGTATACATGTATTATATAGATCGACAGTATATGTAAGTCTACGTAATACATGTACATGTAGTTGTGCACTAGACAAGGAACTGGTTCTTTAAACACGATTACTTATTATTAACACTTGCATATTTAGAGAGTTTTAGATCGATTTTATTCGATATGTAAAAATAAATTATTTTAATAGATGTCATTGTGGGATGCAATATGTAGGTTAAACAGGACATGCATTTTCCAAAAGCTGGTCTGAACTATGATAGAAAATAGCCAATGCAATGCATAAAATATCTAATGCCATGGTTCACGGTTGGACTGTCAAGTACTTTATAAGGATGCTTATATGCGTCACATCAAAGATAAGATTAATTTACCCATTGTACGTTAGAATTAAGACAAAACTTAAATTCACTTCAATACATTGATCTGTTATCTTGTCGACTTAAAGGCACGCCAGACAGGTGGCTTATATCATGAGAAGAGACCTTGATGAAATTTGAAATAAGTTTCACGGGAACGAAGAGTTTGTAAAAACGTTTGTAGTGATAAGATTATCAAAGACATAATTTCAAAAATTAGACGCCAAGGTCGAAATTAGTTCTAGCTCACAAAGAAGAAAATGTCAACTGTCTTATATTCAAAAGGTCTCCTCACGTACCCATAAGACACATTTTTTCACAATTTTGTGGAGATACGTTGCTGGTGGATAAAGTCGCATCAATTAACACTTAACTTTTTTCTGCGGTTTCAGAGCTCTTCATCGACATCAACATTATTTTAAACCAGTTGTCCACAACTCCGACAATAAGGTACAATACTTTTTGATGTTGATACAGATAACAACAGTGTCCTAAAACTATGACAATGTCATTTTTTTTTAAATTACACTGTTTCGAGCATCACAGTAGTAGTAACAGTTTGACATGTCTTCGTAAAATGAGCTGAGCTGTCAACGTACTTTAAATATGCTTATTGTAATATATAGTAATAATTCAAGATACAAAATGTATATATGGTAGAAATAGTTTAAATTAAAGGAATTCTTAACTTGTTTATTTATTTGTTCCTTTTTTCCGCTTCGTTGGTACCCAATTTCCGGTGGCGATGATACACAGTGTTAAAAGTGGCGTTAAAACACCAACGTTTTATCAATCTTATCAATCTTGTAGCATATTTGATTAAAACAGAACAACAACGCACATGTTTTCAGTAATCTTTCTTTATTGAATATTCAAGATTGTTTCTTATATAATATAAAGAGTTTATCAACAGAATGCATGAATTAATAACTTCAACTATTTTATCAACAAGTAAAAACAATGGTATAAAAAAAAACTCAAAGTCACTAGGATAATACAAAACGAACAAAAAGTTTTAAAAAAGTGTTATTTATATCGAAGTTATAATATTCCAGATATTACTGACAAAGATTGCAAACAGTCATTCAATCACAACAACCTTTATAGAAGGTAGAGCATATCATGGACAACGGACCTTACTTAATACTGTTGAGTTCTTGTATATAAACAAAAACTCTTTGTAACTTAGTATTAGCAATTAAAGTTTACTACTTAAAAAGCTGTTAAGCATTCAGATTTAAATATTTGAGTATGACGTTCTTTTCCCGCGTGTGACAACAAACACTGTACCATCCTGAAATATAAAATGTAAATTTATGATGATGTGTTCAAAGGTAAAACCAATAAATAGGTCGGACAAATTAACGTTTTCATTCATAGGTGAATGAAAATTCCGTTTCATTGACTGGCGTACACCAGAAGGACCAAACAGATAGTCATTGATGTAAAGGATATTATTAGTCTACAATTTTACTGATTGTAAACTTGAAAACTACCAATAACAGATGACAATTATCCGTACGTAATGCACAAGTGAAAACAATATCACTGACATACTTGAAAAATGAATTGAAATAACAGCATTTATCGAAGTTCGATATCCAGCAATCAATTAAGATAATAAATAAAACCTAAAACTAAGGAAATCGCATCAACTCCAACAAGGTAATAAATTAAACGTCTCCTGCTCGATATGAACCAACAGCCATGTGAATTTGTGAGATTTGAAAAATTAATTTTAAAAGATCGAGTCTGTGATTATTTTATGAATATTTTAGAAGATGAAGCCCATGTTATTTTATCGTGTCCTTGATATGACGATTTTAGAAAAAAAAATTTAATGAAGCAACACATTTTAATAGTGATTTTAAGTATTTTATGTTTTATACTGTAAATACTGTAAATAATGTTCTGACTTATCAATATGTTTTATAATAGATGAATTCTTTATGTAATGCTTTTAATGTTATAGTGTCTTATAATTCTGTACATAATCTTGGTAAGCTCTGAAATTACACAACTACATAAACCAAGTGAAGCTATTTGGATCATGTTGTGCATATAACTTTTCGCTCAATTCAGAAAAATATCTTTTTGTCATTTCTGATGTGCCGTATTCCCAACTGGGTCGGTTTTCTCGTGTGCGCGCTATGCAGCGGTCAAGTACGACATTCCCATTGGTTTTTTATTGGATAAAAATCACCAGGCCACTTTTGAATGATGTAATAAAACATAAACACCACGCCTTACTCATTAACATTTTTAAACGAACTCATCCTGCGGATTCGTCGTTTAAATATGTTAACTCGTAAATAGCGTGGTATATACAATACTTATATAGTTAGATTTTGTGTAGTTGCATGGGCGTCAAAACCCTTAATCTGTGTTTATTCCTATAAATAAGGGGATCAAATGTTAGATTTTATAAGACAATGCGCGAGATGTTTGACCGGATGTCTTTAAAATACTTGCCTTCACTAATCCTGGCACTGTCGACCATAGAGAATAATTTGGTATTCTTTGTTTCCCCGATGCTTTCCTTACAAATGTTTGAATAGACATTCCTAATACCAGGTATACAACAATAAAGCATAAAAACCTGAAAACAAATAAATACTATCAGTATGTAAAATGAAAAAAGTCAATTTAAGAAACAATTTAAAAAATCTCAATTCGTACGTTTTATACATTTTGTATTGCAAAGTGTGTGTTTAGGGTGAAAAAAAAACAATTTTATACTAGAAGCACTTTTTTGTGTTAACCCCAAAAGATTGACAGCATTAGATTTATAACCTACTGGAATACTTAAGGATCTTTATGACAAGAGGACTAGCTAAATCCATCTAATGTGACCTTTGCCCGAGTGGGTTGGAACATTAGTTTCTCAATTACATTCTACTTCAGATTCAACTATTTAGCAGGACGTGCCTATAACAATAAAGAGTCGAAAAATAACCATGTGTTTGTTGATTTTGGAGAAAACAAATGTCAGTGGTTGCCTATTGTGGTATTGTATATTTTGATTATAGGGAAATATTTGCTGGTTCCCATTCTTTGGCGGTGTTTCTTTGATTTATTCACAACTTTTCTCGGTTCGGGGCCGTGTAGGTCTTGTACGGTGGCAGAATGCGGCCATGAAAGAAAACAAAATATGTTGTTCCCTCAAGATACTATGTCGTTCCCGCAAGATGCTATGTCGTTCCCACAAGATAGTTATCTCGTTCCCTCAAGATACTACGTCGTTTCCACAAGATAGTTATCTCGTTCCCTCAAGATTCTATGTCGTTCCCTCAAGATACTGTCGTTCCCTCAAGATATTATGTTGTTCCCTCAAGATAGTTATCTCGTTCCCTCAAGATACTATGTCGTTCTCACAAGATAGTTATCTCGTTCCCTCAAGATGATATGTCGTTCCCTCAAGATGATATGTCGTTCCCTCAAGATGCTATGTTGTTCCCTCAAGATAGTTATCTCGTTCCCTCAACATAGCAATAAAATTATGTTAATATATTCTTTATTTCCCACTTCGAAACGGTGGAGTATAGACGTGGATCCCAAAAGGTGAATATTTATAATTAATGCTATTCCAAAAAAAATGCTACCGTTTGTATACTTCGCTCGTACATGTATAGGGGAAAGGGTATTTTCGGTATTATTTTGGTACTTAAAAACACGTTTGTATTTCCAAACATATTTTATTCTTTTAGTATACATGTCTCTGTCAAAGTTGTACTGGTATCGTAATTTCGTACCATATGGAATTTTCCACTATCTCCATGTCTCTGTGCATAAGAAGATATTCTTAAAAATTCAGTTGAATGCGAGAAATCCATAACTTTTAATGAGAAAACCATGAATTTATAAGACTGAATGTATGTACATAAGTCATATTGTATTGACAATTATCGATTATTGGTTAGATGATATTGTTATTGCTGTAGCTTCTTCTTTCACTCATATCGTGTAAGTTTTGGTAAATATTATTAGTGTGACAGGTATTTGTACATCCTCCGCAGATTTTTATTAAAAAAACAAAGTCTTGTAAACAGTATGTACAACATTATTTTTAGTGATATGTTTCTGAATTTGCCCTACTTTCCGAATTTTTATGTAAAATAACAAAAGAAAGCACAAATCACACCAATACGTCCATGATGTCTTCAATGATTTTTTTTCATTAGAAGTACACGAAATGAGAAATTCAGTACGTACCGAATCATGTCTACTTACGCTATGAGAATTATTGTTCCTATTGATATTCCACCTAAGTCAACACATGCATATTTAGTCTGCAACTCAAAAAACTACAAACAAAATTTCAAATATTGGATTAGTAAAGATTTGTAAACAAGCACTTTATTTAATATAATATATGTAAAACGAGACAGACTCGATCAGAGTAAATACAATGTCCCAAAATTAGTACAGAACAAAATTGATTGTGCTTATTAGAATAATTTTAGTTTATATTTAATTCAAGAATAGTATTTATGGTACTCAATGAATAATATCAGAAATACGTTTGCTGTATAGAATTAATCTCAACTAGTTAATTTATTTTGCATTGAGTTCATCACTGTTTTTGTTCGGATTTCCCATGCGTATACTTTTTAGTAAGTCCTTCAGTTATCTTTTATGTCGCGGTGTTGACTGTCATTCGACTAAAGCATTTTTTTGTAAAGCTTGATGACTGTCCCCTGTCTTCTTACTGTTTTACAACTGTTGTATTTGTTTGACGATCAAGTGGAAGGGCACAAATCCCACAGCCACTTTTATTTATTAGAAATGCATTTAATTACCAAACATAGCATATATATATAGATTTTAAACTTTAAAAAAACAACTCACATATTCACCGCTTGCTAGTGGAATCTCCCCCTTAACATCAAGAAAACCTTCTTTATCTTTGTCACATGTCAATGTGATTTCCGCAGATCTAAACAAAATAAAGTAATATGAACAGTAAACCTTCCATTACACGTCTTTAATTCTATTTTCAAGCGTCAAATCGTCAATACTAGGTCCAGAACTATGAAAAGGCTTTCATATACTTTTTTAAACATTCTTGACTTTTTTTTATAGTTCTACCCAGGTTCTACTTAATTGCCCCTCCCCATCTTAATTTGATTCATTATAGTTTAAAATCTTGGCCTTTATATCTGGAATAAGAAATATTAAATGTTTTGTTCAATCTTTAAAAAAAAATGGGCCTTAATAACGAATAAATGGGAAACTGAAATATTGTATGGACACTTTAACATTTTAATAAAAAAAAAAAAAACTAATATGCTTACCTTTGAGCACCACCTGTTCCTGCGTAAATGTATGTTAATTTAGTTACTTTTCCTGAAGTGCTAAACACAGCTGAATCCTGATCGCCGAGTGTAAAATATGACGCATTAGGTATATTATTGTGGACATTACAAACCTGAAAATATAAAATCGTTGATACAATAATTATGAAAAAACGACTGAAATCAGTTTTCAGTCACCATCGTGAATTGGCTGACCGCTAAATGTGTTTCAATTCATTAGCAACATGTTATCGCGGTCTGAGATATCTAGATACCAGTCGTTGGATCTTAAACTATACCGATCGTGACATTTAGTGTTATTTCGACTGGCGGGTGGTGTATGCGTAACAGTAGACACTAACACTGGCGACGCACCTGGGCCATCGGTCATTAAACTTTACAAAATGAGTGCTCGAAGCAGCAAATCCGATAATTTGATTGGTTGATTTTTGAGTCTGAGTACGACAATCCTGCTCGAATACTTTATGACCGCAGCGTTCCTTTTGGATTTCATACAATTCCTTTAGTTTCCGTTTGTTGCCTTTATTTGTTTCTTCTCAATCGATTACGAAATTTTAAAATCTGCAAACACTTGTCGCCGTTATCAAAATATATAAACAATAAAAAAAAAAAAAAGCCGATAACATAGGGCACGAAAAAATAATAGTCAAAACACAATATCATAACCGAAAGAAGAAAGAAGAAATCAAAATTATTTGTCAAAATGTATCACGAGTATCGACTACTAATCATTCCTTGTTGTTTTCTTTTATTCTTTTTGCGTTGTCACGAAACTCATGTAAAGAACTCACAACGGGGTTATTTGGTTTGTCATTAGTTAAGATATATTGTCATGCCTTGAAGAAGTACAATTTTGCATTCAAAAACTTACAGCCACGTCCATGCAGTCCCCTTCATTGAAAGGTTGACAAGGATTCCAAGAATACATATCAGCATTGGAATCGGGATCTGGTTGGTCTTCAAATCTGAAAACAAAATCGTGTGTATGTGACTATGCGAATTTGCTAGGAATTACCAAAATAATCAGAAGGTTTGAGCTGAGGGACAGGAGAATTTTAAAAATAAATATCCTGGCCTGGTAAAAACTGAAAATATATTCTTGGTCAAGTCAGGATGGAAATTACTATTATGCAACGAAAAATGTAGGACATAATCGAAGTTTAAAAGTTCTTAATTTTCACTTAGAAACGAAATATTTCTATCATGCCAAGCTTTAATGATATAAGGGTAGACGTAAATTTTCTCAACATTTTAAAACACCTTCCTTACAAAGTAAAAATAACACTAGGTAGATATATACAAATATAACGTTTACACATTTGAAAATGAGCATATGACATGGCAAAACTATTTCCTAAATAATAGAATTAGAGTAAAAACTGATGATATTTTAATGCTTCGCGTTATTTATATTGTGTGAACCCATATCTTGTTTTACGAGTTAAACGTTTGGTGAATCGATATCCAAACAGACAGTCGGTATTTTAATGGATAGTAATTTTTTATCCATCTTGCAGACTCATAAATAGGAACATTCATTTGCCTCGTTATATATATATATATATATATATATATATATATATATATATATATATATATATATATATATATATATATATATATATATATATATATATATATATATAGAGTTAACAAAATTCGATTGATACATCGCACTATAATCCTCATCATTTATAACAGAAGACGCTTTCCTTGTTGACGCATCCAGTTTCTCTCCTTTTTGGAGTTCATGTGATTCCTGAAGTGTTTGCACGTTATTTGTATTGTCAAAAAGTAATGTCAAAATAAGAATAAGTAATAGTATGCTGGCTATTGAACGCGGTCGATATAATAAAACAGCCTTAGAAAATAGAATATTATGTCCGTTATGCCATAAAGAGGTGGAAGATGAATTCTATATCATCACAAAGATGTACAAAACTTAATAAACATTTACTTAAAATGTTTAAGGAGACTTTTCATAGTGGCCCCTGTTTTAATTCATTGTAGTATAAGGAAAATAAATTTGATTTTATATTTTCCTGTGAAGAATGTGATATATAACTTACCAATGTATAAGTGGAGTAATGAGAGAAACAACTATAATGCCAATAGTGAATACATAAACTTATGGGCTTTGCTCATTGTTGAAGGCCGAACGATGGCCTATAGTTGTTTATTTCTGTGTCATTTGGTCTCTTGTGGAAAATTGTCGCATTGGCAAGCATACCACATCTTCTTTTTTATATTTGTATGATATTACTAATGACCAATATTATAATGTGATACTAAATGTAGTATATATCATATCATTTGAAAAGATAACTTTATAGAGGATACGAATGCGAAAGTTTTTTTTAACAGATTCGGTTCACACATAACAATACAAACATGAGCTCTTAAGAGCTTCTTATCGAATATGAGGAGGCATGTTCTCGGCAAAATATCATTGCAATAAACATTTATATATTTTTTTTCAAATCTACATGTTTGTATTGTTTTCTGTCTTTAGTTTTGTAAATAAAAAAACTCGACGAGCTCACAATTCGTCCTATTTCTTCAGGTCATTCAATTGTATATATCCCACAATGCACATATATGATATATGCATGAATTCGAACCACGGGCAGAACAAAAATTTGCGGAGGCAAATTTGCAGATTTTACATTGTTGACATTGTTTTGTTGATATATATATATATATACTTTACAATAGATAATTTAGCTGATCTGTAAAAATAACATCTCCATGCCTTATATATCATGTACTGTAGTACGACGCTAGATTAAAACTGACATGGAAAGGTAACACCCGGCCACCGAAAGCTTCATTTTTTATGAAGCCCAGGTTGTCGTGTGGTCTAGCGGGACGGCTACAGTGAAGGCGATTTGGTGTCACGATACCTCAGTAGCATGGGTTCGAATCCCGGCGAGGGAAGAACAAAAAAAATTGCGAAAGCAAATTTACAGATCTAGCACTGTTGGGTTGATGTTTAGACGAGTTGTATGTATATATATATATATATGTGTGTGTGTGTGTGTGTGTATGTGTGCTAATAAAATCAAAATAAATTCCTGTAGTAAGGTTTTTAACCTATAATGTTGTTTTTTTTCTTTTACAAATTGTGACTTGAGTGGATAGTTGTCTCATTGGCACTCATACCACATCTTCTTACATCTTTTTTAAGGATGAATTGCAATTTTTATAATCAGGAGTCTCGTCAGTGTTCTGAATAAAATGTCTATGTCATGATTTAACAAAAGTCATATGTCTAGATCAAAACTGAACTATTATCAACAATTGATTAGCTTTTTATCAGAGTTGTACATGTGCTTACTTTTAGTTTTATCAGTACCCTTGTTTAAAGTCATATGAAACTTCAAATCAAAACAAAAATGATGCATATGGTTTTTTTTTATAACTAAAGGGCTGATTTTTATTATAAAACTTATATACATAAACTTTTTCTGAAGATTTGTTGTCAATAATGGGCTTCCGAAACAACAATTGTATTCTATAGGCTTTGGTCCCAATTGCCCAGTTACCCCCCCCCCCCCCCCCCCCCCCCATTCGCCGACATGTTTTTCGTATGCAGTTACCTCAGCGCGACCCTCTCGTAAAAAATCCAATGATCGCAATACGTTCGAAGGGAAAACAAAAATGACAGAGACTCAACAAACGTAAATAATTCTCCGTTATCAACATAAACTAAATCTTATTTTACATGTTATGTACACGTGCTTCCCTGAATATCCATGCTTCTTTGTTGGTTGTTAACAAAGGTGACAAACGATAAACGTCGGCTTCAAAACACGACCATTAATTAGATACCAATTGTCACAACAACACTTACCGAGTGAAATATGTTTTGACTATTACACGATTTGAATTCATAAAAAAAAAAGTCATGCACAGAAGACTAAGTTTCTAAATATGCATGCATTGGTCAAAGAATGGGAATAATATTATTTTCCCCACTCACTCGTTTCATAGGATTTTGATACTGTATAAACACAATGAAACGTGATGACAATTGCGAAAGATACCGTAGGGACATTCAAATCATAAGTCGAAACTAAAACAACACCATGGCTAAAAAGAAATTATACTAACAGTCCATCAACAGTACCAAGACACAACATACAAAAACATAAAGACACGAACACCGCCAAAAATTGGGTGAGGGGTCAGTTGTCGGTTTGTATAGCCAATTTGCTGTTAAATACTTTTTTTAAATTACTAGCATTGTATTAAATTTTGTAGTGATCTGAGAAGGCTGTGTATCCAAAAATGAATACGCGTTATTATTTGCAGGTTAGTCAAAACACATCTTACCTCGGCGTTTGATCAGTATTTGAAAGCTGATTAAGATTAATAGCTGCTCCATTTGAAAATTTACATGAACATGACGATGTCTTTTCACACGAGTCTTCACTTTGCACCAAGTCCCATATTAAGAAACTAAAATACACATAAAGTATAACTGTTCTTTTCATATTTTAAAAAGTTACAAAGCACGATAATAAATCTCACTACACGGTAAAAAATCTCAAAGCACGTGAGTACATTGATCATATATTCATGTGGCTATACAAATAAACATATCATAAGATCATATGTCACATAACTTGTAATCAGTGTTAAAATCTGATATGAAAAAGGTTAGTGTTGACCGTATTTATATGGCTCCCTAGATTACAATCTCTTCAATCATTTGGTAAAAAAAAATCATTTTCAGGACCAATTCCAGAAAATAATTTGAATTTATCTTTTAATTGCAGTACACGACTTAAAATAAGCAAGTCATGTGTATGGGCATGTACACGTTTACATATATGTTTGCATATAACTAGCATATTACTTGAATTTGTAGAATCATGAAGTTATAAATCTTTTTGAATATGCAGGGATATAGGAATATTTTATTTAGTAAAGGAGAAACTACTAAAAAAGAATAATACAGATACATGTATATAGAAATAAACACAACATTAACTTGCATACCAAATAATTATATTGAACAGAAATTTATATTTTTTCAAAATTTAATGAATCATTGCAAATGCTTCTGAAACAGTGAAAGTGCCGACCTAGTTTGCTTTCTCCGATCAAGCTACACGCCAAACAAGTTAATATTTAACTAAAAAACATTCACTGGTCATGTTCTTGACTTGGGACACAAAGACTTTGCGAGGTTAAACTAAGTTTAAATATCTTCCCTCCCTTTTTTAACATCTCAGAGATTGTGACGTCGCTCATATCTGCTCGAGGATCACAATTACAGATTGATTGGGCAGGAAGCATAGGTAAAGAAAAGAACTCAGCCCCTATGGATTTTATTAACCCTCTTTGGGTCTGTAGGGGTCAGTAGCGAACAATATAACTTGAAATAGGGGTCATCTCTTTACTTTTTAATTTACTGGTCCAGTGAGGGATCTTATTATTCCGCTCAAGGATTTATGTAGTAATATTTACTATACTAATTTTCGTTCCTCTGTTAACCTGAATTTTAATTGACAATAATTTGTTAAACGTGTTGTATCTGTTATCTTATGCTCCAAAGATAGTGTTGTTTGTCCTTCTTTAACTTATAATATAATGTTGATCGCCCAGGCTATGTTATCCTGTCAACTTTTCAGTTCATTTTTAGGAAGTTCTGCCGATTTAAAGAAGTGGGTAATCTTCTCCTCCTCTTTTCACACCTAAAGAAGAAAAAGAAGAAGAAGATGATGATGTAGAGTGGACATTCTAAAAAAAAAATCGAATATTCTAGTGGCCATCCACATTCTGATTCACAAGAAGGGTCATTTACTTAATCAACTCTGTATAAACTGGGACTGTTTTACTAACTAGTTTAATAGTCCAGGTATCAATCAGCATTTAAAAGTCTATCTATATCTGTGTCTTAATTTTGTATCGCATGCAATATATTGTGTGGGGTATATACACACATGGTAAACATGTATGTATATATTAGTATATATATCCTTCATTGGGTTTGACATTCGAAAGTTGTATAAGTGATTTTTTCCTAAACCAGTTTTTTTGTCCATAGAATCGACCATATACTGCTTATCTGTTGTTGTTTCACGTTTTTAAACCGTAGTTTTTACTCGTCGATACCGTGACTGCTTTCTTTTATCATTCTCTTGTTTTCCCGGAAGCAGATTGTTTATGTAACTTGGACTCACTTGGACTATGATCTTCGAGATGGGTAGCAATTTGGCAAAAAGCAATTTAGTTAAAGCTGCAGCGGTTGATTTTGGCATTCAATGGGCATGCTGGGCTGTTGCTGCTACCTTGAAAACTGAAAAATTCTACGACTTAGCCGGTAAGGGAACAGTCATTATTTATCAGCTGAGGGGGTCGGTTCAAATTTTCACATCAAAAAGTTTTGTTGGCAACCCCCCCATAATTTTTATGAACCACATAATGACCCCCCCTTGAAATGATGTTTCATAAGTATGACCCCCCCCCCCCCTACTAAAAAAAAATCCCTATTAATTAACAATGGGCAAATAATTATGGGAAGAATGTGGACATTGACACTTTCTGTTACCGAGTATGCATGCATGGCAGAAAGAAATTTTCCCTGATTGCTGTCATTTTCTTTGATTTTGTACTGATTTTTTATATTAAATTTTACCATTATAAGTTCCTCTGGTATCTTCCGTCCCTCTTTTCTATTATTTAGTAGCTTGAACTTATTAATTTGATAAAGATAATTCAGTTTGACTGCATGTTAGCAGTCATTAATAACTGATATTTTCTAATATTTTTATTGGATAAAGCAAAAAAAACTATAAGGTAATTGTATATTCCCTTGATGTTCATCATGACCTTCAATGTTCTTTGTTTTGAAGCTGATGGAACTGATTTTGGTTAATATTTTTCAGTTTAATTCTACTTTGAAAAACAGCCTGAATACATGAAATATCACATCGATTTTTTTTCAGATTTTTTTTTCTTAAAACACGAATTTCTGACACATGCAAGAAGAAAATAAGACAAAATAAGCATTTAAATGAAAAAAATAAAGACTGCAATTTGACTCGAAGGTTCGTGTACAGAATGAAGGAAAATGTCTCAATACATTTAATGCCTTTATTGAAATTTTAAAGTTTTATAAATTTAATGTTTCGTGGATTTTAATTTTCTAATCATATAGTTCTAGGGAGTGCAACTTATGGTTCTGGTCCGTCCTGCTTCAAATATGAATATACAGTAACATTATTTTGGAGCTTATATTTACATATATTATATACGTATATATATAGGTTTATTATTATAAGAACATTCAATTTCATTTCAATGTGGAAATGTTTTACAAAATCCCTGAGTGTACTGTGTTTTGTTTGTGAATGCCATGCTACCAAACAAAATTAAAGGCCCTTACTTGAATCATTAAATATTCTTTATCTTAATCGATAACTTTGTAATAATTTAATAAATTAATAATACCTATATAATTATCAAATGATTTTAGAATGTACACACCTTTAACAGTCCTACATCTATCCTAAGAAATATCATTAACATGATTTTAACACTTTAGAAAGTTGAAATAAACATGTTCAACTGCATGTTCAGAAACTTTTCATGTTTTATACAGTTGTTAATCTTATGAATTGGTTGTAAATTTTCACATCCTATGGATAATGAACCATAACAAATGAGTGATTAGATACACTACAAATGAGAGATTGGGCATCCTGCTTGTGCTATCAAAGATTTCAAAATGACAGAAATCATCAAAGAGATTGCACACTTACTTACAATATCGTCAACAATTTATATACTTGACAGACATAAAAACTTTCATTGTGTGACCCCCCCAGTAAAACAAAAATTTTGATGGCAACCCCCCCAGCTGTTTGATTTTTTTGGTAATGACCCCCCCTAAAATGCACCGACCCCCTCAGCTGATAAATAATGACTGTTCCCTAAGGTTCAACCTGTTTATTTATAGGTCAAAATTTGGGTCAATATTCAAATCAGCTGATAGCTCGCTAACTATTTTAGAATGATTTACTTTATCTTAACGAACTAAATAATGAGGTGCCTTCAAATTACAAAGTATATATGACTTTAATAAAAATCGTAACACCTGCGAAGAATGTCATAAAATGGAGAGAAACGCCATGATCAAACTACCATGCATGATTTTTTTTTTAAATAAAGTTTTTAGGAAAAGAATTTATCACTTACATTGAATAACTAGACGATCTACATTTGATTTTTTTTTTAATTTTCATTCCACTACTTACATTAATTAGGATTTTTACCTTTTCTAATTCAATTTTCAAACTCCGCTGTTCCGGGCTTGTTGAACCCGGTTGGTACGTATGTCCGTGATTCGTGTATATATTTTTTTAAGGTTTTGGCTGCTGGGTCGCTGACATTCATTGATGCAGTAACATACAATGTACGTTTGATTTACTCATCCAATTTTAAAACTGAGTTTAACCCAACATGTTCTCCCGAAAATGATATGTACCATCATCAGCAATATGATGAAGTTGTTTTCGATTCTTTGCGTTTGTTGATAAAGTATTACGTTTAATCATGGAAGTAATATTAAAATATTACTTCCATGGTTTAATATTGTCAGTTTTTGTGGATTTACCCTTTTCTCTAACATTGATAACTTTCTGGACTGATATGTTCCGATCTCACGGTACATATAGTAATCTTATACTTTGATATGTTTGTTTGGATAAAAACATTTCCAATAATGTTGTTATTATTGTATTGTATGTGTATGTATGTGAATTTATGTTCTGTTGTTGTAAAATTGATAAAGAGCACAATATCTCAAAGGAATTGCAACTTTTTATTGCTTTTGTATAGGCTCTAGTACATTTTTCCTGCTTGCTCTACAAAGTTTGAGATGGAATCGGACATATTTCACACGCCAAAAGGTACAAACTGGTATGGTCATGGCATGGGCAGTAAGGTAACTTAAACCTGACTTAGCTACAATATCCAATTATGTAATTTATTTGCATGTTGATATATAGCATCTTTCCAGTGTATACGAAGATGAAACAGACAAATGCATGCCTTTTAGTTTCATCGAGTTTTTTCGTATAGCGCATTTTTTTTCTAATTTCATAATGTCCGCAATTTTTAATATTATTTGTAACCTACCTGGATTATATGCAGAACTCTTTGTTCAAGGAGATTTAAAAAAAATGTATCTAATTAAGTAATAGAAAAAAATTTGGAAAAAATTCAAAACGTGAAAACCACCAGCCTAATTTTATGATAAAATAATTTACGAAAAAAAATATTAAACCTGTTTTTTTTCTACATTTAAAACGAGATATACATGTTTTGATATATATTTTTATAATTGTTTACAGACTTGGGACATTCCTTTTCACCAGAATCTTAAAAGAAGGACATGACAAGCGGTTTAATAAAGTCAGGGACAACCCACGCGTATTCTGGTTTTACTGGACCGTACAAGGTAACACTAACGTTTATTTTACAATGTAATATGTATTCTAGTGTGGTTTCCTGGAATATCGTATGCATAGAAACAATCGAATGTGACAGTTTAGCAGAGTGATTTTGCATGACGGTTAATGCATAAATAGTAGGAGACGCTTCCATAGTAAATATGTTCTGCTCAATCCTTACAAACTTATTTTTTTATAATAAAAAAAAGTCTATAAAAGTTGTAGTATGAGTGCCAATGAGAAAAAAAGTAAAAGTAAACAACTATATATATATAAGAAGATGTGGCATGCGTGCCAATGAGACAATCTCCATCCAAGTTACAATTTGAAAAAAGAAAACAAGTATAGGTCAAAGTACGGTCTATGTCATGATGAAATACGAAGACTAGTATTTATAACAAGTTAATCACTCACATTGTGTTTGTACCCAACTTGGTAAAACCATTCAACAAACGGATTTTTGTTTTGGAGTTCTAAATTATGTACACCTTATACTTATGTTATAGTTGTACCGACAAAGAGCGATTCCGTATCTTTACTATTTTAAATAATTTATATTTTACAATAAAATAGTTATACCACAGATTTGTATAGTAATATAAATATTACTTTACAAATCCTTCGTTATACTGACGAATAAAAAATATAAAAAAAAACCTGAGTCCGATTCCTTCCTGATTTACCAAAGCATTATTTTGACTTTTAGGTGTATGGGTGCTACTCACTTTGTTACCAACATTGTTAGTGAACAGTAAGAAAGAAGATCAACCTTTAACTAAGAAGGACTATATCGGATGGGGTTTATGGATTGCTGGGTTCATATTGGAGACTGTCGCCGATTATCAGAAATCTAGCTTCAGGAATAATCCTGATAACGAGGTATAGTAAAGTCAATTATGTAATTATTTGAATGAATAATTTTATTCTCATAAACTAGTACATAGCTACAGAGAAAATAACAGTTCATATATAACACATATTTTGTTGTAAACACTTGGTTATTACAGAGGCATATCTATGTGTGTGTTTTTCTTTATTCAACATTGGCTAGAGGTATAAGGGAGGATAAGATCTGTCAAAACATGTTTAACCCCGCCGCATTTTTGCGCCTGTCTCAAGTTAGGAGAAAGTGCCTCTGGCCTTTGGCATTCTTGGTTTTTTTTTTTTTTTTTTTAGATCAGTTATATGTTTTAGAGTTTAGTATGAAGTCCATTTTCACTGAACTAATACACATTGTTATTAAGGGACAAGCTGAGGCCCACCTCCGGTTGCGGGATATTCTCTCTGCTTTGAAGACCCATTGGTGGCCTTCGGCTGTTTTCTGCTCTTTGGTCGGTTTGTTGTCTCTTTGATATTTTTCCCATTTCCATTCTCAATTGTATGTGTACAGTATGTATGATTTTATTTTGTCTTTCATATACCTTTGAATCTTCAAATCTCAAATTCCAGTTAATTTTAATTAAGAACTATTCGATATACAAATAAGATGCTATTAGTGTGATACTTGTAATTTTCTACTCGTACGTATAGTCTGATGTCTGTCATTGTCATCCCTAAAATCTTTGAAAAACGATGCAATTAAAATCATCATAGAAACCAGAACTTAAAAAGTTGTACGCCAGAATCGCGGATGCGTCTACAAAAAGACTCATCAGTGAAACTCGAATCAAAAAAGTTTAAAAGGCCGGTGTTGAAAAGCATTCTGGACCCAAAATTCCTTGTTTATATGATTAATAAATAATTAATACCTATTGTAAAGTAAACATTCTATGCATGAGAACAACATTACATTACATTACAACATCAATAAAACTGTACGACCGCTCTAGAAATTTGAAGAAAGGTTAAAACTACAATCATTACTGCCAGTTGTAACTAACTTTAGGTTATTTTTACAGTCATGGGCTTCTGATAATACAAAAATGTATATTTCCAAAAACTTAAAATGACGTTAAAACATAAAACACTTAATTTTGTAGGGTCAGTTTATCAACATAGGACTGTGGAAGATGGTACAGTATCCAAATTACCTTGGCGAGATAATGATGTGGTCTGGTCTATATCTAACCTCGACCTCCGTTCTCAAAGGATGGGAACATTTAGCTGTTGTATCTCCTATCTTTCTGACATATTTACTGACAAACCTAAGTGGCATACCGCTCCAGGAAAAATCAGCAATGAAAAGATATGGATCAAATCCAGATTTTCTGAAACACATTCAGAACACAAAGAAACTTATTCCTTTTATATGGTGATCTGTATGATCCTGTATGTGAAAGTCGTATATTTAAGGAAATTATTACATAATCTTATTTTCAGTTATTTTGTTATTAAACACATCAGACGGGGTTTTTTTTTTTACCGTTGGTATTCATATACTAGAAAAATTCCCGAGTCGTAATTTTCTCATCTTGTAAACCATCATGGATGACGTGAGGTATTCTGAATTTATGCTTTCCACAGAATTTGAGTAAATTTAGTACTTTTGAAAGGTTTTTCGGAAAAGATAAAGACAAAGGTCCTCCAAATAGGTTTCTAATTATCCTTACTAACTTAGTATTTAAGTAGTGTCAATACAATACAATATGCTTTATTTCAAAAACACTCAGTCACAATGACATGTGAAACAAGAGGTAAATTACAAAATAATATCACATACAATTAAAGAAATAAAAAAAACAAAAAACAAAAAACAAAAAAAAAAACCAACAACTTAGAAATGAAATATATAGAAAATTACTTTACTTTATATTATAATATTTTAGATAACTTTGAAATGAATAAAGACACATTTTTAAGTACGTTAATATTAGTCAATTACAGTAGTCCTTTCATTTTTGCTTCACTCGGATATTTCACATAGTACTCTGGAATATGCTGATTTCTGATATTTTTTACTAATAAAGAATTGCATTCAAATAAATAATGGTATTCATTGCCACTTGCAGTTAAAGGGAAACTTCGCAAAAAAATTAAAAATTGATATTATGTCCATTCTATATAGAAATGCTCAAATTTATAGATATTAAAGTTTTATTCCGCTAGATAAGAGATCACCATCGATTTTAAATTTAGAGTATCAATTCTCTGCGTTCCGCCATTTTGTCGTCTTCCCCGATTAAAAATCACGATATGTCTATAAACCACAAAGGACCAAAACTACAGTAACCGATGTAGTCGTAATTGCGTGTCGATATCTTGTCAATCGTACGGTTGTTTTATCTGACAAACTAACTTGATACGGAAAATGTTTTTATTTTTTTTAAATAACCATAGTCTGTTATTTTTAAACTGTTAATATTGGAATTAGTTAAAAAGTCAAAGTTTAAATCATAAATAAGTGTTCCGTGAAAACTGTTTTTGTTAATCTAATTCGTTTATAATTCTTTAAAGTAATAAATTTTATTCAAATAAATTCGGATCTTCCCTCATCTGATCACCAGCATGACTAAAGGTATTACTCCCAAAGGTATTGTGAGGGTGTGAGGTGACACGTCCAGGTATTCAAGCGATTTCCTGTCGGGCTTGCAAGTTCATGCATCGTTTCACTTCTGTAGGTATTGATCAGTGTACACGGCCGATAACTTATAACTCTTCATTTTGAACTATCAGGTGTATAATATACATCTCTGTCTTGCGTGTCCGAAAGTGATATAATATACTAGTCATTACTAAACTCATACGCTTGTTTATAAATAACATTACTGGTGTAAAGAATATAATTTATAAAAATATAAATAATACCAGAGACATATAATACAATTGTATTATATGTCTCTGATAATACCAAAAAAAAAAAAAGATTTGATAAAATAAAAATCTATTTACAT
Source organism: Mytilus edulis (assembly GCA_019925275.1). Classification (NCBI taxonomy): domain Eukaryota; kingdom Metazoa; phylum Mollusca; class Bivalvia; order Mytilida; family Mytilidae; genus Mytilus; species Mytilus edulis. The sequence goes on from CM034353.1 coordinate 20,935,800, forward strand.
TTTTTTCCCCAAGGTTTAATTTGGAAAATGTAATATATACTCGTTGTCAATAGTAAAGGGATGTGAATATTTTCTAGGAAAACTTTTGAGTATTAAAGTTTCAAATTGATTTCGGGATTTATTTTCTTACTTGATATTCAATGACAGCAATTTAAAGAATAAACTGCTTGTCCGCTTTAGGGGTATTCTTGCCAGTTGAACAGACTTAAAATTACATTCAAAAATAGGGAAATTAAGATGACATTAAATTCGTTGCCTTTTTTTTAAACATCGTTGGTCAAATAGCTAAAGTATTATTCGTTGTGAGAAGAAGACTATTTTAATATAAGGACGCTCCCGATTATGAATAAATTTGGTTGACGTTTTTCACACTTAAAAAGAATTTCTATTCGTAATTTTTCGATTCCATTCCAAGAGGATCCTTAAATTTCCTGTCAATTTTTTAAAACATCTTTTTTTTCAAATAGCTGAAGTATTCATGCATGCGTTGTGAGATTTAAAATATTTGATGAGAACATTAATTCCTAAATAGGTAAATAAAGATCGCTTTGGATGGACTAAATTATATAATTGCAATCTGTTTGGAATATTAAAGGTTGGCGATTTTAATTTAAAAAAGTACAATTTAGTTCATACACTTGTGTTTAGAAGGCTATTTTTATTTATAAATTTATTCAATTAAAATAATTTAGTATTTTATCGTTACAAAACTAATTAGAAGTCATAATTCATTTAAAAGTGAGCTTATGCAAAATATATAAAAATATACAACAGCTATCCAGTTATTGTGCGACCTTATTTCTCCCGTAAATTCATTTTAATTCTTTTTCTTACATTTCTGTGTCTATAACTATAACTGACTCCCGTATATCATGCATACGAAATGTTGTTCACACCTGAAATGCTGAACCGTGACGCCTAGGTGTCACTGAATGAAGATCAAAAGATTAGAATTACATAATGCTAATCTTATAATTACCTTGAGTTTAACTACGCATTCAACATTCACTAATTGTCACAAATTAATACACATTTAATTTGCACGTGAAAATGTTTTCTGGAATGAAGCAAAAAGTTCAGAATACAAACATGTATTTTTTAATACACTATCGATCGTGTCAGTTTCATATGTTTGTTTAAAGTATTTGAAGAAAAAAAATCATAAAAATGTTCTATTGTATTATTTACTTTAATTACTAGAATTCGTATAAAAAATCCACACATGAATCCTACAATCTAATTTAAAAAGTTGCATGGCTATCACTTACTTTTCGTTGGTTAATAGCTACACCAATGTCGTCGATGCCCTTTAAATGGCGTTATTAGATGGTTAACGAACAAGACTTAAATGAGATTAATTTCACTCCCGGCATGCTCAAAGACTTAAACTACGTCACATAAGTCAGGAAGTTTGATAAAATAAAATTAATAATTCCCAATTTTCTCCTTTATTACTTTTCATATCGAAATAAAACTTGGTGAATATGTTTTTTATGGTATTATGAACATAATAAAAAGAAAAGTGAAAAATTGCGAATTATCCCTTTAAACACAAATTACATGTCCTCTCTTCTTTTGGAATGTTATACCATCTTCCTAGCTCTACTGGAATTTTTACATTGCAGCATCTTAATTTTGAAATATATTTACGTTCGAATGGTGTTAACTTTAAAAGATAGTTTTCTAAGCTAAGGATTGTTTTAAAAAGTCCATAAAATTCTCCTCTGGATGAGTTGTCAATTTGGCTATGCCATTGTTGAATGAATGAATCTTTTAGTTTTTCTGTTAGTACGATTTTTAGTTGATTTATATCTAATGGTGATTGCTGAGTCCAAACATAGCTTAGTCCGGCATTGTCTAGGATCGATTTAATATAATCCATCCATTTGAAAGTGTGATCTTCTTTTAAGTTGAACATAATTTGATAAAGTATACTGCTCAGTTTATTTTCATTGGTGAGAAGTTTGTTCCAAAAACACACCATTCTACATTTTATTACGGTATCTATTGGTGTACAACCAAGTTCTCCATATGTCATAAAATTTGGTGTCGACGATCTAATGTTCAACACATTCCGGCAAAACTGTGGATGGATTTTTTCCAACATGTAATTGTTTCCGAATCCCCATATTTCACATCCATATGTCAGAATTGGAAGTACAAGTGCATCAAACAGTTGTAATTGTAAGTCGACAGGTATTGAGAGGTTACGCATCTTTGTATAGAGACTAAAAAGAGCTTTCTGTGCTTGTTCGCTAAGACGTTTCTTCGCTGTTGCAAATGAACCATTGTAATTAAAGGTTAGTCCTAGATATGGATAAGAATCTTGAATTTCAATAGACTGGTTGAATATTTGAAACTTTGGTAATGTTCTTGATTTCCGTTTGCAGAACACAACAACCTTTGTCTTCGATAAATTAACGTTTAACTTCCATTGGACACAGTATCTTTCAAAAACATTTAAGGCGTGTTGCATTGATTCGGCCGTTTCAGATATAATTATAGTGTCGTCGGCGTACAAAAGAACGAAAAGTTTAATATATATATGCAAATGATTGTGGCAAATATTTTCGATAACTTGCAAGTTCTGAACATCATTCTCAGCAAAGAAAGACTCCAGATCGTTTAGATAAACAGCAAATAAAAAGGGGGATAAATTTTCTCCCTGTCTCACTCCAATGTTACAGTTAAAAACGGCTGACACTTCGTTCCCATTCCTTACGCAAGATTTAACATCACTATACATACTATATATTTAAAATTTTCCCAGAAATATTCGCCTTTTGTAATTTTATCCATAAAGATGTATGAGAGATTGTATCAAAGGCTCTCGAAAAATCAACAAAAGTGCAAAAGAGTTTTTTTCCAAGTGCTTGATAAATTGATATTAATGAATGTAATACAAATATGTTATCCAATGTACTATAACCTTTTCTGAAACCTGTTTGAGCCTCGGAAATCAGATTGACCTCAGTTGACAGTTCCCCAAGTCTTTCATTTAAGATAGATGTGAAAGTTTTACCAAGACATGACACTAATGTTATTGGTCTGTACGAACTAGGATCATATATATTGCCTTTGTCTAAGCCACGAGTGCAAGTACTTGTCTCAGGATGGATTCAGGATTCAAGATTCAATAGTTTATCAAAGTCTCACCACATACAACTAAACATGATTAAAACAAGATACAATTATAAAATTAATTATAAAGTAAACATAGTTAAAACAATTAGATATATGTATGTGCCATTCTTAAAAGAATTATGAGAGACTATTAAAATACATATAATACTTATTCATTTTATAAAATACTACAAATACAATAGTTAATGATATAAAATACTGTTTCTCCTTGTTAAAATGTTATTGCAGGTTTTGCCAACAATATTACAAATATTGGTATTTTTAAACATATATATTTTTTTTTCTTCATCAGACAAGTTTAAAAACATATCATTATGACACAATATATCAATATAAAGAGCATGTCTTAGATCTTCATACAACGGACAATTTAAAAGTACATGTTTTTCATCCTCTAAAATATTGCAGTTAAAACAGACTCTTTCGTCTAGTTTTTTTTTCATATCGACCAGTTTCAATTTTTAATGGTGCTACACCACATCTAAACTTTGAAAAAGCACTACGATGCTGCTGTGGCATTTTCTGTAGCAAATATTGCTCAGTGTTATAAATATGTTTAAAAAGTTTATATGTTCTCAATTTACAACCAGTACTATATGAAAAAATTGATGGAAAAACTATATAGCTGAATAATACATTTAATGGTATTTTAATTAAGGTAAAAAGATAATAATAATTTTGTTCAGAGACAAGTGTCGTGAAATAGAAGGTTTTTTTTCATAATGTATGTTCCAAGTGGAAGAACTACATGTATTATGTAATATTCTTTTCACTAGAAAAACAGAATAAAGGGTTTAAAATATTTGTTCCAAGTGGTGGGGAACAGATACTATGACATTGTTAATTACAAAGGTTCCAGTGGATTTTTAGTAAGGCGGAACAACGTTGACATTTGTGATTACAGCCTTGTAAATATGGTTTCACTTACACCATTTGTACACTTACTTATCGCTTGGATTTAATTGCTATATGGAAGCTGAATAAGTGAATATGTGGATGATCATACGTAGAAGCGGATCAAGTCATTTCTAAAAGTGAGTATTACAACCATATGTCACCATTCAAATGCATTGGTCGTCAAATATAGGGCGAGTTCAAAAACCCAGACCCCCACCTTCTTCTATTTACATGGATAGTTGACCTTCCCATGGATAGAAACACGTGCCTGTGATAGATCGTGGTGTATTTGAGGAGTTTAAGTCATCATACAAAATAACATATCTATTTTTACAATACAAAAGCCTAATTTTAAAAAATATATATGAATACAGCATGCAAAAACACAAAGAAGAAATGCATTACAGTCAATTTATAAAAACATACAGTCAATTTATAAAAAAAAAAATACAGTCCATTTATAATACATACAGTTAATTTTGAATACATGTAAGTTTTATTTAAAACACGTGCATATAGACTTTCTTTCGAAAGAAAATCATTAGATCAGCAAAAAAATAATAATAATAATTCAAACGAGAAACCAAACGGCCGGATTAATGTACTAACGAATTAAAAAAAAAAATTGAATTACAGCAACTGAATTACAGGCTCCTGATGTGGGACCGGGATATTAAATCATGTTCGTTGATATCTAAAACGCAGAACTTTACAGACACAGTCACAAGCGCATCGCGAACAACTGCTTTTTTACGGAGATGTTCCTTTGGCTCCTTCTAATATAGTCACACAATAAGAAGGAGTCAAACGAAAATATCTGTAAAAAAATAAATAAACGGGGAACGAAAATTCGTTACTTTTAATGTAATAATTTTTCGTTTGAAACTGAAATATCCGAAGTACAAAAGGAAAATCAATATAATTTTACTATGCCTGTTTTATACAATTAAATAAAGGCAACAGTAGTATACCGCTGTTCAAACTCATAAATCCATGGACAAAAACAAAATCAGGGTAACAAACTAAAACTGACGGAAACGCATAAATATAAGACAGTCTTCCAACTAAGCCCTTCAGAGTGAAAATTTCATATCTTCTCTCAATTATAAAATGGTTAAGAAGAGATATAAATATGTCATCCACTACTGATTAGGGGACATATGATATTACATAAAACAGATGTTTAAAACAAAAACTGGGTGACTGTGTTAATTTTTGATAAACACTCAAGTAAAGAAATTACAAAGTAAAAAGTAAATATTCTGATTTAGTTATACATCTACACATTACCTCATCAGATATTAAAAAGAAGAAGCACGAGTTTTGAATAATGTATTATTTTTCATAGTTTTATATGTTATATTTCAGCTTTGAATCTTTAATATGGTAAATTTCAGTATAATTGGACACCTTAATTAAGTTCATTACAAATACATTAATTTATTGTTACTAAATTACTATGAGAGCTCAACCACACCCTCTTATTGCATGTACTGATAGATTGTCAAAAGATGTTAAGAAGAAAAAAAGAAAAGATTATAAGAAGAACAATTAGGTCTTTTCTCATCTAGGGGATAGATCCCATTGATACTAAATGATACCTCAATATTTTTATGGTAGGGGTGTGCCATTCTGGCCTATAAAATGTAACAATTTTAATATACATGTAACTTTTTGTAAAGGGGGGGGGGCTGATTGACCCAATAGGGGGCCGCTCATCGGTGATTCCCTAAAAAATCAACCAAATTTTTCCCATTTGGAACTTATTTTCATATTTAAATAATGTGATTAGTTTAATTTAGTATTATAACATTGCCTATTTATAGTTTAAGATTCTGAATAGCATATTCATATATGAAATGAAGATCATACATTCCCCAAATCAATGTATAGTTATCAAACGTAAATGCATTTTTATAAAGTATGTTATAAAAAGGAGGGTCATTTTTATATAAAACCTCTCAAAAAAGGGGGAGGCAGTGCTGTGTATTTACTATTAATCCATTTATGCAACAATTACCACTTGTGGATCAGGATAAAATAACATGTGCTTCCTGTCATCTAACAAATTTTAATTGGAGTGACAGTTTAATTTGAAATTATGGTGTTTTTTAAGTGGTGCAGATGATAAGCCCAACATCATTTTGATGTGATTTCTCGAGCTTAGTTGCAAGACTGTAAGAGGAGAACAACGACACAACACTACAATGTAACTAACACACACAGAAACGGACCAAGCATCAGACAAAATCCCACGAGAATAACAAATATAAAATCAAAACCAAATACATGAATTTGGGATAGACAAGTACCGTGACACGTCTTATCGCAATGTCAATTTACACTCAAAAATAAGAGAAAACAAACGACGCAACGTTAAATTGTAACACACACAGAAACGAACTATAATATAACAATGGCCATATTCCTGACATGGTACAGGACACTTTTAAAGGAAAAAATGGTGGGTTGAACCTGGTTTTGTGGCATGCCAAACCAAAACCGAACACAACAACGCTTGTGCAATTCTAAATTTTCAAAAATTAAGTAGGTTAGATATTTACGATAGAGATTACATAGATATGCTACTTACAAAAAAATAAACTCCGAAGTGATGTGCGATATAAACATATACATTTCAGCAGTTTGATAATGATTAAAGAAAAAAATGTACTCTGAAGCAGGTTAAGTAACTGAACGTGGATGAGTACTTATACATCCCGAATATATATAGAGCACCTTGCGATTTACACTGGTATAATTCGGGAATATTAAAGTTGACAAAGGTTAAGTATGTTAAGGAATAGCAACAGAGAGCTGAAAACTTATTTAAGTACTAGTTTGTAATAAGCATGTTAATTTATGTTTGATTTTTGTCAACAAAAGAGTGCTGTTTGTGCAGACTTAAACCATCCCAAATATTGCAACTTATCAGTAAATTTTACCATGAAAAGTCCGGTAAACTGGTTAAAATTATGAGCGTCGATATATCATTCCATAATTAATAAGATACCTAGTTGATCTCACCCTTGGAGTATCAGCAGTATAGCTGCATCTAAAAGAATAGGAGTTATTTTATAGCAATAAAATTATGTTACAGTAGTTAAACAGGTCTCTAATTGATACTCTTGCGGATACTCCGATAGGTTCATACTCTTTTTTTCTTTGATTCAATGTGGATTAAAAAATAGACCAGTGGAAATTTATAGTATATGAGGAAATATTCACAAAACAAACAAAGAATAGAAAATTTTGTCTGGATCACAAATGGCGTAGGTGGAAAAAAATTCATAACAGATGCAATTTTGGGTACCTTCACATTATACATTAAGATCTTAGAAAACTAGTTATAACCCGTCATAGGATTATGCTCTAATTACAAACCATCCCAATTAAAGTGATTGCGGATAGTTGAATTTCTGTATCGGCTTCATTTCAAGTTATAGACCCCATGGTAAGATGTATGCTTATTTGCTTTAGAAATGTTTCATGGCAGCCGTAGATTTGGTTTCATTTACCATGGGTTATAATGGGCATTTATATTCGATTATTTTACCCCGAGCGTTAGCGGAATTTTAGTTTTATAAAAATTTTACCATGAAAAGTAAATTGAAATGGACTGATATGTTTATTTTGCCGTAGAATAGAGATCAATATATTGTATCTGAATCTTAACCTTCGTAAACTGGGGATTTTTATGTCGAAAATTGAGAATATCTGGCAGTATGAATAAGTTGGTCGTAACGCGGAATAGCCGTTTTAGTGTATTACTGCGTTTTCGCAAAAAGTAGATATATTGTGATTATACTGGTTGACGATAATATAGGTCGTCATATTAGAGTATATATACTATAATATGGTTCCACCAAATAATTTTGAATCCATATTGAATCATATAAAAAAAAATGGGACTGAGCTGACCTCCAAACGTTTAGGAGAACCAAAATTTGAACTAACCTCAAATTCACATTTGTAAAAATAAAATTACTGATATGATTTTATTTATTTCTTCAAAAATTAAGAATAATTTAACAATAGTACATGCTGAAATTTAATCTCTTTTTTTTTTAAAGAAGTTGGTGCTTATTATGTATTCTTATTGCTCCTTTTCAAAAGTTCACTTTTGTGAACTTAGTATGGCGACGTTTGCGTAGATAATTTTTCCAGTGAATATTTTGAATCTGTTGGTGTATACTTTGAAAGCTTTGTTTTTTAAATGATTTATAGCAATGTCGAATGACTGTTTAGTTTCTAAGAAAACATGCAAGATCTCCAGTGCTATTTTTGCTAACTTGAGGGAGCATTTTGGGGAGAATTTGGATACTATGATGTTAATTTCAAATATCAAACTGTGTAGAAAGTAAGTAAGTAAGTAAGTAAGTAGTTATTAATTGTTTTATAGGGAGTCTGTAATCCCATGCTTCTCATTCTTCTGATTTTAGTGCTGGTAGCTTAGACTGTTCAAGGAGTGTATCGTAAGAATTTTTGTATTCGTCATAAAATGATTAATCTGAGTGCTCTTTCTTCTATTTTTTTCTTTTTTCTTTGTATATTGTATTATTAATTTTTTAAAAGTCTGGTGAGAGTAGTGCCGATTCTTTTGAGTACGTTTAGTTGCGGCGTCACGCAGCTTTTTTTTACAGATGTTTTAGATGTGAGTGTTGAAATCCAGTTAAAAGCCTGAAGTCAAGTTCCCGTCGTCGTCACATTTTATGTTGAATTCAATAAGGTTGACGCCCATCTTTTGAGTGTTTTATTTTTACCTTTGGCAATATTGCTTGATTTTTTTCTGGGTTTGCATGCATTTTGTCGAAAGAGAACAATTGTATTAGGGAGTATCTATATCTTCTTCGAAAGGTAAAATCACTGATTCCAGAGTTATTCCTGATTTAGAGAGGGAGTTATCATCAGCATAGTTATATAATTCAGTGTTTGACAAAAAGAAAGATGTCATGTGTAAATACATTGAATAATACGGCTCTAAATATGAGGGTTTGGATGGGGTTAAATGATTAAAGAATAATGCCCTTAAAATGAAGATTAGAGAATAACGGGCAAAAAAAATGAAGATTAGAGATAAAAGGGGTTAATTTTTTGAAGATTAGAGAAAAAAGGGGTTATTTTTTTAAAGATTAGAGAAAAAAAGGCGTGAACATTAAATGTTTACAGAATAACAGACCCTCCCCCATTACAAGAATATTTCATACATCGTCTCGCTTCAGATTCTATTATTTTTATATATCAAAGCTACAGGTTGACTTTATAACATAAAAGAATCACAGTACTAAAGTAAAAGATGCAATATATGGGTCAAGTGAAATACCTATCAAATGAATCACAAACACAGAATAGGTGGGTTCGAATAGCTATTTTTTTTACTGAAAGTACTTGACGACAGTCTTTCAAGTTGGGTGATGAAAATGCATATCTTCGAAAAATTATATTTTTTTGTGTGTAATAACTAGGGTTTATAGTTTTCAACCATTAAACAAATCTAGTCTGCCCTTCCACGAAATATTTAATTATAGATTTTTTTTAAATGTTTATGAATTTTCGAGAATTCCACCTGACAACCGATCGATCAGACGATAGTTTTAAGTTGAATCAATACATACACGATCATTGACTGATGCTCATTAGCTAGTTGATACATTTGTTTTAAAATACAACTGACATATAAGGATCGTAATGGTGCAATGTGAATAAATTTATCGGTTTCAAAGAGCAAAATTGGTAGCGCATCATCCCTACAATGGCTTCCATTTCTACGATTGTGAAAATGAACTGGCGTAAGGGAGCTACCATTTGATTTTTATGGAGGGGCTAGGATGAAATTTGAAAAAAATAGGCAGGACAGAAGTTTTGAGTAAAAAAAAAAGGCAGGATGAGACACTTTGCAAAAAAAAAGGCAGGATGACAATTTATGAAAAAAGTCAGGACAAACTAATAAAAAAAAGGCAGGACCGAATAGAGTGAAAAATAAAAAGGCAGGACAGAGATTACAACTAAAAAAAAATGCAGGACAAAATTTTTCATCCTAGCCCCCCCCCCCCCCCCCCCCCCCCCCCCCCATAAAATCAAATGGTAGCTCCCTAATGGGGAGATAGTTTTGACGAAGTGGAATCCTGACTGCAGTGACTTCCATTTTGATGGTCAATCATGGAAGTGACACTATAGTGGTGTTATGATACCTGTTGGTGATGTATCGTGCTGCCCTTCTTTATACCTTTTCAATATTATTTTTTTGTTTTTGGGTGTTAGGGGACCAAACTGAAGAGCAATATTCAAGGTTTGATCGTACCATAGATTTATAAGCCAAACTTTTTGTTTCTTCCTGATTAATTTTTAAGTTTCTTCGTAAAAAGCCTAAGATCTTGTTTGATTTAGCCGTGATGTTGTTTATATGGGTATCCCATGACATGTTGTTGGATAAGGTGATACCAAGATATTTTGCTGTGTTGACTGATTCTAAATGTGGCCTTTAAGTACATAGTAATGTGTGTATGGTGACTGAGATCTTGTTACAGTTAGTGAGTTGCATTTTTCTGGGTGGAATTGAATACCCCAAGTTTGTTCCCATTTGGCTAGGCAGTCTAATTCAGTTTGTAAGATAGTACAATCATGTTGTTTTTTTATTGTTCTGTACAAAAAACAGTCATCTGCTAACAAGCGTGTTTTTGATGTTACTGATGCAGGTAGGTCATTTATGAATATCAGAAAAAGAAGGGCCCCAAGACCGAGCCTTGATGCACCCCACTTACCACAGGCATTTGACCAGATACCTCCCCATCAAGGACAACCTGTTGCATTCTATTATTAAGAAAGGCTGATACCCAATTCCAGGTATTTCCCCTTATGCCATAATTGTCCATCTTCCTTAATAATTTCTTGTGAGGTACCTTGTCAAATGCCTTGGAAAAGTCTAATATTAGTGAGATCAGTTTGTACGCCACTATGGAGATTACTGAGTAATTCATGACTGAATGTCAGAAGTTGTGTTTTACAGCTGCGTTTTGCTCTGAAGCCATGCTGATTGTCCACTGGTATGTTATATGCGTCCAGATGTTTTAGTATGTTACTTACTACAACGTGTTCTAGTAATTTGCAGCATATGCATGTTAGGGAGACAGGCCTGTAGTTACTGGCTAGGTATTTTTCGCCTTTCTTAAAAAATAGGAATTACATTTGCCTAGCTGTCTCCAGTCTGATGGTACGCCTCCTTTCAAAAAAGATGTATTAAAAATGAAGGTGAGGTGTGGTGCAAATTCAGGTGCAAATTGTTTAAGTATTCGTGATGGTATTTCGTCTGGACCTATGGATTTAGATGGATCAAGATTTTTTTTAAGTTTTTCTATACCATTTTATGTTACGTGTATTTCTGACATGGATGGATAGTTGTCAGAAAGAGTTGGTATTTGTTCTTCATTTTCAGGTGTAAAAACAGAGTGATATTGTTTGTTGAGTATTTCGGCCTTTTGTTTTGTGTCATCTATATTAACATGCCCTCAGATCTTAACGGTGCAACTCCTGAACTGTCTTTTTTGGTGGATCTGATGTAATTCCAATTTTTTTTTCTGTTTTTGAGATGTTTCTAGGCTTTCGTCATAGCAAATAATGTTTTCTAAATATGTCCCGTAGGTTTTTCTTGTCTTTCTGAAGTTTCTTTTTTGTTTCTCTGTACTGTTTACCAATTTTATTGTGTAAGTCTGTTTTCATTTTTTTAAATAGTTTATTCCTTTTTCTAATAAGTGATTTTATCTCGGCTTTATTAATCCATGGCAATTTCTGTTTTGTGTTGTTTATCATTTTACGGTTTAATAGTGGAATTGACTCTTCCATGGTTTTTAATACCATTGTTGTAAAATTGTCCCAAAGTTGATCCATTGTGAGTTCTTCTAATTTTGCAATATTGTTTAAATTTATGTTGTTTATCTTTTCTTTAATTTGCTCAGTATTTGCTTTGTTAATCTTTGTTGTATAGGAATACTTTTCTAGGTGTTTTTTTTTTTGCTCTTCTAGGCTTTAAATTTGATTCAATGTATACAATTTCATGATCTGATATTCTGATATATTTTGTTTATTGTTTTGAACATTATGTTACATTTTATCATTTGAATTGTTTAACTTTGTCCTATCCAGGACCGTTTTTATAAAGCTTGCCGCTAACCAGTATGATGGATTTTTGCTCTTGGACAAAGGCTGTATAAAGATCCATTGAAATAAACAGTATCAAATAATTCCATCGTTGTGATTTGTATAGAATTTACTCTTTGTTCAATCCCCTTTTCTATCGGGTGTTTGAACTTAATAAAATCATGACGCAATATGACGTGTCTGCAGGCAAAATTGTGTTGATAGCATGTTACGTATTCAGACATTATGAAACGGTATTAGGATGTTACGAAACAAGTTACAACTTTTGTTAATTACGATTCCATTTATTTTTTAAACGGCAGCATTGATATTGTTTGTTTTAAATGTAGCATAAAAAAAAATAATAGGATTTATTTTTCATCGTTTTTGTATATCTCGTTTGTACGAGAGAAAAATTGAAGGCAGGTCTATTTTGTACTAAGGGGAAAAACAGCTTCAAACTTGTAAAGATTTTTATTTTGCTTTATTACACATCCGACTATTTTTTTAATATTTCATGTCAAAATATGTGGCCTAATTTTTTGTTTTAATATAGGTTTTTTTAAGCAGATAATTCTAGATTTTAATGATTTTCAACAGGTATTCGAGTCGGTATTCCCCTCCATTTTTGGCATCGCCCGTGACCTTCATCTTAATTGTGACGTATGAGGTCATCCTTTTACAACCGGCATTGAATCAGAAGTCCAAGTCGAAGACAACAGCAAAGAAAATGTAAGTTTTCGCTTTACTATATGTAGTTTTCAGTTTATATACTTCTTTGGAAACTTATTGATATTCATTAATCTTAAATGTGTACTCATAAAAAGTTCTTCCATTCAATATATTTGTAACAACTTAATTTGAAGTATGACATTTCAAGGACATGTCCTGCGATTTAAAAAAATAAAATTGCATGTTAAGTAAAAGCACGTAGCACTCATCATGCGGCTCGTGTAACTTATGTTCGGCGAATGTTAAAACAACAGCTTATATATAAGAGGACAAACAAACAACTGTGACTAAAGTTCCAGAGAATGTCCTTTGAACATCACTGTCATGACATGCATAAAGATTCATTCATTCACAAGTGTTAAGGATTTATAATATGTTAAGGATTACATAATGTAATGAGTTCAGATTCAAAATTCAATTAAAATTTACATTCAGAAAATATTGTATGATTACCAATGAGATCATCACTGTTATGACAAGTGCTAATAATTACATAATGATGTAAGATTCAAAATTCAATTAAATTAATAAAAAATAACATTTAAGAATTGAATGCCTGTTTTTGTAACTTCATTAGGGTGTAAAAGTGTTGACCGAAGTACATTTTGTATGAAGCGTTCTGCGCTTCATTCTAAAATTGTGGGACGGTCAATGCTCATAAATTATTAAGAAAATGTGGTATGATTGCTATTTTATAATACTTATACTAGACAACAGTCAACAGGACTCTCCAATACAAACTAAATGACTTCAAAGTCTATAGATCTTTACACAGCCTTTGTCCAAGAGCAAACATCCATACTTGTTAGGAAAATTTATAAGTCCTGGATAGGACAAAGTTAAACAACTCAAATGATAAAATGTAACATTATGTTCAAAACAATGAACAAAATATATAATAAACAGTACAGCAACTAATGAATACCACTGAATGAAGTAAGCTCATGTCTTGGGACCGCCACATAAGCTACTGAATGTGGCCTGGTAAATCATGTAATTACAGTACATGTATGTTTGCTGGTGCCCAGCCAACCCCAGAACATAGAACAATATGTAACATGCAACGTAAGGCAAACTATAAAAATCTTACAAATATGGCTCAACCTATATTTACATGTAGGCTAAATACAATTGAATAGCCTGACCACGGTACATATGTAGGTCATAAAATGTCAGATCAATATAAAAAAAATATGGTATGACTGCCAATGAGACGAATCTCAACAATAGATCAAATGGCACAGAAATTAACAACTACAGGTCATATGGCCTTGAACAATGAGCATAGTGAGCTTTAAAGGGCCCTAAATGACAATGTACAACAATTCAAATGAGAAAGGCTGAATTTACATCCAAAAAATGAACAAAAAACAATTGTGTAACCCATAAACAAACGACAACCACTAAATTACAGTTTAGAAAGTTTGGTTATTTAATCTGTTCCAACTAAAACAGGAGAGGTGTCTGTGAGTGTCTTTGGAATATTTGGATAGAGAAGACTTGATTAGACCTTCTTGCATTTATTTATCTTACTCATAGAATTTATGTACTGAGCTTGAGGTGAATTCTATTTTTATTTTATTTTTACTTTCAGGGCAGACATACCAGCAGGAGATGCAGAAAAGGGAAAGAAAATCTTTGTACAGAAATGTAAACAGTGCCATACAATAGAAAAGGGTGGAAAGCACAAAGTTGGACCAAATTTACATGGACTGATTGGCAGGAAAACTGGACAAGCACCTGGATTCCCTTACACAGATGCAAACAAATCAAAAGGTATATATACTGCGATACCACTTGTGGTTCAGACATAGATTTAGTATTCCCATTATATACATATTAAAGGCCTGACATGAAAATCTGTAAAACAATTCAGTCATGAAAACCAACAGCCAAAGTCAGAAACAAAAAACAATGAAAAATCCAAACACTTTACTTTGACAGGCACATTCACAATGTGGCAGGGTAAAACGTGAGTGCTCAACCAACTTTATAACAAAGAATAGGTGTGTAACAGACTAAATAAAGCTAAAAGCACAAGATAAGAAAGCTTTGTAAAATTCATTTGAAAAATCTTGACAAAGCACATAAAACAACTATCAAAAAGAACGAGAAATATCAACTGAAAATTTTAAGAACAATTAGAATGGTCATTTAATTATAATTATCCTTTAAATAATAAAATTTTGCCCGGTTTCATGATTTTTTTTTTTTTTCAGGAATCACATGGGCAAAAGACACATTGTTTATCTACCTGGAAAACCCAAAGAAATACATCCCAGGAACCAAGATGATATTTGCTGGACTAAAGAAACCACAAGAACGAGCTCATCTTATAGCATACATAGAGTCAGAAAGCAAAGATTGATTATACTCATTTTAGGATTTTTTAAAACATTTATTTATGGATTCTTAACATGTACATCCAAACATCATTAACTCTGTGTGTCTGGTTTACACATTGATAAACTGTCATTTTGTTGATCAGTAGCATTGTTTTTAAAGTTTTTAAAACACCATGGTTAAATATTGAGTTTTTAATAAAGTATTTGATGCCAGCCTATGATGTTTTTAATTTTAAATATGAGAATCATTATCAATAGCAAAGCCATTTCAAGCAATACTGGATTTTCCATTAAAATGAATGTGGAAACAGCTATTTTTATACGACCGCAAAAATTGAAAATTTTTGGTCGTATATTCGATGACGTTGTCGTCGTCTGAAGACATTTGGTTTTCGCACTATAACTTTAGTATCAGTAAATAGAAATCTATGAAATTTAAACACAAGGTTTATGACAATAAAAGGAAGATTGGGATTGATTTTGGGAGTTTTGGTCCCAACAGTTTAGGAATCTGGGGCCAAAATTGGCCCAAATAAGCATTTTCTTTGTTTTCGCACTAGAATTTTAGTATAAGTAAAGAGAAATCTATGAAATTTTAACATAAGGTTTATGACCACAAAAGGAAGATTTGGATTGATTTTGGGAGTTGTTGTCCCAACAGTTTAGGAATATGGGCCCAGTTTTCTAACTGAATCTAACCATGTATTTAGATTTTTAATATTTGGGCCCGGTTATCAAATTGGTCCACATTGAGGTTTAAAGGGTCTAAAATTGAACATTATTTGATTTCATCAAAAATTGAATTCTTGGGGTTCTATGATATGCTGAATCTAACCATGTATTTAGATTTTGGATATTGGACCATAATAGGTAAATGTCCATTTTAAAAAATTTAAGTTTTTAAGTTTAAGCTCTTAGACCACATTCATTCTGTGACAGAAACCGTTGTTGTGTCAAATATATAATCACAATCCAAATTCAGAGCTGTATCAAGCTTAAATGTTGTGTCCATACTTACTTGCCCAACTGTTCAGGGTTTCGACCTCTGTGGTCTTATAAAGCTGCGCCCTGCAGAGCATCTGGTTTATGATTTAATGTAGTACAATACATAGAGATTGAAGACACCATATGGATAATTAAACATAGTTTTATAAAAGTAATACCACCCCCTCAGCAAAAAAAGTAGTTCCCAAAGCACTTTTTAGAAAACACCAGACTGAACAACCCTAGACTCACCAAAAACCTTGGGTGATATCACCAATGCTCAGGGTGCAGATCAATCTCAACATGAGTTGCCCATGGCAGGTACAAAACAGAAGAAATGGATTAGATTTCCCAAATGTTTTATGTTGTGCAATAGAAAAAATTAAACTTTGTGTTTTGTTTAAGCATGTGCATGTCTTCAACTAACATATGACTTAAAACCTACATCACACCACATCATATCCAATGAAATTAAGACAAGACAAAAAAAATTATCATAATCATAAATATGAACCCATTAAAATACATTTCAAATTATTTGTCATAGCATTCCTTACCCATGTAACCCAACATGAAGCTACAATGTACATACTAGCAGTTCGTGGTATGCACATCTAACACTGAAAAACTACTAGTTATTGTCTTCTGTGAAGGTTGCAGAATGCTTGAAAGGGATTACAATCATGTGGTGTCAATGACTCAATGGCATAAACTATTGGTTTAAAGCTTAATATTTCAAGAGGTAGTAGATGTGGATGCTTCAAACCTCTTAGGTCAGATGTTTTATGTTACATAGTTTCTGCCCTCATAATTCAACTGTCTTTGACATCATTTTAATAAGTCGGTCACTACTTAAATAAATTGTGAATTTCTCTCTTATACAATGTACATGTAGTAAGTAATAGGATGATTTTTATACGACCGCAAATTTTGAAAAAATTTTCGTCGTATATTGCTATCACGTTGGCGTCTGCGTCGTCGTCGTCGTCGTCGTCCGGCGTCCGAATACTTTTAGTTTTCGCACTGTAACTTTAGTAAAAGTGAATAGAAATCTATGAAATTTTAACATAAGGTTTATGACCATAAAAGGAAGGTTGGTATTGATTTTGGGAGTTTTGGTCCCAACATTTTAGGAATAAGGGGCCAAAAAGGGCCCAAATAAGCATTTTCTTGGTTTTCGCACCATAACTTTAGTTTAAGTTAATAGAAATCTATGAAATTTTGACACAAGGTTTATGACCACAAAAGAAAGATTGGGATTGATTTTGGGAGTTTTGGTTTCAATAGTTTAGGAATAAGGGGCCAATAAAGGGCCCAAATAAGCATTTTTCTTGGTTTTTGCACAATAACCTTAGGTTAAGTAAATGGAAATCTATGAAATTTAAACACAATGTTTATGACCACAAAAGGAAGGTTGGTATTTATTTTGGGAGTTTAGGACCCAACAGATTAGGAATTAGGGGCCAAAAAGGGACCCAAATAAGCATTTTTCTTGGTTTTCGCACTATAATGTTAGTATAAGTAAATACAAATCTATGAAATTTAAACATAAGGCTTATGACCATAAAAGGAAGGTTGGTATTGATTTTGGGAGTTTTGGTCCCAACAGTTTAGGAAAAAGGGGCCCAAAGGGTCCAAAATTAAACTTTGTTTGATTTCATCAATATTGAATAATTGGGGTTCTTTGATATGCCGAATCTAACTGTATATGTAGATTCTCAACTTTTGGTCCAGTTTTCAAATTGGTCTACATTAAGGTCCAAAGGGTCCAAAATTAAACTTAGTTTGATTTTGACAAAAAATGAATCGGTTGGGTTCTTTGATATGTTGAATCTAAAAATGTACTTAGATTCTTGATTATTGAAGTTTTTTTGGTCCAGTTTTCAAATTGGTCTACATTAAGGTCCAAAGGGTCCAAAATTAAACTTTGTTTGATTTCATCAAAAATTGAATCCTTGGGGTTCTTTGATATGCCAAATCTAACTGTGTATGTAGATTCTTCATTTTTGGTCCTGTTTTCAAATTTCAAATTCTACATTAAAGTCCAAAGGGTCCAAAATTAAACTAAGTTTGATTTTAACAAAAATTGAATTCTTGGGCCTCTTTGATATGCTGAATCTAAACATGTACTTAGATTTTTGATTATGGGCCCAGCTTTCAAGTTGGTCCAAATCAGGATCTAAAATTATTATATTAAGTATTGTGCAATAGCAAGTCTTTTCAATTGCACAGTATTGTGCAATGGCAAGAAATATCTAATTGCACAATATTGTGAAATAGCAATTTTTTTTTTAATTAGAGTTATCTTTCTTTGTCCAGAATAGTAAGCAAGAAATATCCTATTTGTGCAATAGCAAGAATTTTTTTTAATTGGAGTTATCTTTCTTTGTCCAGAATCAACTTAAATCTTTGTTATATACAATATACAATGTATATACACTTTTTACTACCAACTGATAAATTTAAATAATCTTTACCATTCAGTGATAACAAGCAGTTTTTTTACATCTTAATATTTTATGATGTATTTAAATGAGTAGTTATTGTTGCAAACTCCATTAGAAATTTGAATTGATATCAGTTTTGAAAAAGGGAAACGGGGATGTGAAAAAAAAGGGGGGGGGGGTTAAATTTTTCTCATTTCAGATTTCATAAATAAAAAGAAAATTTCTTCAAACATTTTTTTGAGAGGATTAATATTCAACAGCATAGTGATTTGCTCAAAGGCAAAAAAAACCTTTTAAGTTCATTAGACCACATTCATTCTGTGTCAGAAACCTATGCTGTGTCAACTATTTAATTTTAGATTTAAAAAGTTTGAAGAAGAAATCTTTAATTGATTTGTAAAATCTTGGCATTTGTTTTGTGTAAAAAAAACCCATGTAATGTCAAAAATTTGATCACAATCCAAATTCAGAGCTGTATCATGCTTGAATGTTTTGTCCATACTTGCCCCAACTGTTCAGGGTTCGACCTCTGCGGTCGTATAAAGCTGCGCCCTGCGGAGCACCTGGTTTTAATATTGGTTCCTTGCAAAGTCTTCATGTCTGTCTGACATGATTCACCTGATACAGCCTCATTGCATGGTTCAGTGATCAAAATTAATTTGATGTCTCCTTATCTTGGATACTATAAACGATATGTGTCTATATTTGGTGTATTGAATGATTGTAGGATGAACCGGTTTCATCTTACCTTGACCTCATTTTCATTGTTCAATGTTCAAGACAAATAATAGTACACAAGACACAACAGATAAATTCAAAGCAACAAGAACCCCAACAAAAACTGGGGGTGATCTCAGGTACTCTGGAAGGATAAGCAGATCCTTCTCCACATGAAGCACGTTGTGTTGCTCATGTTATTACAAATCCTGTAAATAATTTGTTAGGTCACATTTGTGAAAAGGGAAGGGGATTGTAGTTACGACATAAGGAACAGTTGAATGGCACAAAGAATGATATCCACATTTTGAACTGTATGCAGTTACATTTATCTGACAGATATGGTTTTTTTTAAATTCATAAATTCTTATTTTCAAAATAACGAGCTGATAAAATGCCATGATGGCTAGTTTGAAAGTTATTGATACATGTATAACCATCTACAACTGAGGTCTTAACTATTTCATTATTCATGTATTTATCTTAAAATAGAATAAATTGCTTCGCTGAGCGCAGTTGGATACGATAGCAGAGGTCCAACCCTGCGCATTTGGGGCAAAAATGGACACAACATTCCCACTTGATACAGGTCTGAATTTGGATTGTAATTAAATATTTGACACATAATAGGTATCTGACAGAGAATAACTGTGGTCAAAGAACTTAGAATTGGTTATATGATTAGAATTCATAGGCAGATCCAGGGGGAAAAATTTGGTTGATTATATAGCGAATCATTGAAGCATGACTGGAGCGGGCCCCCACTTAGGAAAAGTTCTGGATCCGCCACTGGAATTTATATTCAATATTTTGCTTTTGTGCATAACACTAGTCTATGCTGTTGCCAATTAACATCCCCCCCAAAAAAAAAATTTGAAGAAACTTTCTTTTTAATTTCTGAAATCTGAAATGAGAAAAAAATTGTCCCCCATTTAATTTTTCTTCCTCCCCCTTCCTTTTTCCCAAAAAAAATAACAATAATTATCCTCAATCTAATTCAATATATTATGTGAATAAACAGCTGCGCCATGAGCGCATGATACGCCCGACGTCTTGTGTGGAAGCTTTATGCAATAATCATAAATAGTTTCTGAGAAAGTTTTAAGCAATAACCATATATTGTTTTTGAGACACGGCGGGACATGTGAAACCCCTAACCCTAGTTTTTTTTCCGAAAAACTAAATATCACTAAAATAAAATTTTGAATCAAAACCAAAAAGTATACAGATCTTTAGATTAATATAACAAAGAAGTGTGTAAAGTTTTAAGCAATAATCGTAAATTACTTTTGAGATACGGCGTGACATGTAAAAAAAAAACCTCCCCTGTTTAACAAAATACTCAATAACTCCAAAATAAAGTTTTGAATCATCAACAAAAAGTATACAGATCTTTAGATTAATATAACAAAGAAGTGTGTAAAGTTTTAAGCAATAATCATAAATTGTTTTTGAGATACGGCACAACATGTAAAAGAAAACCTCCCCCTTTTTTACAAAATACTCAATAACTCAAAAATGAAATTTTGAATCATCACCAAAAAGTATACAGATCTTTAGATTAATTAAACAAAGACATGTGTAAAGTTTTAAGCAATAATCATAAATGGTTTATGAGATATGGTGCGACATGTAAAAAAAACCTCCCCCTTTTTTACAAATTACTCAATAACTCAAAAATCAAATTTTGAATCATCACCAAAAAGTATACAGATATTAAGATTAATATAACTAAGAAGTGTGTAAAGTTTTAAGCCATAATCAAGAATCGTTTTTGAGATACGGTGCGACATGTGAAAAAAACACACCCCTGTTTTAGTTACAAAGTGCCGTAACTCAAAAAGTTTTAATCTTATTTTCCCCAAAAAGTATACAGATCATTTGACCATCATAAGAAACAACTATGTTAAGTTTCATGAAATTTGGATAAGTCGTTCTCAAGTTACGGTGCGACATGTTTACGCTGGACAGACAGACGGACGGACACCGGACATTTGTATACCATACTTAGGCCACACCAATTTAATTTCTTGTTCTACGGATTTTTGGACTCCAAAATTTGGGGCGAGCGAGCGATTTGAAAATTTTAATAAAAAAATATTTAATTTGCAAATTTTTGAGGCGAAGCTTGAAAAGTAAAGGCGAGCGATTATAATTTTTTTTTGTAAACATAAAATAGTAGGTTTTGACAATATTAAAGCTTGATTTATCACTTGTACTTTGACGTTTCTTTAATTTCTGAAGTATTTTTTCCCTGTTCACCAAAAAATAATTAAATCTGGGTTATGTATGTGTGACTGACAATGAGACAATTCTCCTTCCAAGTCATAATCAGTTTGGGGACAACCCCTTAATGTTATAAATATCCCTTTTACATGTTTTATGAGGGATCAATATAAGTTATAATATATTTGTTTGTACAAAAGGCTCATATTTTCTCAAAGAACTATATATCTATCTGGTATTAAATGGTCAAAACATGTCCAAGAATTTTGTAATATTCCTAGACTTTAACCATGTTAACACATTTACATTAACAGTTTAATATTATTCAAAATAAGTGGACCTCTTTTAGAAAAGTTGTTTAAAATATGATGTAACTCTCCTCTTTTTGAGTACAAAATTCTAAGTTTAAAAGGTTTTGTATAGAAGAACTATACAAATCCTTGGTATTTCTATTTTCTTTTCTACATCAGTAAAATGACCCCTTGTCTGAGGGAGGGTTGTTCTCAACCTGATAATAACAAACACAGGTCAAAGTACGGCCTTTTACACAGGGCTTTGATACAGACCAAACAGCAGGCTATAAAGGACCCCAAAATTATTAGCGTACACAATTCGAAGAGGAAAACCAACGATCTAATTTATATATCATGTATATCCAAACGGGAAAATACCAATGATTGAACAACATCAACAAACGATAACTGCTGAACGACAGGCCCCTGAATCAATCAGGACAGGTGCATAAACATGCAGCGGCTATGGATAGTTTTGTTTCGCCAGCATACAATATAATTGCAGTTGAAGGCAAATCCTTCAGAAGTTCTTTGTACTTTATTCTAAAAACGAACATTTTTTAATAGGGAATATAAGTAAGGGGGAAAGTAACCAACTTTTTGTTCTTTTATAATATTTACAAAAAAACGGTGCGGGAAATGGACATGATTACATTTCCGGATGCGGGAAGCGGGAATATAAAAAAAATAAAAAAATTCTGTTTTGAAAAAAATAGGTGCGGGCGGGTCCGTCGAACAAGGAATCAAATTGGTGTGGCCTTAGCAAGATCATGTTTTTTCAGCTTCTTCATTAATTTAAGTTTTTGAGGCATTAATCAACAAAGCTGGTATAAACCAAAAAATCATTGCTTCAATAGTTAGTAAGCAACTTTTGGTCATAGTTCATTTTACACTGTTTTGGTTCTGCTTTTTAGGCCTTAATAGAGATGTGTTGTATATTCAGAACTTAGTCAAGACTTGAAGTTACACGTTTATCTAAACAATTTTTTTTTAATTTCTGAAAACAAGTACAAACATGTCAAAGATACATTCAAATACATTTTTAACAATAATGAATAACATTTTACAGATTTGATGCCAGCATCAATAAGCAAAAGTATTTCAAAGTGAAATAGTTCCTTAAAATATTCTTAAAAGTTAAGTGTATCTGAATCCCCTCCTTCTTCTGTTGTCTCTTCTTCCAATTCACACTGCTTATATTCTTCAATTAGTTCATCCAAACTCTCTAAAAAAATAACACAAATAATAAGGGTCTGAGACATAGTTGTTAATTTCTGTGTCATATGGTCTCTTGTGAAAAGTTGTCTCATTGGCAATCATACCACATACGCTGTCAATAAGATTCAATGGGAGATACCTGTAATCAAAAATTTGTATAAGAAGTTGTCTAACAGTTTTGGTATAAATTTAAAGGATATAGATCGTAGTATTTTGAACATTTCTGAATTCTGACAAAACTGCTGTAAAACTTGTGTTTAGAAAGCAGATTGAACTGAGAGAAAAACTTTCTAAAATTTGTCTTAAAATCATCAAATCTTCAATCCAAATCCATATAGGCTTTTCTAAAAAAACAACTATAGTTGTTGATATTATAATTTTCTGACACCTGATAAGAGTCTTGATGGGGCCTTTCAATATTTTTTTATAATTCTAACCGGTTTCTTTCTTCGATGAATGAGAAAGAGTTTATAATTTCTTTTCCTCCTTTATTGTGTGTTCTTTGCTCATTATTCACTAATCTGTAAACCCCAACTGGACCCTAGCTACATGTTGTAATGATTATTGATAACAGAGGGAATGACTAAAGGATTTTCCTTCCTTTTCCCTGAATACAACCAACTTAATCTAATGTTATTTTAGCATGCTTGTGATATTGCACAATGACTTCTACATATATTACAATTATTTTAGGGCTTAAATGTTACTACTCTATATAAGGCCAGGATTTTTTAATTTGTTGGTTTACTGATCCGCCGACCCGATTTTTCCGATTTCCAGAATAAAAATAAAATTGACTTTTCATGCTTTTTTATTCCCGCCGACCCTAACAAATGCATTATCCCTGAAAAATAATTAAATAATTTTTTTTTATGAAATGAAATGCATTAATCACTAACAAAATTGATAACACTTTCTGTTGTGAAAAAATAAAACTTCCAGTTTACGTTTCTAAAAATAGACAAATCAATTATAACTGACCTTGAAATGTCGTTTGCGCAAATAATATTGCGGAACGAAACTTGTGTTTAAAACCAATTACACAATAAGTTCGTTTCCCTTATTTGTCATCAGTCCGTAAGATGCATCATCTCATAGAATTAGACTTGTCCAAATGTGGACAGGGTAAAGGCATCAAGTTGAAGTACTGAATATTAACAAATCATTTGGAATTTTCTTGTTTCATAGATAATAAAAAAATTATCGTCCATTTGGATAAAAAACGGGAATGCGAGACAACAGATTAACCCGATAATCTCGTTTTCCAGTGGACGAGTCTATTAGGTTTTTAACACGTGTGTTGAAACTTATTTTCGTACGACGTTTTTACATTTTTTTCTTTATCAGTTTTTGTGCTTGAAGATCATTTTTCACCAAGTTTTCTGGAATTGATAAAGAGCTACGCGAATTTATTTTTCTTGTTTCTGAAATGACGATTTAATTTCGTCTTTGACCGTGCACCCCCCTTTTTTACTGTAAATTATTAGACAATGTCATGCGATGTTTATAACAGTTGAGCAATAATATTTCATCGAACTAAAATTTAAGAAATGATGATAAAATAGCATAACAAACATATTGTTAGAAAGGTGAAATATTTATTGATTTTGCGTATTTTTCTGTCTTCAAAGATGATTTTTTTTCTTTTTTTTTCCCCGACCGACCGACCCGACTTTTTCATGGGGAAAATCCGTAAACCATCAAATTAAAAAACCGTGGCCTAAGAATTCTTTAACTTACTTTTACATTCTGAAAATACTTTTGTTACATCTTCTTTGAAGAAAATATGACTATTTGTTTGTTGCTTATATGCACTCTGAAAAGAAAACAGGTTCAAGATTATATTGCTGTAATTTTAAGTATTGTTATACAATGTATAAATGCAATCAATTGAAATAAATGATGTATTTGTTTAAGTTTGTACTTGTAATGTCTCAACTTATTGCTTAATCAAATTGAAAAAGCGTACTAGAGTTATTCAAAGGCTCTAACAAAAAATTTCTTATCTTTTTTCCCCAGATATATATTTTTTTTACTTTCGTCAAAACCAATTAGACAATCTGTCATTCTCTACACATGTAAATCTTTCTTGGGAATACTATGTAACTGTTACGGTCAGTTATTTTTTAATTACTTGGCTATTGTAGTGAATACTCTTTTGAGTTATGCATATCTTTGTATTCTAAATTTATTGCTAAAACTTTTCTAGTACATTACATCTGTCTTACTAAACACAAATTCATGCAGTTGAATTTCCAATATATATATTAATGTCCAATTTATCTGCTTTAAATTATGCTTTCTCTAATACATTATCACTGAACTAGTACATTGTATATATATTTGCTTAGGGGCCAGCTGAAGGACGCCTCCGGGTGCGGGAACTTCTCGCTGCATTGAAGACCTGTTGGTGACCTTCTGCTGTTGTCTGTTCTATGGTCGGGTTGTTGTCTCTTTGACACATTCCCCATTTCCATTCTCAATTTTACTTGAACCTTACTTGTCCTTTCTTCATCTGTTTAAGTTCATGTTCCAGAATTCTTTTCTCATTTATCTACCAAAGACACAAGATATGAATTATAATTGTGTATATATTGTTCCCCTCCCACACCAGCCTTTCTATGTATGAGTTATTTTATGGTGCTGTAAGGATATTTATTTTTTATGGCTCGAAGAAATTTTGTTTAGGTATTTTCTGGATAGTTGATTTCCAAACTTTGCCAAATTTTGCATGGTATAGTATACATGTAATACAAGCATATTGGAAATTTAGTATTCATTGAACATTAAAAACTGAATTGTGTATTGTGTATCCACTGAATCCACTAGTACTCAACAACTTAATGAATCCACCGTATGTAATGAATATGGTTTACAGTGTTGAATTATATGGATGACCTATTGCATGTTTGTCAAAATGAAAACAACCACTTTTTGGTTATTTTCATGTGGGTTTTTCACAGGCATATGTCATTTGATGTTTTGTGAAATTGGATTTAGTTCATTCATCATGTTTATATGTTTTGCTGTTTAGTATGACATAAATTTTCACTGAATTAGTCCACATTTTTATTAAGGAGCCAACTAAGGCCCACTTCTGGGTGTGTGATTTTTCTCTCTGTATTGAAGACCCATTAGCGCCCTTCGGTTGTTATCTGCTCTTTGGTTGGGTTGTTGTCTCTTTGGCATATTCCCCATTTTCATTCTCAATTTTTATTTTGCAATTATTTTAAAATGACTCCATGCAAACAAGCTGACACAATACAAGTTTCTGAAATAACCTTTATGAGGTTCATGTATGCTAGAGAATAATCATAGTGCTTATGAGCACTGAAGATTGCTTTCATTTTTTTTTTAATTTGTGAAATTTTGAAAAAAACCCACATTGAATTGTCTTGTGAAGCAAAATTTAGTTGGAGTTATCTTCCTTTGTTCATGAGTTTACATTTGTAATTGAACCCATTTTTATAACAGATTCATACACCTGCATGCATTACTTGTGTAATTTAAAAAAAGAAATCTTGACAAAGAAAAACATAGGCCCGTTATCATGTATAAATTGCATGATATTGACTGGATAGGATCTAAATAATGGTCACTTCAAGGCCCCTGAGAAGATTGAACATATTTTTGAAATATTAAATGCTGTATGCCTGTTTTTTATAAGTGTCATTAGAAGAAATGTCCTTTCAACCAGCTGGGTACTGAGAACCCTTGTTCGAAATTATTCTTAGATTTCTTAACCCCCAAGTCATGAAACAGTTCAATGGTTTTGCTCATTAATGAAGGCTAAATGATTGATGACCTGTATATTAAGTTTTGGAGTTTTTTTTTATATTGTTTTTTTTTCTTTCTTATTACAGAGGTATTGCAGATTAACCCAAGACCCAGGGTATAGTATGTGGAAAAGGATAGCACCCTTTAAGTGCAAGCTTACAGATTGTATGATTTGTTTCAAATCTCTTATTATTATCATACATGTGAACCTCCCGACGGGAGTACAATAATCCCGTTTTCAGGGGGTCTCCTCCCGTCCTCCCGTTAAGGAGAAAAACTCCCGTGTATGAAATATTTCATGAATGAAAATTTTCAGCCGCCATATTTGTTAAATTCTTACTACCGTACGGGTGTAATTGACACCTGTGTTAAATTTTACCTGTATCAAAGAAGATGTATAATTATATGGCTTCACTTGACAGCTTGGGTGTCAAACATACTGGTAATCAACGATGTTTACCTCTGGCTAACTGCCGTTGTTTAATAAAAACTTTGTATATTGGAAATACATTTTTGTTACTTCCCTTTGAATTATCCTGTTTTAAGTTATTTTGCTTTTAAAAACGTAAATTGTAAAAAGACTATAAATGAATAATATTTTAATCAAATAATCATAAAAGGATGATAATTAAATGAATTTAAATGTTTTGGGACAAATAAAAAAATATAAATTTATAAATTATTTTAGCAATTTAGACTTCTTTTCAAGGATTAAATTGAAGTTTATACAGAAAAAAAAGACTAAAAACAAAGCCTAGATAGCATATTTCTTTCTTATTTGTCTATACAGTTACCAATGATAAGGAGATGGAGGCATGAATACAATTCTATACAGATAAGCAGTGAACAATCAATTATCAAAAACAAAACATTTTATTTTCATTCAAATAGAAAGGCAATAAGAGTACTATAAATATATTACATTTTGATGGAAATTTGAAGAAAAAAACACAATTTCTACATCATACGGTTACATTTACAACAAAATTTATGTCGATAAAAAACCTCCTGATCTGAGTCCTAATCTCCTGACCAAAATTTCCAAATCTCCTGATCTGAGTTTCACAGTCCATCACATGTATGTATTATGTTTAATGAATTTCCTTAATCTTATATCTGACTTGAGGGGTTGAAGTAAGGATTTTGTATAGAAACCTGATGAGAGGTTTCACACAATGAAAACAATTGCGAAGGCAATCTGGATTCCACTTTAGCTATATCTTATAAAATTTAGGAGGGTCATAATGGGGGTAATTTCATGACGAAAAAAGGTAAATAAATTGCCAAATGATGTTAACAGTAATTTTGGTGCATGACGATAAAATATACACTTTCTTTAAGACAATAAAAAAAATCGACTGATTTTGACAAATCATGTTAAGCATGTTAAGTTTTTTCCCAAATTAACTGTAATGATAATTATTGAAGACCTCTTACCATGCTTATGAATCAGGACAAGGATATTGAGACAAATCACAGAAAAAAAAATAACCAATTTGATGCTATAGCATAACGGTAGCTGTAAAAATGACTGTTTGATGCCTGACGCGTAAAGGGCATTCCTAACCTCATTGTGAGGATGAGAGTTCATATAAAAAAGAAGATGTGGTATGATTGCCAATGAGACAACTCTTCAAAAGACCAAATGACACGGAAATTAACAACTTTCCTTTGATCATGTTGATAGGATTAACTTTCGGATATTATGAACTAATTCTGCAACTTGGTAATACAATAATTATTCTATACAGAGTGCTAAATCATCTCCTTTTATACACAATTTCTCATGGTAGTGCTCCTAAGACAGGAGCAAAATACAGGGTATACATACTATCATACAAATACCAAGGATTTGTATAGTATACAAATCCTTGCAAATACATACATGTATATACGGGAAAATATTGAAATTTTAATATCACAAATGTTAACGACTCATTCAGATATAACAGCACATGTCATTATTGATTAACAACATTTATGTTATACTTCAAAAATCCTGTTATACCTGTTTCTCTAGTTCTCCCCTTTTGTGGCTTGTTGACATTTTGTGTGCAGATCCAGAGCTGACTAACTCCGTCATAGATTTTGTATTTTAATTTTTAACAACCGGAAGTGGTGTTAGTGTCGGTATTGCCATAGTGATTACAAATTGAATGTGACAGATTCAGCTCAAAATCATTAATTTTATATAGTTTTTCTTTTCATAGAACGTATTATATTGTTGTTTAGCTGACACTTTACCATTAGAATTCAAAATGAGCGCTGTAACAACAGCAACAAGGTAGGAATATGATTTTTTTTTTCAACAACAAAAGTCAACATACAGAATAGTGGTATCAGGTCCGTTCGCGCCCAATATACTTTCGCACCCTACACGTTCGCACCTCGCACGTTCGCACTCTACACGTTCGCGCCCAATTTTAATTCAAATACCAGTTGTAGGTACGGAAAGTGATTTTTTTTTAAATCAACTGATCTTAGACAACTTAACCTCATTTTAAAGGCATTGTGAAGACATTTTCAAAACAGTTTCACTTTTATCAATACACATAAAAACAACGAAGAAATAACAAATTTTCAAAATGGTAATTTTTTACTATTCTGGAAAAACTGTTTCCTCTCTTTAAAAATAATATTTTTTTTTTTTTAATCATTTGGGTTATATGTTTCATTTATATTGCTTCTTTTACATCTTGTTAGTCAATTTCAATCCTCAATATTAAGTTTTTTGATCAAAATAGAAGCATAAAGCATGAAAATGTCAACCACTCTCATGAAATTCTATTGTCCAAAGTCACATAACATGACGATACCTTTATATATTCCTTTTTTCAGAGCATCAGTTGGTATATTGAAAATGTAAAGTAAAACTTTATAAACATTTGAATCTAAAGAAACAAAAAATAAATATAAATATTACTCTTTATATACAAATGTATATGTTTGTGTGTGTGTATAAAAAAGAAGATGTGGTATGATTGCCAATGAGACAACTCTCCACAAGAGACCAGATGACACAGAAATTAACAACTATAGGTCACATTAGGCCTTCAACAATGAGCAAAGCCCATACTGCATAGTCAGCTATAAAAGGCCCAGAAATGACAAATGTAAAACAACTCAAACGAGAAAACTAACGGCCTAATTTATGTACAAAATTGAATGAAAAACAAATAATTAACACATCAACAAACGACAACCACTGAATTACAGGCTCCTGACTTTGAACAGGCACATACATACAGAATGTGGCGGGTTAAACATGTTAGTGGGTGCCCAATCCCCTGACCTGTGACAGTACAACATAAGAATGAACTATAAAAATCAGTTTGTACCATGAGAGACGAGAAAAGTTTTGAAATATGTCATCTGTCTTTGTATAGTCATGATAGTTTTAGAATGTTCCCTTTTCATTAACATTCTATTTAATGAAATATTCTTATTCTTATATAGCATGTATAGTGAATGCTATAAATAAAAATAAACAACAACCTTCTAACAATTATTCTACCGGACTAAAATACTTGTTGCACTGAAAAACAATGAAACTAATATAACATTATTCTTATTTGAGAAATTTCAAACAAAATAATTATGTCAGATCACTGTAAATACTTGTATGTATAAAAGTAAAGTAAATTCATATCTGTATATCAGTTACAATATTTATACAGTGAAATCTGTAAACCAATCTCATTCAGGACTGAAATTCAAAATGCATTGAATGTGAATAGCATTCGAAGTGAACTGCCGCTATAGTCCTACATGTATAACATACATTGTATGACTTCGCATTCTTAGTCAATTTTTAACGTTTTTATACTGATATTTTCATTTTTTATTTTTTATGAATAGGCTCGGGTGGCACATTGATAGTAAAACAAATTATCAGAACAGTAAATAGAAATAGTAAATAATGCCCCCGAGGTCATATGTTATAGGACTACTGCCGCTACTGCATGGATTCCTATTCTTTTAGTTGAACATGTTGAAAATACATATATTGATTGTTGTTAAACCACATTATTCAGTATCCTTACTATCTCGTGTGCAATGGCAAGTGGTTGAACTATCTTTAAATCGCAATAAACTGGCTGTATAATGCACAAAAAAAAACTATCAGCGCTGATTTCCGATCAAAACTAAACCAAAAATTGTCCATGCAAGGGAAATAACTCTGTATACACAAAAAGGAGGGTAATTTATAAAAATTAATTTTGATATGAACACAGCTATCTAGATTTATTTATTGGACCTTATTATTTAATTAATATATTAAACTTAATAAAAAAGTACATTTTATGGCTGTATAATGTTCCCTTGTATTTTTTGGAAACGAATGTAACTTTCAAACCCTTGTTTGTACCTCAAATATTTCATCATATTCCCGAAAATTATAATATACAGAATCATGAATATTCATATAATATCTATCAAAAGCAATCAGAACCTTCTGAGGTTTAACAAGTTAACAGAAGGCCGTAATCGGAGGTCACCCAAAGATTTTATTTTTACACACATCTGGGAACAATTATTTAGGGTAATTTGGAGTTATCTCCCATTGGTTTGCCATACCTACCAGTTGAATAATTGGAAAATCATGATTGTTGTTTTTAATTGCTTTCGTGTAAATACTGAATTTATTTATAGCTTGGTATGAGTAAAAGATTGAAGATTTTAAACTTGTAAAACACAAAAGATAATTTATTAATTGTTTTTAACAGCTTGGTAACTTTGATCTGAAACTATGAAACAATAAAATATAGCAATACACTAACCAAAACATGATTAAGAGTTATTCAACACAAAATAAAACTGTCGACAGAATCCCAATTTATTTAGAAAGGAATAATTTTTTTTTAACAATACACTATCCAAAACATGATTAAGATTTATTCAACACAAAAAAAAACCCGCTCTCACTTTATTTTAAGGACAATTATACTTAAAATAAACTTGTAATCAAGTTTTGGCAAGTAGTATTCTTATAAGGACAATTATACTTATAAGAATACTACTTGCGAAAACTTTATTACAAAGTTATTAAACACAAAACCAATTAAAATTGGGCGCGAACATGTAGGGTGCGAACGGACTTTGGGTGCGAACATGTAGGGTGCGAAAGTGAAAGGGGGCGAACATGAGTGGGTGCGAACGTGAATGGGCGCGAACGGACCCGGATTCCAGAATAGTCAGTAGTAGTAGTACATGTTGTATCCATACCTGCCATTTTCAATACTTGATGGCATGATAAACAACTTATGACTATTGGCTAGTATTCTGTATCTTCATATATTCTGCCAATATAGGATCACCATCAGTACGAAGTAATGAATCCAATATAAATCCAATCACCAATAGAATTATAATCCAGTCTGACATACTTGTTGTTATTTAGTGTACAGACTGTATTCTAACATGACAGCCTTTAAACACTTTGAGTACACACCTGTGGTATAATATGAATATATTGCCTGAGCTGTACCGATTGTCCTCCCACATCATATGCTGTTTTATGAATGGGCTTCCATATGTGATAGAACAATGACGGGAGAATATAAGCATTTTACGGGAAAATGCACGCTTGTGAAACCGAAAATCATCACAACAAGGAAACGTAAACAAACGATGCTAAAATGTGTTATAAGCCAAATTTTTTTATACATATACATGACATAATACATAGAAATAAATTATCAATGATTATCACTTAAATTTATCCAAAACTATCTAAATATGTTATTAGAAATAGTTTAAGCAGGTCACTAATACACCTTATCGCTATTTGTCCGCCATTACTGAATATCACACAGGTTCCCGTAAAATTTTGACGTCATAAAACAAAATATCTGACGCAACAATGGAAAAGCGATTGTTGTATGCGTCAAAAGTTCAAGCGGCCGGATCAGCCGGGATTAGCGATAAGGTGTATTCAGTTTGCTCCTTTTTTTACGCCAATCTAATAGTGCGTTTATTTATGGGAACAGCAAATATTTGCCTCCATCTAGAGCGCTTCAATCCAAAAGAATTGCCGTATTTGTCCTATTAGAATCAAACTTGGCTATTACTCAGGGTAAAATATTTGGCATCAAGGGCCAACCTGTTGGAAAATCACTATATATCCAAGCACCCATAAATTATTTCTTAATTATAATTCTATTGGGGTAACACGAATGACCAAATAACACTGTTTTTACCCGAATAACACTTGTAATGACAGAATAACACTTGAAATTTTAATAATAGCACATATTGGTGACTTTTAAACATTGATTATTAAATAATATTATAATTCTATTGGGGGTAAAACGAATGACCAAATAACACAGTTTTTATCTGAATAACACTTGAAATTTTAATATTAGCACATATTTGTGATTTTTAAACATTGATTATTAAATAATATTATATAACATGTGTATTTTATAACTTTAAAATGATTTACAGAAAGCAGGTAAGTTCACAAAGATCATTTTAAATTTAGTGTGTACATCCAACATGGCGACCATTGTGATTTCCTTGGTCACCATGTTGGATGTACACACTATATTTAAAATGATCTTTACTTGATTACTTAAGTAAAAGAATTTATTCAGAGGCTCAGATTGAAGTTGATGGTTATAAAGAAAAAAATACAGATTGAATATGACAAAATGGCAATATGTTTTAATTTGTTACTTTCAATTACTAAAACTTTCAAATTTGTAATTATGATTAATTTACCGGTACATGTATTACAATTAAATAGGAAAGTTTTTGAATAAAAGCTTTAGTTATTGATTACTTTGTAGTATGAGTTCATCTGAAGTACCCAGCAATGTTGGACCTGGTGGAAACCAACCAGAAATTCCAGAAGAACTACCAGTAGCAAGCGAAGATGGAGTTAGATTTCTTGAAAGTATTAGTGAGTATTTATATTACAATTGTAACAACCAAAGAGAGATTGTCCTGAATTGTTATTCATAACAATATTAATTGATATATACATACAGCAATCCAAAAACACCTACAGCGAAACTGTAAAATCAAATAATGTGTGGTCATCATGTGGTATTTGCAGTAATCAGACATTGATAAATCATTATAAAGGAAATGTATATGTCCTATTAAGTTACAAAAAAAATACTTTTATTCAGTGGAAGAAACTTCTTCAAGAAAAAAATTTGTTTCCAGCTGACTGTCTCATGATGAAGTTACAATATATGTAACAAATTCAATTGTACATGTATTTAAAATTCCAACAAACATATTTCAGCATGTGACACAGTGTAAATAATAAACATGGATTTTGCTTAAAATATTTTTCATTTTCATACCACAACTACAATGTAGCATTAAAAACTTATACAACATCCCATGTATCAATTAAGTGAATCATCAGAAAACAACTCTTAGACACCAGATGTTTGTCATTTTAGCATGTTTAGAAAGCCAAAAGTTAAAACAATATTTTTGAAACATAAACTATTTTACATCCATTACTAACATTATTTGTGGAACTTAGCATGTTTTTTATGTTAACTTTGATGTATTGTACTACATTAAAAGGATAATCACGATAATAGGAATTACCAAGAATTATTGACAGTGCAACACAGGATTGCGTATTAAAATTATTTCAAAATCACATAAAACATGTAAAAACGAAATTTTTACTGAATCTGTACATTATATTTCAAACAGCATTTCAATACTTAAGTATTTTCTGGGATAGCCTTGAATAAAATATAATATATAAATTCCATTAAATAAACATGTAAATTAAAGATGGTAACATTCTTTCTTATATAGTTCCAGAGGAAGATTATAAATACCTAATGTTTGATGACAATCTAGCCACTACATCAGATACTGGTAAAGAACTGGGAGAGTTTACTGTATCAGTAGAACCTACTCGATACAAATCACAAGACTGTTTCCTCATCCATGCTAATAGTCATGGTGCTATCGATGGTGTGCCATGTGGTACATCTATCACAGCTTATGTTGGTCAGAATCTAGAAACAATCGAACAACAACATCATGAATATGTAAAGGTAAGATTTCAAGGTGTATTATAAGTATATGGTAGACTCAGATCAACATCCAGACTGTAAAACATCTGTTTTTCTTATCAAAGTGTGTTCTCACATCACAGTTTATAATCCTAATTCAATTTTCTATCCTTAGTTCCATTCCTTTTAATGTTGTAAATTAACAGTGCAAAGTCTTACAAGAATCTTCTCCAATCAGCACCAAATAGTCCTTTGTTGCTATCTAACATTTGTTCCATACATTTTCTCTCAATTGTCTTCATACTTAACCTTTCTAAAAAGAGTTCATGACAAACAATAAAAAATTGGTTGATTTTTAAAAAAGAAAAACATGATACATAAATTTCAAAAGAAATCATGATCAGTAAATCCTCAAAGAAGCAGCTAAACGATGAGAAAAGAAAACCTCTGACAACAAATTACATGTATATCATGGACACTTTGATAAATTGTTACAACATCGTAATATTACAAAAACCAAATCAAAAATTATTTTATAGATCACCACATGTTCTAATTTAATTTTAGAAAGCCTGACATATTTGCATTTTTTAGCTTGAAAACTGTCCACTTGATAGAAAAACATTCATTGTGCAACAAGATGAGGGTTATGTTGTAAACAGAGTTATAACACAAGGGGAGGTAAGTCACAATACTATGATAATTTAGAGAAGTGAACTGGGAAAGTCTTACTAAAAGTTTTTTGGAAGTTGTATGTGATGGAGAGATTCTGTTACAAGTTAATTAGATTACAATTATTTGATTGCCTTTCATAATCTGATTGTGTCAATTTTACTTTGTAGATAATAGTATAACAAATGTGGATGTCTCTTTATAGACAGAATTTATATTTTTTAAACAAAATAATTGCAAAAAAGCAATAAAATTACACAAAATAAGTAAATTACAGGTTAAGGACAACAAAAGTTACCATTTTACTTGTTTATTAGACTTGTACAAATGCCTCTTGATATTTATAGAAAAAAAATTTTGTTAATGCATCATTGCATGTACTTTTTAAATTGAATCAGGTATTTGTGAAATTGATTATATTATATTTATTTAGGATGTACAACGATCATCAAAGACTTTAGAATTGGAACAGATGAAAGGATTTATCTCTGAAGGTAAGTGTTGTACATCACAATTTATTTCAATAGACACTTGACATTGCCACATTGATAAATGCTGACTTGAAATTAAAATAGCTTTTAGTTTTAGTGTCGAGAAATGTTTTCCCACCAGCAAAAAACACTGTGATTTTTTAACAAGGATTCAGAAACTTTTCACACAATTTTCAGTCATTTTGAGATGATTGAAAAGTTGGTGCCCCATTTCAAATTGTTGATGTCGAACTAGATTCATAGCATTGTATTACTGTTACATTTAATTTTACTAATTTAATTTCTTACCATTTTTCTTAAAACCTTAAAGAACAGTTAAGCCAAATAAAAGAATTAATATCTCTTTCTAAGGCAATATTTGCTCAGAACATCCTATTTTCTTTTCTTAGATAAACGTTTCAAATATTTGATATACAATTTTAAATTACAAACCTCAAGTATTGCAACCTTTTATACTATTTGGTGATTAAAATTTTTAACAAAGCTATAGCAATGATATCTGCAATTGAGCCTAAAGATTAACCATGTAAATAGTCGGTAAATTCTTAGTGGCATACTACTATAGCTATACAAAATAATACATGTAATACCATAAACATAAGTAAAAATCCTGTCCAATAATTATTTGTCATTTTTTTACAGGATCAAATCTACTGCTGCACAGACTGTTAATAGAAAAAGGAGTATCAGAAAATTTACAATTACTGTCATTTGATTCTGAAACTAATCTATGTGCTGCTTCTTATGTAAGTTTATATCAAATACTGGGTAAAACAAATGTGTGCAGTGTCTTTGAAAAACTTTAATTAAA
The DNA here is from genome assembly GCA_019925275.1 of Mytilus edulis. Taxonomy (NCBI): domain Eukaryota; kingdom Metazoa; phylum Mollusca; class Bivalvia; order Mytilida; family Mytilidae; genus Mytilus; species Mytilus edulis. Next base: position 20,972,684 of record CM034353.1, read on the forward strand.
ATATATATAAATAAAAAGAGATGTTAGGTATGCATCAGTGAGAAACAAGCAACTCAATGGAAAATAATAAAGGTTATCTCATGGATAATAAAAAAAATAATGCAAGCCATAGATTAGTAGGAAATTTTCTCATGGACTGGACTGTTATATTCAAGTTTTATAAAGTTGAAAACATTTTAACAGTTATTAGGCATGCATGAATGATTTACTAAATAACATCTAATCCTTAGATGCTTAACCCAGTATTGCAATTTGTAATTTACATTTGCTTACTTGGTTTTTTTTTCTCAGTCAAATCCACATTAAGTGGATATATCTAAGGATTGACTAACAGAAATCCATAAATGTGTGATTTATGCAATAAAAAATAAATGAAAACAGTACCTATGTTACCCTGAAAACTTTAATTCTGAATAATTACTTTTCTATTTACCTCAGAAACCTTTGGAGGACAGAACACAGACAGTTGATGGTACTGAGATCAGAGTATATGGTGTAGAAAGAACAATCAACTCTTTTGTAGATCTTCCTACCACATGGCAGTCATATTTTGTACAAGATGGGTAAGTCTAATTCTCAATATATCTATATAACCACTGACTGACAGATGTTCATATTAAAAGCTTTTACAGTTTTCCACCCACACAAGTCCACAAGTATTATAACCTAGATGCATTTGTACAACACATTAGTTCCCCTATCAGCAGTAAAACAGAACATGATCAAAAGCTGTAATTCTCTCAAATAGAACAAGTGCATCTCAGTAATCCAACAATACACAATAGCATAATCAGCTCATTGTTTGTGTTGTTTGATGTAATCACAGCCTTGTACTTGACACAGAATGGACAATATGCTTTGCTCAGTGATTGTCCAAAATATGTTTTTTTTCTATCAAAAGGAGGGGTATTAACCATCTATGCCTCCAAGAAAATCAAACCACCAAATCATCTATTATGCCTCAGATAAGGAAACTAATGTGTTGTACAAAAAAATCTTGTTTGTTTGCATTTTTTAAAAAGATCATGAAATGAGCTTATATTTTATCTGAATTAATATTATAAGAATTAGTTACAGATTGATTTTTCATTTGTTCAGACTATTAAGATTGATACTTTTACATGGTAAAATTTATTTCATGCTGAAAAGTTATGTGGCATGTAATTTCTAATTTGATGAAAATTGATGTGTGAAATAACTGGCAGTGCAGTTTTGCCTGAGCTAATATTTGTTTTGCCTGATCTTTTAGTTTTCAAGCAATTACACCCAGTGGTGCAGGTCAGATAATGTATGAGAATTTATCAATTCAATTCTTTATTAACCAAATGTTTTACAACATATAGGTACATGTATAATCAATATATACTAAATATATATTACAAAAATATACGATCATGACAAAACAGACAGAAGTTTTAAATACACAAAAAATAAATACATATTAATATAATTCCAAATAGCAAATATTTGCTAAAAACAGTCATTTCTGAGCTTCAGTGCTCTAAATATATATTTTCCCAAGTTGCACAAGTCTTTTACATTAGTAGTGCTTAATAATTGTAACAGTTTATAAACAGATGGCTTACGCCAATAATATGGTTTAATCAAACATTCACGCAGATTAGAATATAATGGACATGATAAAATAAAATGCATTTCATCCTCAATATCATCAATACACAATGTACAGGTTCTAAGGTTTCTATTAACATTGGAATACCTTCCCTTCTCTATAGCTAGATTATGTGATGACAATCTTAATTTAACAATACACTTTTTATAAATATCGGGTATGGGTTTACACAAATATGACTGCAAAGAAAAATTGGATATCATATATCTATACAAAAAACATTTTGATGAACTTTCTAAAGTAGCATCAAACTCTTGTTTGACAATATCACAAAGTCTCTGTTTAATAACAATAATATGATCTTTACATAAAGAATTTTGTGAATACCACAAATCATTTAAACCAAGATGGAACAATTCCTTTCGTATATTACAAACCCAGTTATTTTTGTCATTTGGATTCTTTAAACACATATCATATAAATAATTGTAACAACCATGTAATATACAATTGTTATTATTCAATACTTTATCCAATATTTAAATATACGTAATTTCCTGGTTATTAACATAGGAAATCTTCCAAGTTCACAATAGACCATGACATTTGGTGTACTTGTTTTAACATTCAAAATTCTTTTACAAAAATCAATATGTATCTTTTCTACGTCTTGCGCTTTATGAAAACCCCATATTTCAGAACCATAACATAGAATACTACTCACATATGTATCAAATAATGACAATAACGTGGCATAATTAAATGAAAATTGTCTAATATTACTAAATAAACAAAACATAGCTTTTCTACCTTGTTCTGCAACTATCATGATTTATTCATGAAAACATGAGTACTTACATTATCTCAAAAGTCTTAGGTTAATTACATTAAACCATATCAAATCTGTAGATTTGATTATTGTTGTGTGTAAAACAGTCATAGTTACTAAGACATGATTTTGCCATACAAACCTAAAGACAACTTGTTCTTTGTTTAACATTTGATTTTAGTTGTTAACCCTATACACACAAAAATTATTTACCACCATCTAAAGAATAATAATAATGAATCCACAGGATTCGTCTATACTTGTCATCTGATTTTAATTTTACAAAACTAGAGTAAAACTAATTATTGTATAGTTTAAACATCTACTTTTTTATTTTACACAGGCATTTGTCCAGTAGAGTGCAAGTTGGATCACCAGTCACCATGAAATTAGTCAAAGTACCACAACTCATAGAAAGAGGTAAAAGCCTAGTAATCAATCTGTTTGATGTATCATTTATGGTTACCTAGAAATTGTTTGGCAAACTAAATGTATTTTTATGTCATCAATTATTATTTGATTTATAGCTAACAGGTTTGTGTTTTAAAGTCCCTAAGGTTATGTAATAGATCTTGGGTCTAGAATAATAATGATTTGTTATTTGTGGCCTTATACACAAAGTATTTCTGCACAAAGCTGACTAATAGGATGCAGCAATAACCAAAAAAGTGCTTAATGTCACTTTGTGACAATCTCAGCAGATTCAGCATCCACTTTATATGAACATATCCACGTGATGAAATATTAAGGCCTTCCATAGACTGTTGTAACTAGAAATGATTACACCCATTGTTTTGTCAATAAATATGATAAAAAAAATATGATTAACAACAATTCATGTTTATCTTTGTAGATGAAGAACCACCAAAGCCAGTATTTGAGAAGAAACCATTGAACTGGGAGGAAGACATGCAGTTATATTCTAGATTTCTTGATAGAAAGGTATATAGTTTCAGATATATTCTTTTTGAAACGGTCTGATTCAAGGTTGTTTCAATCTAGCAATTAGATAAAAAAAATTGTAACTCTCATTGAGAATATTAATTATAACCTTTCTAAATGTTGATTCCTATCAAATCAAAATTATATGGAAATGGCTGTTTTCTGTTCTTTGGTCCTGTTGTTGTCTCCTTGGCACATTCAACATTTCAATTCTCAATTTTATTGTTTTGTATGGTAGCAGGGTTGATATCAATAGACTTGGTACTTCAATGTATAACATTTTGGACATGTGACATGCTTGTAACTTTAGTAGTAAATGTACTACAAATACTATTATTATACCTTACATATATTTCAAACAATTCTATTGGGTGAAACGTTACCATGTGACATGGAATAATTAAGTTAATTTTCATTCAAATGAAGGAAGGACGAATAACCCTAAAAATTTACACCAGCGGTGAATAACCCTATAATTCACTTGTGAATAACCTTTGGAGTTTGTTGATTTGTACTTGAGTTACCTCCCATGAAAATGATGTCACAGACGTAAATAAACAAAATGGCAGCGTTCACGTTACACTGGAAGCCCATCGAGAGACGAGGAAATAAGGCATTAAACATGAATAGAGCTGAGAGTGCCAGCAGCTGATAATATTTCTTATAAACGGTCCTTTTCAGGGCCATCAATATTTTTCAAAAAGATTCTACTTTTGTTGTAAATTCGAGAAATTCGAACACAAATATATTTTCAAACGTCAGTCTGTGTGTTATGTTAGAAAATATAGACACTATAGTAAGTGTTCGAAATGCCCTTCCACTGTTAGTTCGCTATAATAAAACAATTGTGGCCCCTTAGAATCGATGAATATCTAAAATTGTAAACCCTTAAAAGTTATTTTACTTCAGGCTTTGCCCTCAATGAAATAACCTTCTCGTATTGACAATTTTGGATATTCACCTTTTCAACGGCCCATAATTGAATATTATAAATGTTGATTTGTACAGCTAAATGCAACAGATTACCAACTGTTGATCTTAGTCTTTCTACATTCACTGTATAAAGGCATTTGCACGTCCAAAGTATTGTTTAAGTTTTTATGCCCACCTACGATAGTAGAGGGGCATTATGTTTTCTGGTCTGTGCGTCCGTCCGTCTGTCTGTCTGTCTGTCTGTCTGTTCGTCCGTCCGTCTGTTCGTTCGTCCGTCCGTCTGTCCGCTTCAGGTTAAAGTTTTTGGTCGAGGTAGTTTTTGATGAAGTTGAAGTCCAATCGACTTCAAACTTGGTACACATGTTCCCTATGATATGATCTTTCTAATTTTAATGCCAAATTAGAGATTTTACCCCAATTTCACGTCCACTGAACATAGAAAATGATAGTGCGAGTGGGGCATTCGTGTACTGAGGACACATTCTTGTTTCATATGTTTGTTAGCTACATTTATTTTGCCTCTTAGTGTATTTGAGCTTACATTGAAGCTGTTTAATAAATAATATCAATTTCATAATATGATCTGGTTGATCTTAGTAATCTTTCCTAATTATTTCTTTTCTATCTATTTTCTAGGAGGAACTAAAAGCTGACCATTCTACCTATATCAGATCACATCCAGAACTTAAAAGTATTCTAGCAGACTTTTTACAGTTTCTGTTATTACGGAAACCAGACGATGTTGTACAGTTTTGTGCTGAGTATTTCTCAGCTTTTTCCCATACCATGCCAACATCAACTCCTTACCTTGCTTCCAATGCTCCAACACCTTTCCCAGCCAGCAGGACTAACACTAAAATAGACCAGCTTAGAGCACCTACTCGATAGATACATAACAGTACAAAGTCATTTATTTACTCACTGGTTGTATTAATCTTGATGGTAGCATGTTCTGTTATCAAGAATGTCATGAAAACAACAATGATTTCAGTCCAAGAATCTCAAATCTTGGTTATTTATAAATCTGATTCAGTAAAGCAAATCAAGCTTGTATGTGGTCGCTGAAATTGATTGACAAATTTTTTTTACAACAGAAATATAAAATGAGGAACAATTCTAGAAATTGAGATTGTCTGTTTTCTTTCAATTCAATCAATAGTTTTTTTTAACACAGATAAGATTCATATCATTTGGAATAGTAATGATTGACAGGGTAGTATTTACACTGTTTGGAATATGGGACAGTCATCAGGAGTATATTTTTTCAGTGCTGAATATATAAATATCTAACTTAGATTTTTCAAAAGAAAAAATGAGAAATATTTATTCAAATTTTCATTAAATTATTGTGATGTTATTAATGGTTATACAAGTAATGCTGAAATATTTTATAAATTACTTGAACAAACAAATAATATGCCTTGTTACAATGTAAGTGCTAAGGCTTTGACCAAAGATGACATCAATTTAACAAAGGATGTTTCAGTGAATATATTGTTATCCTTTTTTATTATTGTTATTTTAAATTATATATATATATGTATATAATTATATTGTTACAATGTTCCAATCATTGAGTTATATAAAAATAGAAAATTGAGTAATTATTGAAAATTTTAAAATAAACAATTATAAAAAAAACTCAATATTCAATAAAGGTAAATAATATCTCTAAAATTATATTTTTTTCAAGGAACATCTTTCCTATCCCTGTAAATGTAACAATGCATAAAACACCAAAGATACATTTATTTATTTACTGATATCCACTCTTTTGGTGTATTCTGTATTTAGGCATCTATATGTTAGGATACCTCTACTTCAATATTGTCTATATGACATGCACCAGTATTATGTGAAGAAAAATATGTTACTTTTTGTCAATTTTGAAATAGAAAAAATGATATTGAAAAATTGAAATAGTGCAAGTCTTAATTCAATTAATCTATTATAATTTCCGAACCGATTCCAAACACTATTATTGTATGATAAACATTTCTGTCGTTTATGATGCATACTATTTATTTTAATTCTGTACAGTATGCAGTTCTCAGCATTTTCATGATTGTATATATTCATTTATTTTGATATTGTTGACAATATAATAAAGATATTGTGATAAAGTGTTAGTTGCTTTGCATTTGTTTTGTTGCTATTCAAAGTACCTCTTGTATTTGAGATTGGAATTATTTGTTGATTCATTCAGTCATGTTTGTGTATGCTACATTGATCTATTTTTTATGTCTTATAATCTGGTTTTACTTTATAACTCCCTCCTAAGGAAAAAATGTAACAAGGTTCAAATAGCAGATGACACAAGTCATTCAGTAATAAAATATATGATATGTGCCTTACATATAATTATCTATTTGATGTTTTTCAAAAAACCTCATGATGTTAAAACAAGTGAAACTGTGAGCTACTGCTCTCTGATGATACCCCCACACAAATACTTGACGGTAAATAGGAAATTGTTGAGGGATGAATCTGAAAAACACATGACAAGGATAGGTGACTTTTATAAACCTTGAAACCAGACATCCTTGTATTGTAGTTTCAGAGAAAAATGTGACGAAATTTTCAACTTGGCGATCATGTGTAAAATGATGCAAGTGTTCAGTAAACAGCAAGTTGTTGAGTGATGAATCTGAAAACACATCACACAGTATAAGTGACTTAAATAAACCCTGCAACCAAATTTCAGAAATCCTTGTAATATAGTGCCCGAAAAAGATAAGACGAAAAATATTCATTGGAGGGACTGATTGGTGGACAGACTGAGGTAAACAGTACACCCCCACTTCTTTTTTTACTTTTTTTTTACATGTTGTATATGAAATATCTGTCTAGGAATGATTGTCCCCCATATTTAATATGACCTAAATCTTATGAAAAATTACAATTTTTGCCTTGCCTGCAACGAAACGCCCAGAAAGAGAAACATAGGAATTGTTTTTTTGGGGGCCAGGTGAACTACTGTTAAGTTTTCTGCTTAAGTTAGGTTGATAGGAACTACTTGTGATAGATTAAGCTAAAAGTGTCAGTTTTGATGACTATTTTGAGTACCCTAGGTCATGGTCCAGTGACTTTGAATTAATTATCAATTTTCAATGTTAAGTTTTCTGCTTGAGTCTGTTTGATCAGAACTACTAACGGTAGACAATGTTTTCTATAAAGTTACATTACTGTCTGTACAATTCAGTTTGTTGACCATTTTCAAGCCCTGCACACAAGATCAGGGTCAAGGGACCGAATTTAAAAGCAATGTGTCTGTCCATCATATTGTCTTTCTGAATTATGGCAGAAGGGCGAGGAGTATCACTGTGTCAACAGTTTATAATAATGAATTATTTAGGTGCCACTACAGTGACTGACATCAAAAAATTATATTTCTGCGCTAAAATACGAGGTTTTATATTACTGTTTAAAAATCACTTTACCATATTTTCAACAGGTCAAAGTAATTTATTATTTTTGCAATTACAAGGACCAAGTGATGACTCTTATTCTTTCTCCTTTCAATAGCATATGCAAAACCTTTTATTCTTATAACATGTTTTTGTTTCCTTCTTTATTGTTTGCAGTAGACTAGTGAAGGATGTCGTAGGATTGAGCTGATGTCTGGTCAAATTAAAGACTTCAAAATAGCTGTTAACTGCTTTTAGGCTAAGAATGCAGCATATATTAGAAAGAGCAGCCTGATTGATTTGGAGTCAGAATAATGTGTCCTGACATAGTTTCATGCTTTCTCTTGGACTGTTACCCTGTGAACTAGAAACAAAAAGTATGAAGCATAGTTCATTTACAAAGCTCATCAATATTTTCTTGCCTTTATATATGTAAGTCAAATCTATGTATGGTCTCAAGACTGTTTCCCCATGTGGACATGTCACTCAAATCTGTGGCCCTTTGTCCAGCCTGAAATTGGTGTCTTTACCTCAGATCTATATCCTGTGGTGTCATAACAGGGTTTTTTTTTATATAAGATCTGTGTTTGTATAAAGTGGACTTTAAGAAACGCCAATTAAATAGGACAGGCTTAAAGAAAGTAATGGCTTTAAAACACTCAACTATACCCTAATCTGGGACTGTTAGAAAAGGATGTCAACAAGTCAGCACATAGCACAGTTTATTAACAAAATAAAACAAACAAAAAATAAAAACACCAATCTCTTTTACTATAATTTTTACCTATAATATTTCTTAACTTATTTTTTTTCAAGAAATGTGGAAAAATACATGTCATTCATAGGTAAAAAGAGGGCATTTGTATGACTATTGTTATAACAAATTGTAAAAAGTAAATTAGCATGGCCCTAAAAGGCTTCCGTAGTTTGTCATCTACTGTAGAATTGGGTTCTCAAAATAGCGGTGTTTTGTAATCAATACAAGATCATACAATAACTCAGATTTTCCATATGGTGTCATAATAACTGATCCAAGCAATGTCCTTTGAATTTTCCCTAAATTATTACCGATCTTGGAGTATACATGCAGTTTAATACTGCTTGTTTTTGTTAGTCAGCGACGTCTTTAAATAACGAAAACTTGAAAATTCGACTGAGTTGTATGATTTTTCGCAACATCAAGTTTCAGACATGCTTGCAGGCATATTTAATATGTTGCCAAGTTTTCACTAATTCAATGCATTGCATGTTATCATATGACAGTAGATAAAATTAAAACATGTATCATTTTACTCGGAGACAACTTTAACACATGGTTAGTTAGTCTCAGTTTTCAGAGTATTATTGTCATTACTGAATATTAGAACGACATCGACAATTTTGGGCTCATTTTCATAGATTTTCCATAACACCAACCCCATCTACATCTATACAACCGGATGGATGCAATTCGGTTCATTGTTTTTATCATGACGTCCTGTGCCAAATATTTAAAACATGTTAAGATGGAGAACAAACGCACAATAAATCAAATAGTTTTGGGTTCTTCAGGGTAGGTCGACTAAGATGAGGGCAGTTAGTTTAGACTAAAAGTTTTGCCTTACAACAGGCCGCCAATTAAACATCTGTTCATCGTTTTCCTCTGCCGACTTGACCCCAGGAGAACATATACCTCACCACTTTACCTATTTGCATGATTTAATGCTATGGCGAATCTAGTCACTAAAAAAATAGAACTAACATTCCATCCATACCCGAGATCAGGTTTTAAACTCCCACTTGCATAAACCTTTAGCTCTTCGAATGTCAAGTTGGGTTCTTATACATATTTCACGTTGGCTTAAATATTCGGCTTTGAGAGATTACTGATGAAGTTATATGCAGAAAGCGCCTCTGACGCATATTAACCTGTTGTTTTTTTTATTTGCCTGTATCTACGTAGAAGGTTATTATTTCTTCTTTTCAAAATTGGAAAGACCCCTCTTTTTACAGACTTCAAGATCCTTGCAGCATCTCTTTAAATTTTTCAGTCTCATTTATTGTTATTCTATTTTCGCAATTTAATTTTATACTTGTTATCTCTACAAGCGAATTCCAGAAAGGTTCTCAAACAAAAAGAATATCAATTAATTTTTGTCAAAAATTAGGTTTTCTACCAATTTTATTTCGTAAAACATGCAAGTATAAAAATAACTTTTGATTGCAAAAACATTCCGTTTCGGTTTTTTGTTTGAAGTTTTAATCTCGATACTAATGGATTTTTATACCAATTTAATTTCTAATAAATTCTACGACAAATTCATTATTTGTTATAAAAACTTCAACTGAAGGGAAATATTTAAAAAAAAAAAATGCATTAATCATTAAATTATATCAAGAAAAAATAATGGTATATTACACTAATATATTAGCTAAAATGTGTTACTAGTACATTATAGTTTCTAGCTAAAAGTGTGAGGTATCTAACATACACCATGCACAGGATCATTTTCAGGCATCTGGTAAACCAATCAGTGTGCTGACATGGAACTGTGTTGTATGTGTAGATACCCTCACACTTTTTCAATGGAAAATCAAACAAATTTTGGTACATTACGGCTAGCTTGGACATAATAAATAGACAACAAGTTCCAATTTCTAGGTACCAATCATCTGTATAGCAATTAAATAGCAAGGATTTGTATAGTAAGTATTACCAGAGACATATAGCCTATATACATTTGTGTATATTATGTGTCTGGTATTACTATACAAATCCTTGGTAATACTGAGCAGCTGGACATTATTATAAAATGTCACTATATATGCTCATGATTATATGTTTCTGGTAATAGTACTATAATGCAAATGATTAATCCCTGAAGTTACGCTACATTTTATTTTTATTAAAGATAGTATTTGGTCTTAATAATAATTAGTGCTAAGCATGCAGTATACATGATCATTCAGGAGTAAAAGCAGAATTTTTGGCTTTGAGTCAGCATATTATGTTCTAATAGGTTTTCATGTCACGTGTTCTGGTAGACTGTGAGCTCAACTTGACATAAAATCCACACCAGCAATGTATTAGGGCATTGAGGGTTGTTATAATTATTGTTACATGGACTTTGCCAGCCACATGGTGGGAATTGGAGTGGAGCAATATAGATAAGAAGTAAATGTATGTCCAGATAGAACATGTATAAGAAGATGTGGTATGAATGCTAATGAGACAACTCTCCACCCAAGTCGCAATTTAAAAAAGTAATCATTATAGGTCATAGTACGGTCTTCAACACGGAGCCTAGTCTTACGCCGAACATCAACATATAAAGGGCCCCAAAAATTACCAGTGTAAAACCAGTTAAACGGGAAAACCAACGGTTCAATCTATATAAAAAAACGAGAAACACTTATGAACCACATCAACAAACGACAACTAATGAACATCTATGCATATATATGATATATATCTCTGGTAATAGTACTATAATGCAAATCCTTGAAATTACACTACAGAAATATTTCTTATAAAAGATAGTATTTGTTCTTGGAAAAATGTATCATTAGTGGATACTGGTCGTAGACAAGAGAAGAAAAAAGAAAATACTTGATTAAAAGTCACCACTTCTTACATATATGTAATATATGACAGCACATTAAAACACAAGTTAACAACAAGAGACCACAAGATCCACTGTATAAAGAGGTGAGAGAGACTATAAAACATTTTTTTCTGCAAATATAATACAAATACAAGTCATCTATCATAAGTATAAAATACATGTTCGCCTTATCAAAATTGCATTGGAAATTTTGGCAGCATAAATACCATGTTGTCATTTGTAAACAGAAATACCAATTTTATCATTATCAAACATATTAAAAAAAATCTCATCATCAAATTTAATGATTAAAAATAACAGTACGAATATCTGAATATACACAACAATATAACAAAACATGTTTTTCATCTTCAAAAGGTCTTCAGTACAGTTAAACATACTCTACATATTTTCAATATCAATATTTTTTATAACCGGACCAGTTTCAATTTCTAGTGGGTGCTACACCACATGCTAAAAGATATAGTATACATTTTCGATATTCTTAATTAAATTAGTACATCTCGAGGCGTTGCTTATAAATAAGTCTTGTTTGAGAACAACCTTTTTGTTTTCACCAGTGTATAGTGCCTTCTTCTAGGTTTTATGATCTTGTTAATTTATACCAGAACTCTCTTAATTGTTATATTGAGAACGTATCATTGGAGGCACTCGTAATGGTTACAGTTACTGATTTCTAAAACGTATGGGTAAATATTTAAACAGGCTAGGTAGGTTATTGGGCATATACTACTCATTCATTCTTTAGAATTTTAACTATTGTCCAGTAATTTGGCACAACTGTAGTGAAAAAAATCTTTTAAAATGGAAAAAAATCAAGAAAGAGCTCTGAGATTTATTTATGAAGATTGCCATAGTCCTTACGAAAAACTGCTAGAAAAATCTGAATTACCATCTTTAAAAATAAGAAGAATAAAAACAATTGCAATAGAAACATTTAAAATAATTCACAAAAAAAGTCCGAGCTACCTTCATGATTTGATTGATATAAAAATTAACAAGTATGATTTAAGATCACAGAAAACAGCAGTACTCCCAAGAGTTCGAACTACTAACTTAAGTATGGCTTAAGATTGTTTCGCTATAATGCTGCACAAATCTGGAATGAGCTACCGAACCATTGTCGAATGGAAACATCTATTGACCAATTCAAAAAACTGGTACAAACATGGGATCCAAGTAACAGCTCATGCCAGTGCAATGCATGCATATAGTGTTTATGCCTGTTTTATTTTACTTTTATTTTTTGTGTGACTCTTATTATTAACTAAGCTATGTTTTAAGTGTACTATATATATATATGCTTTTAACTTATATATGTCATTTGTGGTATCTTACCATGCATTATAGGTTTAAAATTGTGTTGTTTTCATGACTTTTGTATGTGTGTATTGTATTGTGTGTTCGTATGTTGTATTTTGTTATTAAGTCGATTTGAAAAGCTCACTAGAGCTTGTGTTTATGTAGTTTATTGAATATCGACACTAAATAAAACTTTGAATTGAATTGAATTGAGTAAACTGACGATTTTGACAATGTAGAACTTTTCATGCTGATTTGTTTTCCTATTTTAAGTTATAGAGTTGAAGAAAATTTTCAGGCAAACATTTTTTTAACTCGTAAAAATTTAAGGATGTACTTAGGTGAGGTTACGTGAAAATTAATAAATTAAGAAGTTAAAATTGATACTATAAGCAGGTAGAGCAGTCATTTAAGGATAAAAATAAGCATCCTGCAATTGAACAGCTTGTATTTGAGGAGACGTCAGCTCTAACAAATAAGTCTTTCAGACTTGCTGGTCTCCGAAAAGCTAAGACAGGAGGATTGGGAAAGATCTTGGATAATTTAGGGTGTTTGGCAATAGTTTGCCAATTGGCACGGATCAAACGTGAAAGGTTAGTAAAGGCTGGATTGTATGTTAGAATAAACGGGACTATTTTGCTGCGCCTCTTCCGTTTGTACTGTAAGAGGTCATTGCGGCTGTTATTGTTAGCGCGCAAACCCCTTATCTATGTCCAATTTCTTATAACCTCGTTTTTTCAAAAATCCGCGAAGTTCCTGTAACCGTTTCGTGACAGCCTCCACAGAGGAGCAAATCCGCTTGACTCTGAGAGCTTGACTGTACCAGTACGGGATACTTTTTGTACAGTGTTTGGGGTGACAACTTTGGGGAGAAAGGTACTGATGTTTATCTGCATGTGGGTTTACAGTAGAGGTCTGTTGATATGACACCGTCCTTTATAGATGTGGTTGTGTCTAAGAAAGATATCTTAGAGTCGGAAATTTCATACGTAAATTTAATTGAATGGTGGGCGTTGTTTGCATGTCTGATGAAATCATCCAGTTTTTGTTGGGATTCAATCCATTGCATGTCAACATCATCAATGAAACGGAACCAAGACAAAGGTTTGGATAAAGATGCTGCAATAATTTGTTTTTCTAATTTGCCATGAAAATATTGGCGTAAGACGGTGCCATTTTCGTCCCCATCTCTGTCCCGTTTATTTGAAGGTAATATGATAATCATTAAAGCTGAAATTGTTGCATTTCAGGACCAGAGTAAGCAGCTGGACTAAACATTCAGTAGGTGGTTCTAAAATGTTGCGCGAGTCCCATATTTCCCTACAAGATTGTATGCCGTTATCATGAGGTATGTTGGTATACAATGAGGTGACATCTAAAGTGACAAGGAGGGTTTCCGGAGGAAGAGGTTCATGGATTCCATTTTACGAAGATAATCTGTAGTGTCTTGAATGTGGGAAGGAAGATTTTCTACATGATATTTTAAATGAAAATCGACGAATTCTGAGATTTTCTCAGTCGGATGGCCATTTGCGGATACAATGGGTCTACCGGGTTTGTTAACCTTGTGTATTTTGGGAAGAAGTCTGAAGATACAATCGACCAGGCTTGGCATTCTCTGGTTTTAAATAACCAATTGTATCCTCATCTATGTGACCGTTATTGTACATGGTTTCACGGTAACGCAGTGATAATTTTGGAGCTAAACTCGGAAGTTAGGGACATAGTCTAGCTTCTTATAAAAATCTCTCATCAGAGAGCTGACGCACTGCTTCCGCGATGTAGTTAGCTTTGTCCATTACCACAACGGCACTGCCCTTATCTGCTGGTTTTATCACAATATCATCTCGGTTTCTCAGCGATTGTATGGCTTTTTTCTCGTCAGGAGAGGTGTTATAAAAGGACGAGTACTCGTTGCTAGCTAGATGAACAACATCCGATTTGATTTTGTCGATAACATCTCCCAGTGTAGCAGATTTACTAGGTTTTGGAATCCATGAACTCTTCTTTTTAAAATGCGGAATTATGATTTCTTCCTTCGAGTCAGACGTGTCTGCATGAGTCTTCCTTATTATCCACCTCTTTATCCTTGTTACCAAAATATTCTTTGATTCTGAGGGTTCTGGCAAAGTTATCATGGTCATCTCCCAGTTTCAAATTATCTATGTAATTGGGAGTAGGGCAAACATTCAAACCCTTAGAAATATTTAAATTTATATTTATTAATAGAATATTAAATTTCTTGTCGCTACATTGTTATTCTTGTCGCTACATTGTTATTCTTGTCGCTATTTAGTGTTACCGGATGGAAAGTGAATTTTACAATTTCCATTACAGGAAGATGTTAATTCCTGCTTTTCTTTAAATTTTTACCTAGAAATGCTTGCTATCTCTGCAAGCCGATTTCAAAAATACCTAATCACAAAAACTTAACAACTGTAAAGGGGTCAAAATATATTTATGTACTAATATTAGTTAATTAAACGTGAGCGTGTAAAATAAAAATTTCATTTGCAAAAGTATTCTATTAAATCTTTCATTTAGTAGTTATAATCTCAAATGAAATAAAAATTGAGTACAAACACCATTTCTTAAGAAAAATAATCGGCAAAACTAATGTAATAACTCAATTATCGATAATATAGGAATACCTCGAACTAAAGGGAGATAATGAAAAAAAGATAATAATCATAGTTTTACAGTAAAACGATATTTAAAAAAAAAATGCGAATGGTATAATCGTTCTATAAAATGACTATCGAACAATAAAACTATTTCTTATAAAAAATAGCATTTTTTCTTTGTAAAATGGATCATTATTGGAGACGGATGGTAATTATATATATATAAACTGTGTGATTGAACCTCATTTACAAATATTAGAAATTATTATAAATTAAGGAATGTATCTCCCTCATGCAAAGCTCTGATTCCTTTCACGGATTTGGCTATACTTTTTGGACCTTCTGAATTATAGCTCTTCATCTTTTATATAAGCTTTGGATTTCAAATATTTTGGCCACGAGCATCACTGAAGAGACATATGTCGAAATGCGCATCTGGTGCAAGAAAATTGGTACCGTTAATTTTATTACAGGACTTACCAGTTACAGACAAGTTATGTTGACTCGAATGATTAGTACACCCAGAGATAGTCCAAATGATTATGAAGTCTGGCCAAACTTCATAATTGTTTGGACTAACCCAGAGATATAGATAGGTTTTTGCTGATCCATATGTCAATAAGGTGTAACCGGAGAGCATGTATCTACTCTACAAATTTATATCTTCACCACCGGGATTCGAACCCCGGTCGCCTGCGTGACAGTCAGTGCGTTAACCCACTGAGCCAAAGAATCGCTTCCCTCGCTCAGTTGATTAAGACTGGCTTTATATGTTCTACCTGTACTAAGGAGGGGAAGCAACCCCGCTACAAAGGTAAAGATCAGATGAATCCTGCCAGCCAGACACATAGGCGGATCCAAGGGGGAGGGGGACGGGGGATTTTGTTAATTATATAGGGAATCACTGAAACGTGACTTGAGCGGGCCCCTCCTTAGGTCAGTCAGCGCCCCCTTCTTACAAAATTTTCTGGATCCACCACTGAGACATAGAAGATCGGAGCATACTTGACTCACTTTTTTTACTGATCACTGAATTTCTGTTGAAAATCTTTTAAAGGTTTTATTACAAGTTGCTCCTTTAATAAACACTAATACATTGTAATAATGATTCATGTAAATTATTCAAAGGTGAGATGAAACCTGCCAGACAGACGTGAATAATTCACAATCATTCTGTATACAATATATAGTTGACATTTTTGCTAAAGGAATAGTCTAAAGAGGACCAAATCATGAAATGAGGTCAAGGTTAGATGATCGATGTCACACAGACATGTTCATCTTAAAATCATTTCATACACAAAATGATAAACTTATGGCGTTTAGCAGTGATTTGTATAGAAAGACTTACTATACACATTTTTAAGGGGGCGGATAGGGGTACCTTTCTCCCTCCTTCCGCCCCTTTTCTCCTTTCTCCCCGGCGGCCCCTTTCTCCCGCCCCTCTTCTCCTTTTTCCTACCCATTTATCTTGTCTCCCACCTTTAAACATGACAACTTATATATAGGAAGCTCATTTAAAAAGAAATATACTCAAATGTCTTGTTTTATTTTTATGGCTCGTCCCCGTCTTGTCCTTTTACAAGATAGAAGTGTTGTTTCTTCTCTTCTCAATAACGTTTTCACTGACTGTCTGTTAAGCTGTTTGTTTGCATGCCGTTTAACGATCATTTAAAAAAAATATAAATCAAAATTATAGAAACGCTGTATAATGTGTGAAAAATCAGAAAATTTTGTGTCCCATTTAGTTCAATTTCATTAAGAAACTCATTCGTTTAAAGATAGTTGCCGAAAAACGCTGATTGCAAAATAGAAAAATAAAATTTTGAAAAGGGATATAATTTAGCGAAAATGCATAGTACAAGCAGCTTATGAAAATCGGGTACAAAATAATGAAAATAGTTTGTTAGAAAGTAATTAACTTAGAAGAATAATTAAATTGTCTTTGAACTTTATTTTGCCCAAGGACGTATATTAGATTAGGTTAGTTAAACGTCCTTGTTTTGCCGCACAACTGTGAAATTCCCAAGGCTATGTTCCAAGTGTAATGAGTTTCTGAATATGATTGGACTGTACAGAAAATATGGATCGGAAAGCTTCTAAAAAATAACTTGCAAACGCTGTAATCGTATAAGCACAGTTTACACTTGACAGGCAACATCGGAATAAGGGAAAAGTTAACAAAGGCTTCAAGTTGACATTTTCAAATTGGGGAATTTTGTCAACACTAAATGTGCACCCGTTTGGACGAAATGAAATTAGATCATTGAGATCTCGTTACATATTTTTCTTTCAATTCCATTTTCAAAACAATTATTTCTCGACATTTACAATCACATGATTCATTAAAAAAACAGTGGCCAACAGTAAATGAATAATCGGTGCTTTGATGAAAGAAAGCCCAGAAAAGCGCTTCAAGAAAAATAATATTTAAGAGATATGTTTGTTTACCAATATTTCTTAAAACAACAGAAACAACATTTTAACATGATCTTTATTTAGATTCATGTTGATTTACCCTGTGAATATGTAGGGATGGTGTATTTTGTTGTTTGAGTTGTAATTGATGTACACTTGAGAGTTCCCAATTACATCCCACTATGAACTGCCTATTCAAAAATAAATTGTTCACCAAATGCTTTGTAAAATAGAACATAATCATATACGCTTAATATATACTTTGGTCCCTCAACAAAATGTCGGGAGCATGCATGTACTGATTTACCCGTGTCCATTATTTCTTATTGTTATATATCTTTTTTAGCTTCAACTTTACACTATGTACCTGGTGTTACTATATATATACCAAAAGTGCGCATATTGTCTTTTTTTTGTAAACGACATGTTGCTAAATTTGGCATTTTGAAATTATTATATAAAGGCACGTAGAGCACTGACTTAGTCTGTTTACTCCTTCTATAGTGTATAATTTCAAGGTGGCACTTTTATAATGCGACTATAGTGGTTTGTCGAGTATATATATATATATTCTCCATTGTTTTTATTGTACAATTTTTCACAAATGACAGAGTGTTGAACTTTGTCTTTTCAAATGTAATTTTGAATATAGTTTGTAAGGTTTGTCCGCAACTATGCACACAACCCAAACCTTTATCTCATACAAAGTATATACTATATTAAAAATTCGCATTATTTTATCTATGGCTTTTATAACTAACGGAATGTTTTTTTTATGGCTGCATTACAAATGTGTCTTTTAGACACAACTCTATTTCATATTGTATTGTATCGTTCTGAACATGACTGAAAAATTTGCCACCGGACATTTTGAGGCTTCAAATCAATCATTTCAAATTGAACTTGAAAATCACTGTTTACAAATCAAGTTTTTGAAGCACTTTATCCATGCATGGAAGTAGTGGTGGCATTACCTTTGTCTAGTTTGGTACTGAGTATTAAGATGTGGATATGTTGGTTTTTTTTTTATCCTTGTAGAATATAAAGGAAATTTATTTACATATCCCGTAACATATTTTTTCAATACAATACCTCCGAGTAAAAATATTCAGAAAAGTCATCTTTTTCTGCCAAATTCTATGCATATCGGTAAATTTTGAGGCAATGTATCTTAAAAACTAGAGGTTCTAAAGACCCTGTGTCGCTCATCTATGAGCATATTAAACAAAGGACACAGATGGATTCATGACAAAATTGGGTTTTGGTGTTGGCCAGTGATGTTTTTGTAGATCTTACTTTATTAAACAATCTTGCTGCTTACAATTATCTCTATCTATAATGAAATTGGCCCAGAAGTGACAGTGGAAAATCATTTTGTAACCAGATGCTCCGCAGGGCGAAGCTTTATACGACCGCAGAGGTTGAACCCTGAACGGTTGGGGCAAGCATGGACACAACATTCAAGCTGGATTCAGCTCTAAATTTGGATTGTGATTAAATAGTTGACACAGCATAGGTTTCGGACACAGAATGAATGTGGTCTAATGAACTTAAAATACTTTTTTTGCCTTTGAGCAATTCACTATGCTGTTGAATATTAATCCTCTCAAAAAAATGTTTAAAGAAATTTTATTTTTATTTATGAAATCTGAAATGAGAAAAATTTACCCCCCCCCCCCTCCCCCATTTTTTTTCACATCCCCCTTTCCCTTTTTCCAAAACTGATCTCAATTCAAATTTCTAATGGAGTTTGCAACAATAACTACTCATTTAAATACATCATAAAATATTAAAATGTAACAAAAGGTGCTTGTTATCACTGAATGGTAAAGATTGTTTTAATTTATCAGTTGGTAGTAAAAGTGAATATACATTGTATATTGTATAAAACAATGATTTAAGTTGATTCAACTACTATTCTTGACAAAGAAAGATAACTCAAATCAATTGAAAATTTCTTGCTATTGCAAAATATTGTGCAATTAGATATTTCTTGCTATTGCGCAATACTGTGCAATTGAAAATATTTGCTATTGCACAATACTGTGCATTTGAAGATTTCTTGCTATTGCGCAATACTGTGCAATTGAAGATTTCTTGCTATTGCTGAATGCAATTGAAAATTTCTTGCTATTGCACAATACTTAATATAATAATTTTGGATCCTGATTTGAACCAACTTGAAAACTGGGCCCTTGATCAAAAATCTAAGTACATGTTTAGATTCAGCATATCAAAAAAGCCCAAGAATTCAATTTTTGTTAAAATCAAACTTAGTTAATTTTGGATCCTTTGGACTTTAATGTAGACCAATTTGAAAACGGGACTAAAAATTAAGAATCTACATACACAGTAAGATTTGGCATATCAAAGAACCCCAATTATTCAATTTTTGATGAAATCAAACAAAGTTTAATTTTGGACCCCCATTTGGACCAACTTGAAAACTTGGCCAATAATAAAAAATCTAAGTACATTTTTAGATTCAGTATATCAAAGAACCCCAAGGATTCAATTTTTGTTAAAATCAAACTAAGTATAATTTTGGACCCTTTGGACCTTAATGTAGACCAAT
Source organism: Mytilus edulis (assembly GCA_019925275.1). NCBI lineage: Eukaryota > Metazoa > Mollusca > Bivalvia > Mytilida > Mytilidae > Mytilus > Mytilus edulis. The sequence goes on from CM034353.1 coordinate 20,992,892, forward strand.
TTGAAAACGGGACCAAAAATTAAGAATCTATATACACAGTTAGATTCGGCATATCAAAGAACCCCAATTATTCAATTTTTTATGAAATCAAACAAAGTTCAATGTGGGGACCTTTGGGCCCCTTTTCCCTAAACTGTTGGGACCAAAACTCCCAAAATCAAACCCAACCTTCCTTTTGTGGTCATAAACCTTGAGTTTAAATTTCATTGATTTCTATTTACTTATACTAAAGTTATTGTGCGAAAACCAAGTATAATGCTTATTTGGGCCCTTTTTTGGCCCCTAATTCCTAAAATGTTGGGACCAAAACTCCCAAAATCAATCCCAACCTTCCTTTTGTGGTCATAAACCTTGTGTTAAAATTTCATAGATTTCTATTCACTTTTACTAAAGTTAGAGTGCGAAAACTAAAAGTATTCGGACGACGACGACGACGACGCAGACGACGACGCCAACGTGATACCAATATACGACCAATTTTTTTTTAATTTTTGCGGTCGTATAAAAATTGTTAAAAATTTACAAAATTGATGAACATTGTTAAAAATTGACTATAAAGGACAATAACTCCTTAAGGGGTCAATTGACCACTTTGGTAAAGTGGACTTATTTGTAGCTCTTACTTTGCTGTACGTTATTGCTATTTACAGTTTATCTCTTTCTATAATAATATTCAAGATAATAACCAAAGCTGCAAAATTACAAATTCAGGGGCAGGAGCCCAACAACAAATTGCCAGATTGGTCTGAAAATTGCAGGGCAGATAAATCTTGACCTAATGAACAATTTTACCATATGTCAGATTTGCCCTAAATGCTTTGGTTTCAGAGATATAAGCCAAAATCTACATTTTACCCCTATGTTCTATTTTTAGCCATGGCAACCATCTTGGTTGGTTTGCCGGGTCACCGGACACATTTTTCAAATTACATACCCCAGTTTGGTAAAATTTGGCCCAGTAGTTTCAGAGGAGAAGATTTTTGTAAAAGTTAACAACGACGGACGACAGACGCAAAGTGATGAGAAAAGCTCAGATGAGATAAAACCAAGGATTATGGCATGTGTTTCTATACATGCACGAACTCACAATAAAATCCTGGAAATTGCTAGTAATAAGACTTTCTTGTTATAATATAAGAGATCGTTATGAATTAGTGATGTTAGGTTGTTTTCGGTTAATTTAATATTTAATGGAACTCAGTTATGGAACTCAGTTATGGGACTGTCATACAAGTGGGAGGTTTGGATAACTATAAAAACAAGTTTAATCCACCATTTTCTACATAAAAAAATATGTCTGTAATATGACAGTTGTTATCCATGATTCGTTTGATGTGTATGAGCTTTTGATTTTGCCATTTGACTTTCTGTTGTTAATTTTCCTCTGTTGAAGCTTTTTATTAAATAACTAAATTTTGATAAATTTTATAAACATTTTTGTCTCCCTTTTCTCCCGCCCCCACTGTCCCTGTCTCCCTTTACCCTGTCCGACACCTCATTTTTGCTTATAGTATCTGAGAAACAGACCAAACCACAGAACCTCTACATTTACTTATGAACAATTAATATCAATTTTCTCATTAGGGAAAACAAATGAACATAAAATTGATACTGCATCCCTATTTCTCAAGTTCTATGTTCAACCTTCAAGACAAAAACAAAGATCCAATAAAAAAAGATCTGATGGAAAATTAGTTTTACTTATGTGTAGATTTTTATTTTGCTAATCATTCTTTTCATGTTCATAGTTCAAAATTGTCAAGATAATATAGCATTTAACATAAATGTAAAATTCCCAATTCAAGGGCAATGACTCCCATTGGATTGAATTCTCGGTTTCCAGTGTGTATCCTTTTTTGAATATTTTGCCATTTCAAAATAGGAAAGATCATATCATGGGGAACATGTATATTAAAAGAGGGACGAAAGATACCAGAGGGTCAGTCAAACTCATAAATCGAAAATAAACTGACAACGCCATGGCTTAAAATAAAAAAGACAAACAGACAAACAATAGTACACATGACACAACATAGAAAGCTATCGAATAAGCAGCACAAACCCCACCAAAAACTAGGGGTGATCTCAGGTGCTCCAGAAGGGTAAGCAGGTCTTGCTCCACATGTGTCTTCCGTCTTGTTGCTCATGTTAAAACAAATCCGATAAATAGTCTAATTCGGTAGGTCACATTCATGAAAGGATAGGGGATTGTAGTTACGACGTAAGGAACATATTCGATATCATCTGTGAAATGGTTATTCCACAATGGTCAACCAACTCATGATGGCGTCCGTAAATTTTACGAAGGGATGATTTCAACTTCACCATTTGGAACTCTTTGTTTAATAGCTTGCTTGTGAGCAGCAACTCTTTATCAAGAAAATCATCATAGGAAATACAAGCACGGGAATATCGTATCAATTGGGAGATATATACCCCATATGCAGGTGCTTCTGCAATGTTGCTACTTAGAAATGGAAAGTTCACAATTGGAAAGCTGAAACCATCTCTTTTGTCATAAGGTTTTGTTTTCAACCGACTCTCATTGTCAATTTCTAGATGTAAGTCAAGATATGAGGTAAAGGATACAACAGATACAGTTAAGCTGTATCTGTTGTATCCTTTACCTCTAGTTCGATGGGATAGATACATTCAACATAGTCACCAAACTTTGAAATATTTAGTGAGAGAACATCATCTATATAGCAGAAAGTAAAGTTAAAGGATATTGCTAACTTCTTATCTTTCTTCCTAAGAAGTTCCTGTATGAAATCAGCCTCATAATAATACAGAAACAAGTCTGCAAGAAGAGTGCCCCAATTGGTTCTCATTGGAATGCCGATAGTCTGTTGAAAAACATGTCCTGCAAACTTAACAAATATGTTGTCAATCAAGCAATCAAGCATCTTGATAATGTCAGTTTCAGAATTTTTTTTATTTGAATTAGAGAGATCTTTTACAAAGTAGGATGTATCCCTCCCTAACACAAGATACTTGCATCTACATTGGCCATTCTTTTTTATGAAACAAAGCAATACCAACCCTCTCAATTTGTCTTTTAGTTTTTTTAAGTTTCAAGTTGATTGGACTTCAACTTCATCAAAAACTACCTTGAACAAAAATTTTAACCTGAAACAGGACAGATGGATGGACAAACATGCAGACAGACGCACAGACCAAAAAACATAATGCCCATAAATGGGCCATAAAAATGCACATTAAACAAACAAGATAGACAGCAACAAACAACCTCAGAATTATAGACTTCTCACTTGTGACAGGTATTAAGGAAAGTGTTTAAAAGATCAATATTTTTCTTTGTTAATCATATTTACTATTCCTCAAGTATAGTTTTAAAGATAACTGCCAAAAATTCAAAGTTTGGTTCAAAATATGATAATTATGTAGAAATAGGAAATTAGGAGAATGTTAACATTATAAGCTTATTTTCCTGTCAGAATATCTGTTTATTATACCTCAGTATGTTTTTTCTATATAAAAAATAATGAAATAGTTGTGCTATTTCATTCCACAGACTATTTGCCAGTCAATAGTTTCAAAGACTATTACCCCGGTTAATAGTTTCATAATCATCTTTCCCGTACTTTTTTTTGCTTATTTTTTATTGGACAATAATGATGTCACTGACTTTTTGCTTGGCAATGTCATGAACGTCAAACTCTAATATTGTAAACGGTGTAATCTGTTTGTGTCGATTGTAATTTCACTTACAAGAAGTAATAATAAAAGAGAGAAAATCTTCGCTCATTTTTTAAAGATCTAAAATATAGTACCTTATTCATAATATGGGTTCGGTCGTCGTATTCTAAAAGTGAATTTGCGTTTGGTGTACTTTAGCTTAAATTTATCATATGCACGGAAAATTTAACACAAGTATTTCTAGTCTTGATTGCAATTAATGAAATATTTACAAATACAAAAAGAACTATAAAAAAAAACTTGTAGTTCATCTTGACTGTGCATGTCAAGATATGTGACATTTTTTTCTTTTCTTTAAGATGATATATGTACACTTTTAGAAAATTAGTTAATTTGATATATAAAAACACGTAAAGACTGTGTTGTTCAGTATAATAAACCACATAATGGATGGTTGTGTTGGTAACAGCAAGTTACAATAGTTGGTATCTCAGGGACAACAAACTTGCTATTACCCTCACACCCAGTCAATAGGTGTATACACTACCAAGAATTTACTCAAGTTTTTTTGGTACATTTCTACCCTTGTATATATCAGTACTGTTCGGCAAGACAGAAAACTTGAAATGTTATACTTTCTGTTTATTCAGTACTGTTTCAGTACTGATTTTGACAGTACTGTTTCAGTACTGATTTTAACAGTACTATTTCAATACTGATTTTGACAGTACTGTTTCAGTACTGATTTTGACAGTACTGTGTCAGTGCTGATTTCGTCAGTACTGTTTCATTATAACACTAATAAAATCAGTACTGTATCTGTAGGGAATTTTTCATTACTGTTTTAAGTATAAACGTGTACCTGCTCTTTTCATTACATTTATTAATAGATCACTGTGTTCATTAGAAAAAGATGTCCTCTCTTTAAGTACGTAAATGTGCATCTTTTTATAGTATTATAGTTTGCAAGATATTAAACTATGTGACTTTTTTTTATGTTCCTCATCTGGCTCTGTGTGCATCTTCAACATTGGCTACTCTTCAGCACTGAATATTATTCAGGATTAAAAGAAAAATTGTTGATCATGTCTTGATAACCATTTTTACTTTCTTCTGTATTTTTTGGCCAAAATGGAAAAAAGTAAAAATCATCGTCTAAGGGCAATAAATTTTTCTCCTATTAAGACATGTAAGATTTGACTGGCTGTGTTCACTTATTTTTGTAGATCTTGTCTTGCTATTTTCGTTTTTCTTTTATCCAGTTTCCAGCAAAGAGGGACGAAAGATACCAAAGGGACAGTCAAACTCATAAATCTAAAACAAACTGACAACGCCATGGCTAAAAATGAAAAAGACAAACAGAAAAACAATAGTACACATGACACAACATAGAAAACTAAAGAATAAACAACACAAACCCCAATTAGGTATAAATTACCATTAATGCCAGGGCAAAAACTCCAACAAAGGGTTGACTGACAATATCATCCATTTAGCTCATTTAAAGAACTTGTCCTGCAGAGAATATTTGAGCACATTTTTCATTGATAAATTTCTTAAAATTTTCATAAACAGGTTGGATAAAAGAATGCTTAGTGCTGTTATCTTTGTTTTTTGTTTTATTTTTCTACAATGGCATTGTTAACATGTTATAAACTCATGAGTTTGAATATCATGTAGTTCAGAATTATATCTTGAAAGTTGACAGTAATTTTAGCCCACATGTATAGTAAAATGTTTATAAAGGGGTTTAAAATACAAAACATAGAGATTAAATTTGTTTTATTGTGCCTGAGATTGTGTCAGAGGTATATCATCTAGTGAATACACAGTATGATAAAATGGTTTGTTATGCAAACAGTTTTCACATTTTAATGGTAACATAGTCTCTTTCTGAATAAGTATATCAACCATATCGTCTCTGGATTGTTGTCGTGGTAATTGTCTTGCCATTCGAACAGCTTCTCCCTAAAAATTAAATTATAGATATTAATATGTTCAACTGTGATTAAATGTGTTATTTATTCCTTGGCAATACTGTAAATGAATTAGTTTTACACACTAATTTTGGCTCCGGAATTATTGCACTAATCAATAATGTTGTTCTGTTCATTACATCTATAAATGCAACTTTATACCTGTCAACTGACCCGTATTTTGTGGTTGTGACCAGTGAATTGATTTTTCAATACCTATCCCTGTCATCAAATAACCTGTTTTAACACATATTCAATTGCCATGACACTTTCAATGTCTAAAATGCTAAGTTTTACTTTGAAAACAACAATTTGAAATTCTTTGATAGAAAGTTTGAAAATTTACTCACTAGATACTCCAATGAGGATTGTGATAAAGCTAGGTTGCAATTGCCCTAGTAATATAAAGAAAAGATTTTTCTAAAAGTAAAAGGACGACTAATGCAAAGTGATGAGAATAGCTTACTTGACCTTTTGTGAGCTGTGTTGAGCATTTCTATTTTTCTTTTTGAACCAAGTATGAATACAAAATAAGCTTTGAGATATTTATACTACAACAACTGTTAAATATGAAAAATGCCTTTTGACATGTGAAATAGAAATGCTGCAGTATAAAAAGTTTTATTGTATAGCAGTATAATATTTTCCAACAGAAAGTAACCAAAAGTTAGAGTGCAATAAATTCCAATATTGCACTAGTGCAATAAATCTTCAAATTCATGAAGTCATCAACGTCAAAATCTTAGTATAAACCAATTTTTACTTCCAAATATTATATTGCTATACAATGAAAGGGTTATTGCATGAATATTGGGAAATATTGTCCCTCGTAGAATATATATTGCACTCGCAAGCTCGTGCAATATAAAATTCTACTCAGGACAATATTCCCCAATATTCATGCAATAACCCTATAGTATTAAACTTTGGAACATACAACATATAAAATAATTGTTTGGACTTGTACTATTTGGTTGCTGTCTCATTGAATTGATGTTTACCACAAATTTTCTATTTCTAGTATTGATACTCATTACTGAAAGTTTTTTGTGTAATTTATAAAATAAGCCTTTACAGAAATGTAATTTTACCTGTAAGTAGTTAAGCACTTTTAGAGGTCTTGCTTCAGCAACAGTGATTGCTTTTGTTGTAGATATAAGCTGTAATACTTCTTTCACGTCAGCTAAACCATACACTGGAATACATCTACACAGTTCTGTTATTTTAGCTGTAAATTCTCCCAACTCTTGAAAAGATAACAACTTTTTATATTTTCATGAATAAAGAAGTACTCAGATGCTTATACTTACTTTTAACATGTTAGTTTCATTTTCAAAGCTTTTTTTTTTCTCTTCTTGCACATTTTTGAGTCTTAAAAGAACACACCTGTATAGAAAATATCATTGATTTAGCAGAAATAATTCCTATCAAAAAGATTGACACAGAAAGCTTAACATTGAAAATTGCAGATTAGTTCAGTCACTTGACCATGACCAAATGCCTCTAAAAAGTCAGCCTGGCAAACAACAATTTGGTTGGACTGGCTTTTAACATGCTGGACCTCATGCTGGACCCAATATCTGACAGGAAAACAAATTATCTCCATTTTTGAACTATGAATATTTCAACCAAATATACTTTCTATGTACCTTATTCAATTGTTTCAATGTATGTTTGCTTGTTTTATATGTCACCTTACACTTTTTAAAATTGTGTTGGACAACTTTACCTTTGTGGAAAGTGACTCCAATGCCATTTGCTGTTAACCGTTTATCCTGTATAACATTATATATACCACTGCTACACGTCTGATCTGCAAGTGATGTTAAAGTTGTCCATAATGTCTCTCCTAAATGACTACAAAGAAGTAAACTACATTTCAGTATGACTATGTATTAAATTTTAATGTAGATAATCATGAACAGACTTAAAGGGGGAAGTCAATGATTTTTGTCTCAAGACAATTAAAATGATTTTGAGACTAGACTGAGTTTATTTTCTTTTTTGGAACAAACTATTAATAATTATTAAGTAATTAAATTATATAATTTCATATATCCCTACCTTTTTGTGAGCTGCATTGGTGGTTCTAATTTTTCACTCTGTATTACATGGTTTGCCATCAAATTGTGATACAGGACTGTCTCCTGTATACGATGTGGATTGATGATCTTGAGACAATTGCTATGGCAACCAATCCAGACACCACAAGTCTTTAACGGTCCAATCAGATTAACATGTGATGAATTCTGTGACTGGCTAAAATAAGAGTAAAAGCAATGTCATGCTGATTTAATTAATTTCTTGAGAAATATATAAATCACCATTTTTGAAACTTTTTCCATACATATTACATTTTAACAACACAAACTTTCATTATCAAAAAACATTTTATAATCTGACACTTTATTTGTATAGATTAATGGAACAATTTTCAGTAATGATTTTTTATTTACCAACTACATTGATCATGAATGAGCAAAGACTATCAAAATATTTCAGTGTGGTATCATATATCTGACTTGCACTCTATGCTGAAGTAAAGCTATTGGTCATGTTTCATGTAAATATTAAAACTAAAAATCAACCTTGCAAACATTTTCTGTGAGAAGACTGTCTTGAGATCTGGTAGACTAAATGAAACATTCTTTGTTTTCTGTAAAGCTGATGATAACTTCTGTTTCATTAACTGATCCTTAATAGTTGTCCATGACTGAATAAGACAATAACAATTAGGGTTTATCTTGTCAAAGTTATCAAAAGTGTTAAGACATATATATATATATACATGTACTGTAAATTCAGAAACTATTGTGCGCATTTATTATTGCAATTTTGTCATTTAATACTATTATGCGATTTTAATATTTGCGATATTGAGGAAAATTCAGTTTAAATCATATGCTAAATTTCTAAATGCTAGTTTAAGTTATTGCAATTACAACCCTGTCACATTTTTCGCAATAATTTCTGAATTAACAGTATATATATATATATATTGCATTCAGATCAAAATATTTCCTTGCAAAGTTAAAAATCAATTTGTTTCCATCAATAAGTTGACACACGCTATTCTATTTTTTTTCTTTTTTCATTTTTATATTTAAACAGCAGTTGTGGCTCCAAGTAGCCTGTTTATCCATCATAAACTTTTGTATTTCACAAGAATTCTGCTGCCAAACCTTGTTGGAAGTTTCCGTTACATTTCAGTGTAAAGCATTTAAAGTAAATGTGGCCGACATGACTTGTGGGAACTTCACTATAGGACAATTCAATAAATAAGTTCTGTTGTTTATGGGGTAATTTTCATATTCATATTTACATAGCTATGTTGCAAGTCCATAGAGATCCTATTTTAGAAGCTAAATACACTTGGGGAGGTTCAATGCAATATGTCAGAACAGTTAAAACACTAAAAAGTAATTAATTAAATATTTAAAATATGTAAATTGAAAAAAAACTTTTTTTGTTGTATTATTTGTATAAGTCTATTCTAGGATCATATAATGCACAAACAAACATGACAGTTCCAGGGATATTCTAGTCCCTAGACACTCTCGTTTCCAAATCTAATATTCAAAATATAACCACATCACACCTATTTTATTCAACTTACTAGTTTTATTTGTTTTGTTTACCTTTGATGACTTATTTTGTTGCTTCATTTTACTACAAAAATTTCTTTCCTTCTTCTCAGATCCAATACTGGTTCTTTTAATCCTAAAATTGGAAATGTTTTCAGTTATTACTAACCGCACTACAGCCTGTATCCCTAATCTGGTTTCCATTAAAAATGTTACAAGAGTGTACACACCAGGGAATTACTATACTAACAGGACTGGTCACTTATAACAATGTCTATACAAATTATTAGACTGATCTTGGCCGTAGCTGATGTCACGTGACTTTATAGCAAATTATTTCACAGTAACAAATTGTTTTTCATAACTACAAGTTCAAGTTTAACAAAAAATCGTTTTTAATGAAATTTTATACATTTTGTCATTACAAAATGCTGTTTTTCAAAAAAAATCTCGGATCCTTTTTTTTAAAAATTGATCTTTGAACTTTGAGGTATTTGTTCTTTGTATTTTCAGTAGCCACCATCTTGTTTGATATGTAAACCATTTTACACAACTGGGGGTTCTTCAAAGCGATACGTCTAAGTTTAATAATTATTCATTATTTCAAAATTTTATATTTTTTGTCATTGTTAATGGCTATTAATAAGATTTTATATTAACAACTAATAATAATTATATAATTACAATGTACTTTGAAATATGCAAATAAATTGAGTTATGACTTCCAATCGATATTTTATCGTGTGTTTTTCTATGTTGTGATGTTATACTATTGTCTCTGTAAAAGGGAGAAGGTTTGTTACCTTTAAAAACGTTAGATCCCGCTGCAAATGTTTACACCTGTCCTAAGTCAGGAATCTGATGTACAGTAGTTGTCGTTAGTTTATGTAATTTATACATGTTTCTCGATTTTTTATATAGATTAGATCGTTGGTTTTCCCATTTGAATGGTTTTACACTTGTAATTTTGAGGCCTTTATAACTTGTTGTTCAGTGTGAGCCAAGGCTCTGTGTTGAAGGCCGTACCTTGACCTATAATTGTTTACTTTTATATATTGTTATTTGGATGGAGAGTTGTTTCATTGGCACTCATACCACATCTTCCTATACCTAGCATTGTATATCAGAGATTCTAAACTTAGTTTATTGTTGGGTGGTAGCTTTAAAAAGGCGGCTTAGTAATCAGCTCAAATCAAAAGTTCCTGTACACACTGAAAAGTCTTGTCTGCTTTACTGATCAAAGGTTGAATTTTACTATAGATGTAACTCTTTAAAATCAACTTTTTAACTAAAGGTAATTATGAGATCAAGGCCAAGTTAACAGATAGACATGTATACCTTACAATCATTCTCCTCACTCAATATAGTTGTTATACTACTTACAGTATCCAAGAAACAGATCTAACCACAAAAATTTATCACTGATCAATGAACCATGAAAATAAGGTCAAGGTCATATTAGTCCTGTTGGAAGAAATCTTTGGACAATATTGCATTTCCGAGAAATGGAAACACAACACTCCACCTTTCATTAAATCATGGTGACTTAAATGATGTTAAATTATAGGACTTTTATAAGAAGACTGGGCGTTTGAACCACTTTTCTACTTATTACATTCCTCTAGTTTAATAGTTTCAACTACTTACTTTGTTTTAACAGGTGATGTTTTTTGGAAGTATTTATCCTTGTCTTCATCAGGTAAATCTTCCCATTTGTTATCCAGTATCCTGGTAACCTTGTCATAATCTGCCAAAGGATTCTCAGCAATGACTGAAATAACAATATAGGAGTGCACATGCTGAAATGTCATGCTTGCTCTGCTTATGTTTGAATTTAAGTTGAAAGTCTGTAACATACATTTTTATAATACAAATATCACATAAACTTATCTGGTGTCTCGATGGCTAAGTGGTCTAAGTAGTTCTACTGTTGTAATCACTAGCAAGTCAACACTGAGGTTGTGAGTTCAAGCCCCGCTCATGCAGGTGCACTTGACTCCAACGTTAATTGACTAGGATTGTCAAGGACAATGGACTTGACATATTAAAACTTTGTGACATAAGGTATTTGCATACAATTTTGCAAGGTATGAAGCATCCTGGTATTCTGCTTTCTAAAATACAAAGCTTTAAACAAAGTTTACACCGTTGCTGAAGACAAAACCATGAAAACTGGCGAATGTAAATGCGGTGGACAGGACAAATTTTTTATGAGGGCTCTGGAGGGCCACAGCATCATATCGTCCTTGGGAGAGCGTAGAGTTGATGCCAAAAGATAATAAAGTTCTGGCCCAGACATGCAGTATGAGAAGACCAAAGAACAAGTAAATCTGCAAGCTACTGCTCACTAATGATACCCAGACCGATAAAACTACAAGCTCAACAGGAAGTTGTTAAGTGATGAATCTAAAAACGCACACCAGGATACAGCTGACTTATATAAACCCTGAACCAAATTTCAGAAATCCTTGTATTGTAGTTCCTGCGAAAAATATGACAAAAAATTTCAAATTGGCTATCATGGGTAAAATGATACAAGTGTTCGGTAAAGAAGAAGTTATTGAGTGATGAATCTGAAAACTCATCACAAGGTATAGCTAACTCATATGGACCCTGAACACCAAACTTCAGAAATCCTTATGATGTAGTTCCTAAGAAAGATGCGACCAAAAATATTCATGTGATGGACCTACAGATGGATGGACAGCCAGAGGTAAAAAAGTTTACCCACCCACACTTTTTAAAAGCGGGGTATAACCGCTTTTTTAAAGCAGAGATATAATAATGCTTCCTTCATTGAAATGAAAACAAAATAGATTTTAGAATAGTTCTCTCTTTACATTCTATGGCTTTAATGTTAATGTAAGAAAACTGAAACAATCCTTACCTCGACTTCTGTTGTCTTTACAATACAGTATAAATGCTGTTTGGGGATGCTTAACAGGCTGACTAGATACTATGTCTGACAATCTTCTTTGCCCTTCCTCCTGTTAAAATAAATATGCAATATTATGCTGAATGAAAATGTAGTCATTTTCTTTGCTGATCTGAGTTTATTGCAATTGAATTTCAGATCAATGAAATTTTAGAATCCGTAAGGATTGAAAAGGCACATTTGTAATAGAAATTAGATAATATGATGAACTACAATTTTCAAGTCCCTAAGTAAAACTAATGCTCAAAGCCATCCACTTACATGTGCAAAAAGTTTAATAAGAAGCAATGTCAGATGAAAATCTGTAAAAAAAAATATGGAGTAAATGCTAGCAAATAACAGTAGAGTAATCCATTGGTGATTCATTGTAAGGCAAAATGTCCCTTTATGTTTAAACATTGGCAGTTAAATATCTATCTCTTAATCCATGTCAACCAGCTCTGCCTAACTTAGCTAATCCATTTATGGTCAAATTTTTTTTTTTTCCAAGTATGCATTAGGCATTTGGAACTGTATGTTCAATAAACAACCTACCAAATAAACTGATGAATTTTCGCTTAAAACCTTTATAACTTCCTTTTCAATTATTTCACCAAATCATATCTTTAATAAACATGTTTCTAAATAAGGATATTGATTGATGACCAAATTTATGTTATGCTATTTTGAGACTTTGTGGTAATAAGATACCAGTATGTTGTGCCGGCCAGAAATTGGTTCCTTATTATGTCCTTTTTATGATCCATAAATAAGTTAAAATGGTCTCAAATGTTATATTGTTATTATTTATTGTTGTTAAGATATTTCGTTATTCACACCCCTGTTAAATCCCATCTGGTTTCATTGTAAGTTATCCGTTTGTTTACATCTGATGTTAAAGTACATTTCTGGAATGTCACCGGAAATTGATTGTTTACATGTCGTTTATGCATGTTGAAGGGACTCCAAAATTAGTAGTTTACGCTTGTTATGCAATAATTATGACTTGATGTTGTAGAAATCATAGAAATATGTACTTCTATATTGTTTAATTACTTATTCATGTGATTATTAGCTCTCATATTGTAGTTTTTAGTCTACTTTCACTTTTAATTTGCAGCTCAGAATGTCCATTTTTGTCGGGACACGAACCACTTCCATTGGGAATTTCACTTACTTTATATTATGTCACGACTTTTATCCTGTATTACTAACTTTGTAATACATTTATTTATCCATCTAGTTAGGTGTGAATCTTTTGTGAAGTCTGAATTATTTGTAATATTGTGCATAAGTGCCCGGAGGATACATAGAGGTGTAATACCACCAAATCATGGTACGTAACATCCGGTTGCATACGAAAGTAGGCCTAAAAAAATATTCCCTTGAATTTGACAGTTGTAGAAAATTAACCCTGCATTTCAATGCACTTAAATTTTTCTGAGTCGTAAATATGTATGTTGGGTGTCTGAAAGCATCATTCTTTTTTTATTTGATGGTCTTATAAAATATTTTGGAACGTTAAGGTTACATAGTTACCAAAGCAGGTAACCAGTAAATAACAGTGTAAAAATTGGGTTGTCTACCCTCGGCGGTGGTTACTTTCTTATATGCAATGAAATGTAGTGTGAAATTTTCACTGTATCACTGGAAAGGATTGAACTTTACACATGCAAAGTATTTCTTTGGTTGAAATAAAGGTAAATACTGTACGATTTTTTTAAAAGTGCCAATTTAACAAAGACTAATAGGGAAAAATCAATGGTGGTATTACACCTAGAACCACCATCTTTGCGCAAATGAGCACGTTTGCCCGGAGATCGCAAACCGAATTATTTGATTGGTTAATATTATTCTATATATAAAGCGACGTCAGCGTACTCGTGACGTCATTCTTCTCAGTTCACTTTCTTGAGACACGTTCATTTTAGTCGCTTAAAGTTTAACTTTTAAAGTATTTCTTATAATGTCGCAGCAGAATATTTCTTCAGATGTAGCGATGGTACGTTTGCGTAATAGTTTAATATAATTATGCCTTTTTAGGTATCTTTATTTGAGTGTTTCTATTAAAAGAAACCATTCTTTTACTTTGTTGGCACCGGGAGTCAAACTGTAAATTGCACCGGGTGCATTAGTATTTATTTAATAGTTCCGTTTATTGGTCCGTTAGAGAAAAGTTATGAATATAAATTACATTTTATATTTAGATGATTTTACCAATCAACTGATTCGTTTACTGCATTTAAACCGTTTATAGCGGTACTCAAATTTAGCGGTGCTTCCAAGTTTGGATTTGGCGCACCACATCTATTTTCGGTGTCTCTGCACTGTATACGGCAAAAATTATATACATTGCTAAGGCAATGCACCTGGATAAGAGATGACCATTTATTACTAAATTGCAAACCTTGGTGCAACAGCACCTCGTTTTTACACTGTCACTTGAACCTCGGGTGCACAGGAACTTTGGGTGTAACTGAACCTTGGTGCAACCGCACCTCATTTATATACCCTAATTAATTGAACCTTGGTGCAACCGCACCTCATTTATATACTGTAACCTAAACCTTAGGTGCAATTGAACCTCAGGTGTTTATGCACCTCACCGGAAATATAGCAAGTTAACTATGAGATTGATAAATCTCATACCTTTTTAAGTTTTATGTATCCTCTTGGGACTTCTTCTGTTTATATAATGTCATACTATTTTATAGTATAAATATTTACTATTGTTAACTTGCATAAATTCATGTTGTGCCTTACTACCAGAATAAACAGGGTGTGAACTTTTATAAGTTTTATGTCTCTGTAAAGCCTACACAGTTAAAGTTATAGCAACAGATCGAACCCCTTTTAGAAGTATATATTTATATATATACACCTTGATATGTCGTCGTCCTATAAGTGGTCAATGCACTGACTGGAGATACACGCCTGTGGTGGCGACGCAACAAGTATCATATGATTATTAAAATGTCTAAGATGTCATAAAATGCTGAATGGTTGGATCTGTTGTCATATTAAAAATCGACTTTGCTCACTTATTTAGCAAAGCAAAATCTTAATATTGCATTTATGTCTATTTATCAAAAAGAAACATAAAATCAATTTTCATTCTTTTTTTGTAAATTTTCCCTATACCAGTGACCAGAAAATGTATTTTCACTGTTAACTGAGCATTGCAAGCAAAACGTTAATATGCAAAAAAAACACCAGAGCATCCGAAAATAACCAATTCTTAATCAAGTTTCTACTAAGAAGTTATTTACACAGCTTATACTTGGAAAGTACATAAAAAAGGATATATTCCTGCTTTCTAAATTCTAACCTGTGGTATCACTAGTCTTTTCTTCAAAGGAGGACCCTCATCACAAACTGACAAAGACATTAATCTTTTTCCTTGTAAAATGGTAACTGGCTGTAAATAAATAATAACAATTGTTACTTTTATATAAAGTGATATTCTTCAATGTAAGTGTGAACACAGTGAAATTAAAAAAAAAAAAATTAATATCATTTATTATGTAAAAGTGAGATTTCTAGTCACTTTAATTAGTGCAGCTATTAGAGCTGCAATAAATCTGATTACAAATTGCTATTGAACAATAATAACAAGTTGATCAGCTTAACTGATTATGACCGAAAAATATGCTGAAAGTCTTTGAAAACATAGTCATATTTATAACAAGTATAATAACAGGGCCCTCTCACCTGTAATTTTTTGCTTAAATCTTTCGTCAATGATATTTTTGCTTTTCAATATATATTAATGAGTGGCTTAAAAATGCCATTTAAATGTTCTTTGTAACTGTCATATTTTCTTCAAAAGCTTAAAAAAATGCATTTAACCCCTTTGCTCAATTTTTAGTCATAGTGGCTCTATTTCTAAACATGCTAAATGTACTAGGCAATAAAATACAAAATTTATGCTCGATACTCTGAAACTTATCAACCCAAATTTGGCTGAAACTGATTCAGCAGTTTCAAATAAAAGAATATTTAAAGTTAGCAAATTAGACGAACAAATTGTGAAAAATTGTCTTTAAAGTGCAATAACTCCTAATTTTGGTCATAAATCTTACTTTACTGAATATTTTTGCTGTTAACAGTTTATCTTTTTATCTATAATAATATTCAAGATAATCATGTTAATAACTGAAAACTGCAGAAACCTTAAACTTTGGCTGATAATTTTAGAGCAGATAAAATACTTAAGCTGCTTATTCGATTTCCTCTAATGAAATTTGTTAGTTTTTGAAAAATAAGTCAAAAACTGCCTTTTACCCTATGTTCTATTTTTTGCCATGGCAACCATCTGTTTTTAGGAACAAAAAGTAAAACAAGCACTTCGTTCTAGATAACCTTAGAATCATTTAGCTTAAATTTGGTTTAATTTGGTTCAGTAGTTTCATAGGAAAAGATTTTTTTTTAAAATTAGAAAGCATGATTAACAATTTGAGGGGTCAATTGACAATTTTTGTCATATAAACTTATTTGACCAATATGATCCCAAAACAGCATTTACCCCTACATTCTATTTTTACCCATGGCATCCATTGTCTTTTTTAAGAAACAGAAACTTTATTCTAGATACCCTAAGGATTATTTAGCTTTATTGGAAATGGTTGGAATATTAATTGGTTCAGTAGTTTCAGAGGAGATTTGAAATAGTGAACACAGGACAGACAACAACGGATGCCAAATGATGGCAAAAGCTCACACTTCCTTCAGAGAGGTGAGCTTATAATTTACCACTGACCAATGAAACATGACTTTAGGTTTGCAATTAGGTAGAAAAGAAGATATGTCTATAATATTGATAACACAATCTAAATTAGGTTCATAGAAAACGAAGAGCAAATTAAGGACTATATAATAATAAACCTATAAAAACCAAAAAATGAAAACTGGAATTTCCAAATACTTTTTTGTGTGAAAATAAGAACTTTTTACCTCAGTTTAGAAACACAAAGGACTTTATAATAATGCCAAATTTTGGAAAAACTCACTTATGTACCCCAAAAATTTAATCACATGTCATGAATGTGAAAAATGCCTGAGTTTACAAATTTGCTTACATACATATCCAAGTGAAAAACTAGGGGGCAGAGGAATTGAAGATATGAAATTATTACAGCATACCTAAAATAAATTACCCCATATCATAATAAACGGCATCTTTAAGTATACCTGAATGTCGGTTGTATCATTGGTTAATGATTTTCCTCTACTCCACATATCAGCACTACCTGATGTTGTCTCATTGGTTAATGACTTTCCATTACTCCACATATCAGCACTACCTGATGTTGTCTCATTGGTTAATGACTTTCCATTACTCCACATATCAGCACTAGCTGATGTTGTCTCATTGGTTAATGACTTTCCATTACTCCACATATCAGCACTACCTGATGTTGTCTCATTGGTTAATGACTTTCCATTACTCCACATTTCAGCACTACCTGACGTCTCATTGGTTAATGACTTTCCACTATTCCACATATCAGCACTGCCTGATGTTGTCCCATTGGTTAATGACTTTCCATTACTCCACATGTCAGCACTACCTGACGTCTCATTGGTTAATGACTTTCCACTATTCCACATATCAGCACTGCCTGATGTTGTCCCATTGGTTAATGACTTTCCATTACTCCACATGTCAGCACTACCTGACGTCTCATTGGTTAATGACTTTCCACTATTCCACATATCAGCACTGCCTGATGTTGTCCCATTGGTTAATGATTTTCCGCTACTCCACATGTCAGCACGAGCTAATGCTGACTTTGTATCATTGGTTAATGACTTTTCTTTACTACACATGTCAGCATTACCTGATGCTGTCTCATTTCTTTTTGTTTGACAAACATTTTCCTGATTAATTTCATCAGTATTAGCATCAACTTCCATACCTTTATTCTGACCTTTTTCAGAACAGTTTTGGTTCTCCGATAGGCATGTTGATTCACTTTGGACTTCAGAAAGTTGAACTGGTATTTCTGGTCCATCTTCCAAAGGGGAATCTTTCCATGTTGATACTATATCACTATATATATCACTAAGCTTAGGATTAGACTCAAAGTGAATGTTACATGTAATCTGATTGACACTTAAATTATCTAGTAAATGTTTATCTGAGGTACAAGGGTCCTGCCCTTTCTCAATATTCTGAATAATATTGTTTGGTGTTTTTTCAATGTTGGCTACATCTCTTTTAATTTGTTTTGATACTGTTGAGCTGATATTGTCATTCTTTTTATTAATCCAGTCGTCTAAAGACTCCTCAACTACCTGGAAAACTGGCTTGCCTAATTGTGTTAATGAAATATTCTCCTCTTTTTCCAAATCATCATTATAAATTTTGTTCGAAACAATATTTTCTATTCCTTCCTCAAGTTTTTCAGAAATGGTTTCTGGTTGGTAATGTTTTGTTAATACAATATTTTTATTATTTGTAGAAATTTTGACAACAGGAACATTTGGTTGGTTACTAGTGACTGGAATAACAACAAGTGAATCATCAAAATCTGACGACATATCTCCTTTGTTACTGTCAGTATAAGAATTGTCATGGTTTGTTACTGTGTCATCATTTGATTTAGATATGCTACCATATAGTTCTTCCAATACAGATATCAACCCTTTTGTTATTTCCGCCTGTAAAATACAAGAAACACATCATTATCCATGGGAAACAAGGTTTTGTGAGTATGTAATAGGTGAACAGAAATTCAAAATGTTCAAAGTTATTCAACATGTCTATAGGCTTTATACAGACTTTTTGAAAAACCAAATATCCATGAAAATTGGCACTTATGAAAATGAAGAAATCCACAGTAATGCAGCAAAAAAATTTGATTTGTTGATATGGTATTTTTTTTCTTCTGAAATATATTTTGAGGTTTTAGAACTGAGGTTTAGAGAAAATTATTTAGTTCAAAAACAGCACAGATGAACACTGCTGGTTGGTGTGAAGCTTAATGATGTAGCTGAATAAATTAAACCTTAATATACATGCTATTTTATTTACCTTCAGTATATATGTATATGATTTATAAACAGTACGTTTGCTGAAATTTATTCCCATTATCCTATACACCAAATATTCTTTACCTATTACTTAAGCTTGAAACTAAGAATCTGACACAAGCATGAAAATTTTAAAAATTAATAAGCTGGCAACACAAATCTGTCTTCTTGATAGGAAGATAACTTTACTCTACCAGCATGAATTACCAAGTGAAAAACAAAGTTACAATAACTAAGGTTTACAACTGCTTTCTAAAAAAGCATATCAGTGTTTATATGTCAGTATAAACATGATAAATAAAGTGATAAAATACCAAAAATATGCAAATAATCATAATTATTATACCTTTTGGTGAAGTAAGACAATTGTCTTGTTAGGATCAACATTAACATCAATCTGATCAGTTGCCAGGGTAACAGATAAGTAGTAAATAGGATGACGGTGGCCGTCTGTCTTCTTGTGTGAAACATAGTGCTGCCTGATCAGCTGAAATCAAACAGTAAAATACAATTCATTCAAGGATGGATGGA